>OY101430.1:5591243-5601243 GCA_956483605.1 Tuberolachnus salignus
TTTCCGTCTAAAGACAGATATGAAATTTATTTATTACCTTTCTCCACTCATCCGGTTTACATTTCAAACTTATAATTCGTAAACGGTTTATCCGATATTTATAATGTTACGCGTAACATCGGAATGCGCGGGGGAAAAAAAAAATAGTCATTGTTCCAATATACGAGTACGTGTTGAAAAGCAAGAAGTGTTGCCATTCGAAAAATCTAAAGCCAACGCGCGGCATTAGTGTTGAAACAAAGTTTAAGCGATTCGGTAAATGATTGGAAAAAAAAAAAAAAAAAAAAAAATGCTACGAAAAAACCAATCGCCTCGTATATTGCGTACCACATGCATTGAACTCCGAAATAACATTTATATTAAAAACAATTTGACGATAAATTTAACTCATTTTTTTTTTCTTTTTCTTCTAAGTTATATATATATATATATATATTATATAATATACAGAGGGCATTTTCCCCTCAAGCATTGCATATAATATATTATACTTACCTATAAT
This sequence comes from Tuberolachnus salignus, assembly GCA_956483605.1. Lineage (NCBI taxonomy): Eukaryota > Metazoa > Arthropoda > Insecta > Hemiptera > Aphididae > Tuberolachnus > Tuberolachnus salignus. The sequence continues at coordinate 5,591,746 of OY101430.1, forward strand.
CATAGTAATTTATTTATCGTGAATATTCAGAGAATCAGAAAGTTTTTTTCTAAGCTATATATATATATTTATATATACACGAGTATATTTATAGCTCAGAACCTATTATACGTAACTATATATATATTTTTTTTTTCTTTGCTCGAAAAATCAATATTATTGTAATTTTATCCTAATACACGCATTTACATAAAATAATAATAATAATAAAAAAAAAAAAAACTATCTTTATTTTTTTTCAATTTACATCACGAGTATAACATATCATTATGTATTGAATATAAATATCATATATTAGGTATTATATAGGTACACGCAATCTTCATCATAAGTTCGCGATTAATTATTTAGATCAATATAGCTGATACCTGCCGATATTGATTTTTTTCAAGTTTGTATTTTCGTATACTTAAAACTAATACTCCGGACCCGGGGACATTGCACACGGTGACCGGTTGATTTTAACCGTTTCCAGACGCCCCGTTTGAAAAACACGGGAAACTTTGGTAAAAAAAAAAAAATAAGCATTGTGTGGCGTGTGCTAACAACAAGAGAGGCGAAAAAAAAAATGTTATTAATGAAAAATATTTAAACGAGTAATCGAAAATTAAATCTTTTGATAAAAAAAAAAAAAAAAAAAAGACGAATAAATAAATATTTCAAGTTTTTACCGCGGTATACACGTACATATTCGAATAGACCGAATAGCTATTTTTTTTTAATTTTTTTTTTTTAATTAAGCATGCAAAATTGATATATATATATATAAAAATATATACTTTATAAATAAGTAATGTACGTATACCCGTAATACCGCAGCAGCAGTAATAATAAATGTTTATAACAATATTTTTATGACTTTTGCCGGGTAGGTTTTAATAATCGTACACTAGGAAATCGTTACTCGGATTCTTATTAAACCGTATTCGTGTAAATTATAAAAAAAAAACCGCGTCGAATAATTTTACTTATAGTGATTGTATATTGTCATTATGGTACCACATCCACAATCACGGGCGTCACTATAGAGTCGAAATTCCGGAATAACGAAAAACAAAAAAAAAATTATCTACAAAAATTTTACGTTCTGTTTGTTTTTTAAAAGTAAACAAATTTGTCCACCCCCCCCCCGCTAATATATCCATATTCCTATATCTAACACTTTATATTCAAATTAATGATGGGAAAAATCTGGATTTTGTATTTCCAAATTATTTTAAAATCAAACATTTGGATTTGACCGTACGTATTTCTGTTTTTAAATCTCAAAATCAAATCATTTTTATGATATAAAAGGTCATTTTTTTTTTTACATTATAAAATAAGTTAAATAATTTTTTAATTTCAAAGCGTGCTACCATAGACAATTTTTACGAGTAAAACATCGTTTGCCGGGTTAGCTTGTAATATATTATATAAATAATTAGAGTGTAATATGTACGATTTTTTTTTTTCGTGTTGTACTTGTTTTATTTAAATAACTTTCTATTTGTGATATTTTTTGAATTGTAAAAAAAAAACGTATTTAACGCCGTTAACGTTAAGACACAATAATAGTAGTTTTACGAGAAACGAATAAAAGAATATAAAAAAATCAGGATTTTAAAACCAAAATTTGGATTCAGATAAATATCCAGATTTATCGGATTAATCCGGATTTATATCACACCACTAATCCAAATACATGCGGTTAATTTCACGCCATTCCCCGATATTGTCATTATTGAAACTCGATAAATAAATAAATATCGTTTATAATTAATACCGAAATCGAAATCTGGACGTAACGTTTGGAATACGTAGCGCAGTGCACCCCTTATTATTTTTTTTTTTTTTTTTTTTTTGTTCATTCACAAAACACATCAATGATGAGTTTTCTTCTGTCTGTGGTATAAAACCACGCGCTTCGTTTTTATACCACGTAACATTTATTATTATTATTTAATAATTATACGGATATTTCCGCGGGTTTTTAATTTACTCCGAAAATGAGAAAAAAAAATCCGTTTGAAAATTTATACGGCGAACAATGCGCTTTTTGTTTAAAGACCAATCACCCCGTTCCCGCAGCAATATTTCTTATACCGCTGCAGCTACAAAAACGAAATTGATTATTAAACGATTAATGTTCTTTTTGTCCGACGTATACGGTTAAGAAGAAGAAAAAAAAATTATAATAAAAAATGGCAAGACCAACCCTTTCTTCTCCGTAATAAACGAATATTACGATACCTTAGAAACTACATTATTCCTAAAAAATTAATTTATACTTTTTTTTAAATTAGTTATAGGTACACAATATATATAATATACACTGGCTGCCAACACCCGGCCATGCTCGAGTTTGTCAAGTCTAGTTGTCCCGCACATAATTTTTTTGAAAATTCAAAGCGAAATGTGTAATGTATTGGTATTATTATGACGTGTGATTTTTTTTATTTCCTGTCTAAATCTAATTAAATGTTTATTTTTTTTTTAAAAATTTCATATTACTTTTAAATTTTGCTCGATTTTAAATTTTAACTTTCAACTGGTCTAACGCATTAAATATATCCGGAACCAGCACAAATAGATTTTTTTTTTTTTTTTTGCATGAAACGCGTACAATTGACCACGGGGAAAACATTGGACGGTTAGGTCTAAACCCGCAACGTTTAATGTTTGGCCCCGTGCCTTATTTATGGCCATTGAAAAGCATAATTTTACAGAGCCGTATAAACTGGAACGGTACCAATCGGTCGGTGTAATTGGTATCCTAAAGATCAAAACAGTTTCCCCAACCCCCTAGTTTTTTTTTTTTTTTAACGATTTTATTCCTCGATTACTTGCAAAGGCCATCGGGTCGTTCTTAAGTAAAAAAACATTCACTGATGAACTACATGTATTCCGGCCAAGGGCACATCCGTGTTCTTCGTTGAAATATTTTGACTGAAATTGATTAACTAAAAATGTAGATCTAGATCAGTAATTTTTTTTTTTTTTTTGTATATTTTGTGGAGGAAAATTACCGATTTAGCGTAACTTTTTGGTTACCATGGCAACCAAACTCGTCGTTTTATTTTTTAATATATTTGATTTTCGTGGTAAATCAACAAATTTTTTTTCATTTTATCTTGATTTTTTTTTTATCTTTTTATACCATCCAAATTTCCGAATTTTCCGGTAAATTGTTCAATCAGTTTCTTTCATACGAATCTTGTCCTGACGATTACGAACACATCGAAAAAAAAAAAAAAATCAGCTAAGTCTGTCGAGCCGTTCTTAGGTGATGATCTTACACACATACGGCGGCAATTGATTTTTATGTATATAGATATAGATATATATATATATGCAGATAAAAAATTTCACAAATAATTTTTTTAGTTTTATGTGATTTAGGTATATAGTTAGTTACGGAATCATAACTGGAAATGAGATGCACACCATTTTTTTTTTTTTTTTTTTTTTTGGGGGGGGGGGACTAAAATAATCTTACACAAAGTATATTTATTATAACTGCCCAGTTGTATAAAATATCAATACGTTTCATATGAAACTATCGAATAAAGGAGGACAACGGATGATTTTGGGTGATCTAAGCCACTCCAATTTTCGATTCTGGGTGTAGCGTATAGAAACTATTAATAGTTTTGCTGTGATGAGAACGAAGCCGGTAGGAGGGGTACTTTTTATTGTTTGAAACATTTTTCTAGTTTTTCAACAGTTTTTCGAAAAATTAAAAAAAATCAAAACTGACAACAATATTGTTGTCGGTACTTTGGTTTTATTTTTTTTTATCGATTACCCGGGTAACACGGCCAATATTGTATTTGAACCAGTGGCGTAACGATAATCTGAGCCCATTGCGTAATAGTCCCTAAATTAAATTGAACTCGAAGGAAAATAAAACATTGAAGACGAGTCGACTTTTTTCAAATCGATTTAGTTCTAATCTATGTCGATAATAATTATTTATTGTTGTGTGTACGCCGTATAGTAGTAAAATAAGTCTAATAAAATTGTAATTAAAAAAAAAAAAAAAATTATACACGTCAATTGAAATTAACGAAATAAATCGAGTTAAGTTTTTATCCAATTTTACGTTTAACCAATGATATGTTTATTTTTGTTTAGTGGGAGGGGGGTGCCAAATTTTTGTGTTACGTCACTGATTATAACCTTACCGGATTATTGAGCTCCGCTCGGAATTGTTTTTGGATTGCAATGATTTATCGTCGATTTCGACGGGTATACAAGCTAAATTGCCCTATATTGTAATAACGTCCAAACTTTCCGCCTACCCACGCACACCGTGCAAAGTATATTCCTATATTTGTCGTGTTTTTTTTTGAAATATTAATTAGGATTATAATATTAATATGTAACATTATTACATTATTATTGCCTATAAAAACGGTTCGCGGTTGGACTAAAAACAAATATTTGTACGTGTATAAATATATCTTTATGTTTAACAGAGGAAAAAAAAAAAAAAAAAAAAAAAGGTTTATCATAAAATCGTCTATAACTTTTATATTTCTATTTTACGAGTATATAGTTCGGATATTGTATACGGGCATTTGTGTTCTTTTTGTGTGTTTTTTTTTTCTTTTGCTATGGGTCCAATATAAATAGTTATACACGTCGGCTATAAATTTGTTTCGTACAATTTTTATTTTTTTTTATATTCATATTTTACTTTTAAAATGTTTTTACGCTAGTTTTATTTTTTACTTAATATTTTCTTTTATAAAACCACGACTTATGCGCGTGTTTGAAAAGGTCTTATTTATATTATATATATATATATATATATATTCATATCGAATCGGTTTTTGATATTTCGTATAATATAATTTTGTATCAACGCGATAATCCGGATAAAAAAAAAAAAAAAAAATTACGTATTAAATCGCGATTTGTTTGCGGTGTAATTTTCGCTATATTTTGTTGAATGGGCTTTATTATTATTTTTTTTTTTTTATGTTTTATACAACAACGTCCGTTGTTATCGGTATTATTTACACGTAGTTTTTTTTATATATATATTTTATACAAAAATCACATATCGGTGGTGTTCTCTAATAGGTCGCGGGGCACCGCGGTCCTTGAAAAATTGATGCGAAAAACTATACGTTATAATATTTTTTTTTTTTTTTTTTATGTAATACGTACGCGTGTTAAGGCTGCATTTCCGCGGGGACGCGGTGGACGAGGGATTAGGATTACAGCGAAACGAATACGCGCGGCAAATCGAAAAGGGAATTATTATTGTCCAAGAACCCCGTGCTAGGGAAAGTATGAAAAGTATTTTTATCGGAATATAATTGGACATTTTGACCGCCGCACAAAAGTCGTCGGCGGCGGCGGCGGGCGGCGCTATTCAAATGTACGGTCCCTTTATATACGCCTCGGGCCCGTTTGCGGAAACGGACGCGCGCCTCGAGGTTTTCGAGTCCGAAAATCAGGTACAAAACGTCAAAACCTATAAAAATATAGACTAGACAGTTTGATTTTAAAAAAAAAAAAAAAACAAAAAAAAAAAAAACGTCCGTCGTTGAAAAAATTTCGGAGGCGGGGGACCCCACGGACCTTCCCTACCGCCAAATGCAACCGTTTCCCGTAGTCGTTTCCGATCGTTTTTACCACGGGGGCGGGGCGGGGCGAATGGGTAAATTGCCTGTATTTTCTACGATGTCGTGTTTAAATTGGTTTTTTTTTTTTTTTTTAATACTAATAACATAACCGAGGCGTACGGTTCTATTTATACGGGGGGTGGCGACTCGGCAAACGGACGAAAACATACTTGAAGCGATTATTGAAAATGCTGAAACTATTATTCAATTAATCACGTACCCTCGTATACGTAATGCAATATTATTAGAAAAGCGTACATCGGCTGAATGCCAATCCCGTTCACCGGATTGGCTAAAATTACCGTAAGATAACGATTTATCGTTAAACAGTTAACAGTTTGTACCGTACTTAAAATCATATATAAGTAGCGCCGTAGGTATCGTAGTATCGTCGAAACTTATTGGTTAGATCAATTTTTTTTTTTTTTTTATTTCAACGTATTTACATCGATATTTTACTTATTTACCTGATAAATTACAAAGTTAAAATATAACGCAAAAAAGACTCGTTGAATATAAAAAAAATAATAATAATAATCCTGTACTTAGAGAACATACGGACTGTTTGCTTAACAAAATAAAAACCGAATTAAATATTTACCCACGTTTTTAGTACCTACAAATATATACACACACAACGTTGTACAATTGTTAATAAATAATGCGATTTAGTATTGCCGATCGGTTTTTATAAATCCAATAACGAAACGTAATAAAAATAAGTCGTTGTATTAATTAAAACCATGAATTAAATATTGTCTTATATAGTATAATTATACTCGTATAATAATAATAATAATAAAAAAAAAAAAACCGTTACATTAAATAAATAATTAACGACAAACTAAATTAATCGTAATGTTAAAATTCTTTTTTAGAAAATTGCCATTTTTCTACACTCGTTAACGTAGTTCGTACACTGTAATATTTAGGCTTTTATAGACTCACTAAACAAGTAACCCGTAGGCCGGAAGCCCGTCTTGTTATGCATTAATGATATTCGAGCAAAAATACGTGATTTTCGTCGACAAATAAAACGTATAAAACGTAGAGGTAGACGAGTTTTTTGTTTTTTTTTTTTTTTTTCCCCAACAAAGTTTGAAAATAATTTTTTTTAGAAATAACTTAAAATTTTTTTTAAAACAACCGAGTTAAGTTAAAATTATTTATTATGAGGACGTTATGCCCCCTGCGATTCGATTGTGAAAACTGTTTTGCGCGGGTCAAATGTATACACTTAACAAAATTCCACAGCACATCAAGAAGAACTTTGTCACTTAGGTTAGGGCGTGCCTTTTTTTAAACATTTTTTTTTTTTTTTTTTTTGATAGCACTAACCAATCATTTTTTATAGGTAAATTAAGACGCCAAAATAACTGAAAGTTTTCAAACTGATAACTTTTATTGTATTTACGTTATCGTAACTAAAATAGGAACTTTACGACCCGGACAATGTTCTTTTGAATATGTTACGAAATTCTGATACTTAATTTTATATTCTATCACGACTACACGAAAAATACAACCGATAATCACTACTCGTATATTAATTTAAATATTTTCAAGTTGATAAATTACAGTTTATTTTTTTAAATTTTGTCCTAATTGCCTATACGCGACCCCTTAATTAGGTACGGTAAAACGTTTTCGTACATAAAAGAAATAACTAAAAGTAATTCTTAACCGAGTCCGTCGATTTCTAACATTCTATTTGTATTTGTATTTTTTTTTTTTTTTTGTTTACGTCCCAACCGGGTAGTAAAGTTAACGAAAAAGTAACACGTAACTCAACTTTAAAGTTTTTCACTAGTTATTATACTGTCCGGCTTTGCCTGTGTTTTTTGTTGTTGTTGTTGTTGTTTTTCTTCTCGTCGGCCCGTCATCGTGTTGTATTATTTGAGGAGAAAGAATGAAAAAAGTAGAAAAAAAACGCGCGATCGTGTCGCTACGCCCGACCGTTTCACGGGTTCTCGTCGCGGCGGTCTTCCGCGCGCGCCCTTTACCGGCCGGTTCGGATTTCGCCCTTCCCCCTCCCCCTCCCCCTCCACCATGTGCAGGTATCGCGCGGAACCGTTTATACGCGACGCCCGAAACACCCGTGACTTTATTTCTTCGCCGCGTCCACGGGCCCTGCACACCCCCTCGGCGGCGCCCGTAGTTGTTAAATATTATTTCTCGGGGTGTACCGTATGATTATAAACAACAGGAAAAAAAAAAATAATAATAATAATATAATATACGTATACGAGAAATAATAACAACGGAAAATGCGATACGATATCGCCGTTTTTCCGTGTATACCTATAATATTTATACAATATTATAACGCGGCGTGTGCGTGTGTATATACTGAAATATTATGCCGAATCCGTGGCCGCGGCGGCGGTCCGGCCGAAAGGGTTGGCATACCGGCTAACATGGTAGTTTAATTACGCGGTCCCTGCCCGCTCCGCGGCCGACGGCCACCCTCCGCGCCGGCCACGCTGTATACACACACACACACACACACACACACGCGCACACACACACGCACACAAGCCAGCGGTACACACGCGCGCACGCACATAACGTGGCCGGTCGCGTTCCCGCCGCGATAAGACAACGGCCGGCAGCACCCCGCCCGGAGGGATACAGCGCGGGTAGGGGGGGTCATAATGGACGTCGACGACGGCGGCCGGAGGCGAGTAGTGTATATATATATATATATATGTATAGTATATACGGCGTCGGCGGAGGAGTAGGAGGAGAAAGCGGCGGCGGCGACCGTAACCGACCCGCCCGCCTTCACCGCTGGCGCGCGTTTCGAGTATGTAACTTGCATACTGAGTGTCCGGCCGCGTCGGACACGCGGCACGGGACGACGGGCGGCTGCGGCGGCGGCGAGTAAGGTGGCGGCGGCGGCGGCGGCGGTGGCGGTGAGATGGGTCGAGGGTGGTGGCGGCGGCGGCGATCCCCGGCCAAACCTCCTGGGCACGGCGGTGCGGCGGGGCGCGCGCGGTCTCTGCTCTGCATAAGATGAGCGCGCGGGCCTTGGTCAGCCCCGATCAATATGGGAGGAACGTTCCCTAACGTCGACGAACCGAACTACCCCCTTCCCCCCCGGCTACCGGTCCGACACCGCGGCCCCGCGAATCCCTTTGCCTTCTCCCCCCCCCAACCCCACCTCCGCCGTCCGTCATGTCCGACGCTCTTGGGTCCACTTTACACTGCCCACGCCGACCGTGCAGGAAAGCGAGCTCGAGCGTATGTGTGTGTGTGTGTGTGTGTGTGTGTGTGTGTGTGTGTGTGTGTGTGCGCGCGTGTATATACTTTATATTATATGCATACATGGCGAGCGCGCGCGGTCCGATCCCTAACTTTTGTCTTTTGCACGCGTAAGTGTGCGCGCGAATATATAATATATGTATATATATATATATATTATACGCGCAGCGTGTCCGAAGGGAGATTTTCCGTTGGTCGGTGCAAAAAAATAAAATAAAAAAAATATATACGTGCACCTATTATATATATATATATATATATTTCGCCGGGAGAGCGCGATATCGACCATACCACTTATATATGTATATAATAGTAATAATAATAATAATATATAATATATCATTGTAACGCGAGGGGGTATATTTCCGTTGTGCCACGCGGAAGAAAATACGAGAAAAAATAATATTAAAAACGATACCGGTAGACTAGCCTACGGTAGAAAACCGTAATTTCTTACGAATACTCGTGACGTGCAGTATATATAATATAGCCGATTAAAGTAAGAAAACGACAATAGATTAACCGGCGCCGCCGTACGGATACGAATCGTCGTGGTCGCGGTCGTCCGGGTCGGGGGGGGGGAGGTGGAAATAAACGAATTTTCTCGGGGAAACAA
>OY101430.1:8763743-9120404 GCA_956483605.1 Tuberolachnus salignus
CTGTTATGCGACTTGTCCGTTCGTCAAGATCTATTGGAAGGGCAAGTACATGGACATCGCTCCTTTTTGGAACCCCAAAGAAAACAAAAACTGCAGATTTTATGGTCCGACGAACCAAGAACAAAATTCAGCACTACAACCGACCGGTCTCACATCGCTGTGGTAGCCGATCGTTAAGAAATCTGTACGGTTTACATCTCAGACGTGTCCGCAAAACACGCCGAACTGTTGTCTTTGGAATAGCGAGTTCTCTGGGCGCACGACACACTGATTTCTGAGGACTCTTTACGAAACTCTGCCGGACTTGTTCGACATTTTCATTCCGAGTTCTTGGCCGACCCAATGACATCCCTTTACCATAAGCAACCGGTTTCTTTGAAGGATTTATGCCGTTTTCCAATATTTTGGGCTGTTGGAGGTTCAATGTTAAACATTCGTCGAAAATCGCGCTGGCACCGGTAATAGCATATTCGCATTTTTCGAAACGGAGCACACAAAACGCCTTTTGTTGCTCGGTCGACATTTCGATAACAACAAATTAAATCACGCTACACGGCTAAGAGTAAATTTATCGCGATTAATCGGTTATCCATAAAATCCCGATAACCATTCGGACGGTTGGTGCTATGTTTGACACAATATTTATAGTCTACTAAAAACGGATGAATCGTTTTGAATCGCACCGTGTTGAATAATATGTAATAATGTTTGGCGCAAAAGTAAAATAGTATAAAAATGTTTCGAATGGTCGTTCGATTATGTTTGCGATTTTTTAATTCGACAATCGGTTTATAGCTAGCGAAATAGCTTCCTCGGTTTGAGACGTGGAAATCGGAATTCCATCTCGAGTTTTGACTACCCGAAGTCGGCTTAGAAAAAAAGAACCGTATTCTGTTCTGTTGGGTTTTTATTTAAGAGGAAGTGGGGAGGGGTTTATAATGTCAAATTAAGTCGGAAATTTTGAGCGACACGGCCGGATTTGTCGGTTATTTTTTTTTTTTGTCTTTATATTTTTTTGCAACCTATCCACTTACATATAGACACCGAACGCTACCGTACCGTTTTCCGGACGGTTATTTGCCCATTGTTATGTGCATTACAAGCCGTACATAATATTAAATGATTCAATATTGTTACGAAAGGAACCGGCGTGGCGTTCGTGCCGATACTGGGCATATTCAGTAATTGTCCACAATATTGCATAATATCTACAGGGTAAACCAGCAGCAGTACTACGAGGTTTGTTCAATAAGTTCCCGAACTATAATTCCCAAAGAAATAGAAAATTTATAGTATCGTAAATGTTATTAGGTTAAAACAAAATAGAGATAAGCGGCTATCTTTTCAATTAAATTTCAAATGTTTCGTGCTATCTAACCATTAACTGTGCGCGTTCAAAGTAGACGAGTCGTGTGTATTGTGCGATTTTCAAGATGAACAACATTCGCGAACAACGTATTAATATTAAATTTCGTGTTAAACTTTGTAAATCTTTTACTGAGTCTCATAAAATGTCGCAAAATGCTTACGGTGACCAGTGTTTAGGTCGTACTCAGTGTTACGACTGGTTTAAACGTTTTAAAGACGGCCGGGAATCAGTTGATGACGACCCGAGTTAAGGACGGTAGTTGACATTGACAGACGATGTTCATGTGATAAAAGTCAATGGAATTGTGCGGTCTAATAGACGAATATAACTGTTCGAGAAATTCCGGAAGATTGTAATATATCGGATGGTTCATGTCATGAAATCCTGGTAGAAAAAACTTAGAACGCACCGAGTAGCTGCAAAATTCGTCCCTCGGTTGATGTCGCAAGATCAAAATGACAACCACGTAACCATCTGTCAAGAACTGTTAGATCGTATAAAAATACGATTTTGTCAAACTCGAGTTTTATTTTTGCTTTTTATTTTAATGTTGATTTCTGAAATACCTTGGCAACAATGGACGAATACGAGTAATACTACTTCGGTCAATATCGTATTTTCAGTTATAAATTAAATTCCTTTACTAATTTCCCGACTTCCCACCTACAACAGTGACGCACCCATGGTGTGACCGTATGTACGCCATTTTTTTTTTTTTTTTTTTTGTTAATCTTTTTATTCGTTTTAAAACCGAGACTCTCTTCCCCGTGACAACTAAATCGAATAGATAATAGAATAACTGTTATTTTTTCATCCAAATCACCGAGGAAACCCATAAATCAACAAAAATAATTCGATTTTCGTACCAAATATACCAATAACCCAATGTCACGTTCCCCATTATTTATTTTAACCACGAACTGTGTGTTAATCTTGAGTAACGAAAAAAAAATAAAATAAAATACAACGTTTTTTGTCAACTAAGCAACGATAGTTTCCCTAGAAATGTATTAATGATCTTATGTTTTTCCAAAAGGGAGAAATTTAAAAATAACAAAAAAAAACCGTCCAAATTTCAGACTTTTCCGGCGGATTTACCGTAAAAATTTTGTCCTGGTAATAACGAACACAACGATAAAAAAGTCAGCCATACCAGTCGAGCCGTTCTACAGTGTTGATCTTACATATATGCGGCAATTGATTTTTTTTTTTTTTATATATATATTTAGATTAATATTGTCGACACGGACATGGTAACCGTTGCGAGTCCAATACGTAACAAACTCGTCATAGGATATTTGATAATAAGTCGAAATAAAAAAAAAATATATATATATTTTGAGTTAGAAAACTCGCCAATAATCAATATATATATATATGTTTTTCGAGAAAAAGTAGGAAGGGGGGGGGGGTTAAAATTGATATGCAATTTAAAATTTTTAATAGAAACTCTTCTCGATTCCTCCGATCTTAAAACAAAAATATCGTGAACCGTTAGAATTCATACACGGATTGTCCGTAATCCGTATCCAATATTTTTGGAAAAATGTTTTATTTTTTTCCAACCGGTGCCGGACAGAGTGGGTTGCCGTTTGAAAATCAAAAGTCACTACTGTGCTCGTCGAAGGGTAAATTTTAAAAGGATTAGCGTAGGTCGTAACGTGAAAATAATATTAAAATAAACCGTAAAAAAAAAAAAAATTTCGTAATAATTGGGGGGGGGGAAAAAATATAACAATAATAATAAATCAATCAAAAACTGTCCGAGAATATCGCCGTGTATTGCAGTTTTACTAAGATGTGTGTTATTTTTTTTTTTTTTTTTTTTAAATAACCTACTTTTCGGTTGGTAAAAAAAATACCTCAAAAACATACCAACCGTACCTACCGTGTGTATACGCTGTTATCCACATGACGTGGATTTCCCGACCCCCCGGGGGATAGATAACTACTTTATTTGAAACATTTTCCACTATTCCCGATATAATGTTTCCAAAGAAGATATATATATATATATATATATATATAAAAAAATAAATAAATAAAACTTGTTCGGACAATCGTGTACGGCCGCAATCGGAATGGTATTCCTGTTTTCTTTTAACTTTTAACCCACTTGGGAACAACGATAGTTTAAATCGTTAAACAGCACACAAATGGATTATATTAAAAAACGGAATCAATAAAACGCCGCGTCTTTGTAGCGATGATTAAAAAAAAAAAAAAAAAAACACCTACGGCAACTGATATAAAAATTAAACATTAATTAACATAGTTTTTTTTTTTTTTTTTTGGGGGGGGGGGCTTTTTAGTGTTTAATTAATACATTTTAAAATTAATTATCCGCGTGGTTCCACCCGAGGGAAATAAAAATTCACTACCTACATTATTAAAATTAATTGATAAACAATTGATTATAATAATACACATCGACAGTTACTTACCGGCTAGACTGTTTAGTCTCCTAATTACGTGTGTATTTTTTTTATTAATAGCGTTGTCGAAACGAACAAAACAAAGTAATTTAGAACTTGAAACTTCCGAAAAGGAAAAAAAAAAATAAATAATAAAAAATATTTAAGGTGAATTCAATCGATATTACGAAGGAAAATATTTATATATTTTGCATTTAAAAAAAAAAAAAATAAAAAAAAGTTCTCGTTATTATATTACACGGTAGTCAGTGATTTGAATAAAAAAAAAAAAAAAAAACTAATAAGATTGAGCGGGCAGAATATTCGGAATAGAAAAGCATATACACATGGAAACTGTGTAAATCGGATAAAAAAAAAAAAATAAAAATGACGGCGTTTCTTTAGACGAGCTAAGGAAATTAGTTATGAAAGCCCCTGGTCCCTGAGTCACTCGCACTTATGATAAGGGTAAATTGTAAGGCCAAAAAAAAAAAAAAAGTTTCTAAGTGAATTTCCACGAGAATCCTCCTCCTTTGGTACCGACCAATTTACGAACCGTAACGATAACTTTGCATATTTCACCAAGTTACGCGAAATTTAAAACCGTCACAGTTTTGATATGTTTATCAATAAATTAGAATCGATTTTTTTTAAGGCGTTGATTCGATTCCGAATTAAGTCGGTTTTCGGGAAATTATTTTTTCGTTATACATTTTTTTATGAACTTTATTTGATTTCGAATGATAAAATACTGATTTTAAATACGTATTCACCTTGGCTACCGTAAATTTACGACCAGATCTCACGAACAGTCCAATCGTTATCGGCCTATAATTAGCATTAGTTTAACCGCTTGTCGGATTTCTCCACACTCGTTCAGGGTTTAATCGCGTTGTTCAAACACATCAACCGGCAAGGTTTTTTTTTAGGCGGCTAGCGCCGTTTTCCGCGATTTTAAATTATTCTTTTCGTATCAATATGGAACACACAATCAATGTCGTCCGTCTAGATTTTCGTTATAACTCCGTGCTCGTAAATCCTTTCCGTTGATTGAATTTACACGATGACTACGGCGAAGTAGACGACGATTTATTTAATCGTTAGTCGTCCAAGAGGGATAACGGGGAAAGGACTTGGCCGACAAGCTGAACGACCCGGGCGTCTTTACGCGGTACAGATAATCGAAAATCCCGGGGTCCCGTCCATTCTGGATGAAACCGAGGCTTATAGGGTCGTTTTGAATATGATATAAAATGTCTAACGATAACTATAATTTGCATTTTTCTAAGATATCAAAAGCGGCGAACCCGCCCGTCTCGTCACGAGACCCGCGACATTTATTTAGAACCCGTCGTAGTTTTTCCGTTGGATAGATTATTGGGTTACCGCTGAATAATCACTTACTCCGTTGGAGATAATAAATCGAGCTTGGATCGACGACGTATGTTGCGGATGCAGTTCAATTGGGCAGTAGAAATTCGTTTAATCGTGGATTTTTTTTTGGTCACCCCGGAAAACTTTTTCGGAGCTAAATCGATTTACCCGGGACGTTTTTTTACTAGTAAATTTATACGGTTCGTCGGACGTACGCTCGCAGCCCCCGACATCCGTTTCTGGTTCGGAGTTTGAAAAACCAAAAACCGATTCTGATTGTATTCCGAAAACGGATATGATAATTTCAATCTACGCAAAACGTAAATGGTTTTTATATACGTTCTGTCGTCTGTCGTTTGTGATTTGTGTTTCGGCAGTAGTAAACACACGGCCGTGTGTACGTTTCATATTATACGGACCCGCTTAAACATTTCATATAAATGTAAATATATACGAATACATAATAATGAATTGTATAAAAAGCCGCGTAAAACGACGTGCCGGCATTTGCATACCAAATGTTGAAGTTTTTTTTTTTTTTTAATTAATTAAGATCCGTTCATTAATGCAACGGCGCTGTCGGTGTATCTGGGGCTAAAAAATCCCACAATAATGTTTCGGTTCGGACGAGTGTCGGTTTTTATTGTGTTGCGTTTGGTTGGACATAAAATTGATAAAACGAACCGTACATTGTCGGTGCAGAGGTGTTACGATAGTAAATAAATAAATAATACCATTTGCCGATCGATATCGATAGGTACAAAAAAAAAAAAAATAAAACTTCTCGGTCGAAATTGTAATCCCGTAGTGGACATTGAAATTTAAATCACCGTCGACGATGAAATCCCACGATTGCGGTTTGTTCATTTATTCCAATATAGACCGTGGCCGCATACGAATTGCAAATAAAAAAAAAAAAATAGTAAAAAGTACAATTGGAAGTCAATACCGTCCCTATACGTACTCTAGATCCAGAACGAGCTCTCCGAATCGCTTATTGCCGTCGGGTTTTTTTTTTATATATATTATTGTTCTACAAACAATAACGAAATTTAATTTATAAATAATTTTTATCGAGCACGGTAGTTATTAAATAAAAAAAAAATAAAAAAATGCATATTTCAGAACGATAAAAATTTGGTCGGTATAAAGTATTGTGGTGCGTGGAATTCGGCTATATTTTCCAATTTATTTATTTTTTTTTTTTATATTATTTAATTATTTGTCGCTCACCTGAGTGTCGTTCCACCAGACGTGCAACCGGTAGTTGCGCAGCAGCGTCGGGCTCTCGTTGATGTGGTCGACGGCCAGTTTGACGGCCGGCATGACGCCCCGGCCCACCCGGCCCTCGGGTATGCTGCCGGACACGCGGCCGCCGAACGGGAAAAACCCGGCGATGTACACGTCGTGCCGTTTGCTGGGCGTGGGCCGTTGGCCGGCCGCGCACCGGGTCAACGCCACCACCAGCAGCGCCAGCAGCACCAGCGCCGGTGGCGACCACCGTGACCGTCTCATCCGGTCGGGTGCTGAAACAAGATTACGATTATTAATTTTAATAAAAAATATGCCTTTTTTTTTTTTTTTTTTTTTTTCATCGTTTTAAGCCAAGACATTACACTACGCGCGCCGTATTAAAAGATACGGGATTTTTGCCCGGCGATATTTTATTTGCAATATAATTCTCCGGATTCCCAATAGGTTTTTTACTTGAAAAAAAAAAACCACTGCCTAACCATTCGCGTAGCACGCCCAAGATGGTGGGTAGCCGTGGTCGGCGAATTCTCCGAGCAGGATTATTAAAATAACCTAATTTAAATTTGTCTTAATTTTTTCTTTTTTGAACTACTGCGGTTTAGCTATGGTGCACCCGAATATGTCGCCGATTCTTTCGTATTATTTTTATTTTTTTTAAACGTACCGTTATTTTACGCTCCATATAACGTGAAATAAATATAGTGACGAAAAAACAAAATGTTCTTCTATTATTTCTCCGTGGCATATGTCATATAATATCGAATTGTTTTTTGAGGTTATGACACAGTCTAACACAGTTATATATATATATATATATATATCGTTTTTATATTGATATTTAAATCGCATACCGTGAGTGATGCGCGGAGAAGCGATAACAAATTGAAAAAAAAATATATCGGCAGGAGTACCCACAAGGTGGCGTCCTAGGACCTATTCTTTACTCACTATACACAGCGGACATCCCTACCGACACTGACTGAATGACAGCCTATGTCCGGCTGACGATACGGTAATTTTAACGACCAGTAAGAATCAGCAGACAACCGCTGGATTATTAACGGGAATCGCAAACGGCAACGACATCTTCGACCGGACGAGACGTTGGAAAACGCAAATCAATAGTGACAAGTCAGTGTACGTGCCGTTTTACTTTGCGTAAAACTGTGAATATCCGAGTATTGCTGCGTTCGTCGATAGTCTCACAAAACGATACAGCCAAAAAATACTCGACTCCCGCCCTCCCAATTGGGAACACCGTGTCCGACAGAAAAAAAAAAAAAATGACAAACCAAAGAATAAACGCGCGAATCGTATTGGTCAATTGGAAGCCGTTCCACGTTAGACCGCGCTAACAAACGACTCTTGTGCGTAGCTACCGCCAAACCCATATGGTCTTGTGGCGTCCGGTTGTGGGCCCGTGCCGGCAATGTAAACCGTCCGAGTTATTGGAAGTTGTCAAAATATCGCTTTTTCGGCACGATCGCCAAAATCGTACACCGCGATCTGCAGATGCCAATCCGTCCCGGACGAAGGCGAAAAGTTCGCT
This sequence comes from Tuberolachnus salignus, assembly GCA_956483605.1. Lineage (NCBI taxonomy): Eukaryota > Metazoa > Arthropoda > Insecta > Hemiptera > Aphididae > Tuberolachnus > Tuberolachnus salignus. The sequence goes on from OY101430.1 coordinate 8,771,704, forward strand.
AACAAACACGCGAACAGATTAGTGCCGTACACTAATGCAATTGCTAAACAACTTATCGACGACTCGCAAGACACAAGACGTCTCAAACGCTCGAAGCCGTACACGGTTTAGTTTAAGTAACTCGGAGTCGGGACTACCTCATTGCCGGCACACCACCAAACATGTTCGTGTATTCATATATACATATACAGGGTGGGGCCTGGTTACTTTCTTATTTAAAAAAAAAAAAAATCATAACACAAAAAGAATTTTGGTAATATTGATTTAATTATTTTTTCTGTGTACATTTAATGTTTTATTTCATTTGGTTTTAAATACTACATCTCAAAGGTGGCCACCGTTCTCGTCAATGCACCGAGATAGTCGGAATTTGAAATTTCCGTCCATTTTTTCCAGCATATAAATGTGCTTATGTCGGCAATAGCAGCACAAATTTTTTTTTTGAGATGACCAAAGATTTTGGATGATCCGTGTAAACCAACGGTTTAAGGTAGCCCTACAGGAAAAAATCACATGGGGTTAAATCTGGTGATCTGGTGCTGGCCCCTGAAGATCGCCTCTAAGAGTGATGAGCCGTTCGGGGAAGTGTTCACGCAAGATATCCATTGACCTTCTTGCCGTGTGAGCCGTGGCGCCATCCTGTTGAAACCACACTTTCCTTACATTCATTTCTATAAGTTTGGGCAGAAAAAAATCCACAATCATGCTGACATAACGTTCAGAATTGACCGTAACTGCTCTTTCGTTCTCTTCAAAGAACCACGGGCCATTAATGCCGATTCTGGATATTGCACACCAAACAGTCACACGTTCTGTATGCAGAGGCTGCTCATGAAGTTCTCTCGGGTTAGTGGGGCTCCAATATCGCATGGTTTGTTTGTGCACACATCCTGAAATACGGAAATGTGTCTCGTCACTAAAGAAAACAAGTGCGTCCCGAGGCAGGTTTTCGAGGAAGGCTTCACGTGCATTTTTTCGCGCAACATAATCGCGTGGATTATGTTGTTGCACCTCTGCCAATTTGTATGGGTTTTAAATGAGTTTCTCATGAAGGATTCGCCTCACTGTGCGACTAGACATCCCTAAAGCAGCCGAATGTTTGTGTGCAGATCGCCTAGGGGATTCGGCAAAATCGCCGCCCTCACCCTTCCGATGTTTTCCGGCGTCCTGGCGGTTCTGGAAGGTCCGTTATGTTTTTTGTGCACGCTACCCGGTATCCCTGAACGTGTCGATTTCCGATCAGGCACATGACCTGCAGGTGCGCTATTGGAATGGTTTCACTGAGTTGCAGTCCGAGTTGCGATGGTCGAACGGCTGAAAGAAAAGTAGGCCTCCGCGGCGAACGCTCGCTCTTGCTTTGTCCACTGCATTGTTAGGACACTGAATCAGTTCAAAGCAAAAAACCTTAGAAAACTTATTTTCCAACAAGCCATAAACTACACATAGCTCCACTATTAATATCCGCTCAGTTGCGAGAGTTTCAGAGAAGGAAGTCACCACGCCCCACCCTGTATATGTATACTACTATTGTATATTTAGTGATCAGATTAAACCGTGATCACTACATTGCACATGGGTGTGCGTATAGTATTACCGATCGAACTCTTTTTATGGTCACCACGTGTTTGAATATTAATAAATCGTTCACCATTGAGTATTACGATTATTTTGAGTGTAGTTTTAAAATGCTTTAATCAAGCGATTTCGACTTTGACAGGGGTTTCCATAATTTTTTTCCGACTCGGTTTAGACTTTGGTGTCGACTCGATGTACGGGCACACCGGTGGTATCATACCGCTGGTTGCCCGGCCTCAGTCAATAAAGTTAACTTCATTGTTTTATAAGTGTTTCTTTATTTTCTTCAAACCTTTTTTTTTTTTTTTTTTCTATTCATAATCCAAGGGAAAGCCGTCGGTCAACGGTGACTTCGTCTATACATAGATTTCAGTCGTACTACCCTTGTATTTTACAAAGACTTTTTCCGGTCGTCTGAATAGAAACGGTTCTATAATAATGAAAATGAAAAAAAAAACGAGCACCTGAATTGTCGAAAATAAAACCTACTTAATATAAATTTCTCGGAGCCGGCGATATCACAAAAATGTATCGTTACATTTTTTTTTTTTTCCCCATATATATATATTATTTTTTTTACGACAAACGTCATGCTATATTTTATCTAGATACTCTAATGAAGAAATTTAATTAATAGGCAACATTCGGCGTATAATAATAATAATAATTTATTGGCCGGGGGTTTGTGGGGGAGTGGATGCGAGTCGCGTATACATTCGCGGTGTATACGAATTATAATAATATTGTTGTAAATTTATTTGGGTTTCCATTTACAGCGGCAGTCGTAAAACAAATATAAAAAAAAATAAAAAAAACCATTACAATTATACGGAACCTCTTCGCGTCACCGTAACGCTCGCCAACTACGGCCGCCGCGTTAGAAATCCTATTTAATCTGTGACTTGTATTTTTATTAAAGCGAAAATTTAATACGGCCCCGAGAGAGATTTCCGTAAATATTTTTTTTTTTTTTGCGCCGGAACACTTTGGCTATCAGTCACGCACACGCGTCTCCTTATCCAATATCGGACGATCGTTTAAAACGGTCTTTATCCCGGGATTTTTTTTATTTTTTTATTTTTTTTTTTATCAAGAAGAAAACGGCCGTTTACCAATCCCGTCATTGCCGTATTGCAATAACGCCGACAAAAAATAATAAATAAAAAAAAAAAACAGTTATCCATATATATATATATATATTTATATTATCAAACACATACGGTTTTATGTTTAAAATTTCAAATCGAAATTATAAAAAAACTATCTGAAATTACGGCTACCAATACGTTAGTGCGACCATAAAAATAAAACATTCGAGTACGGGACACATTAGTTACTCGACTAAATACATGATACGAAATATAAAAAAATTAATGCCTGCTGTATTATAGTATTGAAATGCGAATAGAATATTAACACCCAAGGAATAAAAATAATAAAAATTGTATTTCGACGATGACGGCTGGTAAATTTTATCTTCTGCTATTTTTGTGCGGGGCTAATTGCATAGGGCAACTATGATTCTTTCAAAAAAAAAAAAAAACTTTTAAAACTCATCGCGAGCACAATTTTTAAAATCGATTTTTCACAATTGATAACTATCAATTGTGAAAAATTGATGATTTGATAGTTTTTCCAAGTTCCGAAAAATCGATTATTACAATGTGCCCTGTCCGCAACGCAGTAAATGTTCGAACAAATCCGTTCTACCGTAGCGTTTGTGCCCGGCATCGCCGAATGAATATTCTACGATTGTTGGTGTGTTAATCGAGTTATAAATTAACAGTAAGGGACAAAAAAAAAAAAAAAAAACGGCATTTGTACGGGACAGACACGAGTAAAACTGGACAAAATTCTTGTAACTTTCGTCGGCACAACGGGACTCAAAATTAAATTACCGGACACATAGTCACCGTACACCCAATGTCCGAATTTCGTCCGGACAGTCCGGATTTATACACAGAAATACATGTGTTTTGGCGACAGATTTTCGCGTTCACTCTGTATAAATGTATAATATGAAATTTCTATTATTTTTTTTCATATATTTTCACGGTATGTCACGATAGGCGACGACCAATTATTATCGTTGTCGCCGTATTCAACCTAATGACTCCTATGTAGACACACACATAAAAAAAATCATCGATCCGAGTAAAACCGTACTAACGAAAAATAACAATATTTTTTATCCCCCTCCCGTCCGTCAATGAAACGAAATTTTGATTTGGTCTTAAAACATTACGGTCCCCCCCTTTTTTTTTCTTGTTTTTTTTTTTTTTTAACTTTTATTTATAACGCAAACAATCTGTAATTATTTACTACAATAAGTCTGCATGCTGATGTAGTTTAATGACTCGGACACGCACGGAAAAAGCAGTTACCCACAATGGCGACACTTTACGAATTCATTAATCTAGATTTAATCCAGAATTTAGGTTGGACGACATTTAAATCTCTACACCACCTCTTCTTTAGCCCGCGAGGCGGATTTACGGTGACCCTTAAAAAAAATATTTAATACTGTTTATAATCAACGACAGCGGCGACATGCGTGTAGGGGTGACGGCCCCCCCCCTTCAAGGCGGTCAAATCTCCCTGCTAAATTCCGAACAAGTTACTTATTTAAATGTTAAATATTAACAATTTTTTTTTACATTTACAACGTAACGCGTTTTTAGAATATTTTTGTCCGATGAACGAATATCCCTTTTTTAATTATCACGAAAACAGAATTCGGAGTTTGTAAGTATAATGTAGCCAATGTAGGTAACAAGCCAGGGCTCGGAACATGCAGCAAATGCTAATTTCTCTTTTGGAGTCACCCAGAGCACTTTGTGTCCGACACAAATTCGTGTCGTTCCTCCCCGATGCGAAATTTACGAAATTCGTTGTCGCTGCTTGGTTTGCTCGTATTTTAGATCCGTATTTTCGAGATTCTCTATTTTAAGTTTTAAGTGCATATGTTTGGCATATTTTTTTTTTATATTATAAAGGAAATAAACACACGTTGGTGAGAGTTAAACAATTGATATTGTTGACAAATGTCGATTTTCCTATACCAAACGCATCCGAAAAATACGTTTTCGTATCGGGTTGTTCCCGTCGATATTGCCGGACAATTCCGTCCGTTTCCTATAATTTGGTTATATTTGAAATTGTGTCAGTCGCATCGCACTGCAATTGTCATCGGATAGCCCGATTGGGATTTGTCGTATGAATTAGTAGTTACGAGTGACTGAATTCATTTTAGTGATCGGCCGTCATCGAAACGTGTTGTTTGCATGTGGTCTGGATGTTGTACGTACCCTAGTAGTGTTGATTTGTAAACGCCTAAAGCCGAATAAAGTTCATCGAATCGTCTCCAAACTCATGTCGATGTTCTATGCGGTTCATGAATTCACGTGTATTGTTTTATGTAACATCGGCCGTCATCGAAACGTGTTATTTGCATGTGGTCTGATGTTGTACGTACCCTAGTAGTGTTGATTTGTAAACGCCTAAAGCCGAATAAAGTTCATCGAATCGTCTCCAAACTCATGTCGATGTTCTATGCGGTTCATGAATTCACGTGTATTGTTTTATGTAACATCGCCATATCGTATATATCGTGTATTCGTATTCTAATTTAAAATTGTTCGAATGAAAAATATCGAAAATGTCTTCGAAAAATGAATTGTTTTTTTTTTTTTTTTTTGCATATTTTCTAACTTGTAACGCTCTTAAATTGAAGTTTATCTAAGTTAAAAAAAAAAAAAAAATGAACGTTTACAAACAGAAGAAAACATTCAATATCCAACTGTATTTACTTCTAGTTAACTATTCGAATTTACTAACTAGTGATTTACGTTAGCGTTTATAGTATTATTCGAACGTTTTACATTTTTTTTTTTTTTTTTTTTACCACCCAGCTACAACAACGCGTTCTCGAAGATAAAAAAAAAAAAACGAACAGTATCTAGACGATTCCGGAGCAATTATATTTACCTAGATTAATTCCAAATAAACTGCGTCTGTACACTGTTGACACTGTTTTCATATGTTAACTTTTTTCCATATACGAACTGTACAAAAATGCTTCGGTCAAACTATTTGCTTTTCTGCTTAATTTTTTTTTCTTCAATATTTTTTTTTATATATATATACGTAGATAATATAATATATAATATCAAACATATATCGAATGGAAAAAGGTCACGTGGAGGATATATTCCCCTCACTACCCACCGTTTTACCGCCGCGACCGAAGTCTTTATACGTGCGCACTTTTGTCCTTAATTCGATTCCGTAAAGCCTACAACGGCTATCGTATCTATCACGCACACGGTTATTATCTCTTTCGTATAGTTGGTTAGGCAGCCAGACACGGATCCTAATAAATAATTAAACGCGTCTGTCTTTATATATATATATTTATATACGTATACGTTTTTATTTTTATTATTTTTTTTTTTTTTTTTACACGTCCATTCGCCTTTTTTCTTATTTTTTTTTTTTTTTTTTTTTTTTTTTTTTTTTTTTTTTTTTTTTTTAATCGGGTTATAATATTACTCGGTCGTAATAACTCTTAAATTATACGTTTGCATTTCGTTTCGCTCCTCCTCACCACCACCGTGCCATTTTATTAATCGAGAGTGCCCGTTCGTTTTAATCTGTCCGCAATTGCGGACCGGTTGAATTCCGTAACAACGAAAATCGGCATAACAATATTCAATCTATATGCAAATTAATCGTATCGTCTGTTAAATTACAAAACAACACGATTCTAGACATAAAAACGTATTTTTGCACGTTTGCAATGTCTGTGCGGCAACCGTTCTACTTTGGAATTTCGGAACCAAACCGTAGGCTTTCGCTTGTGTCGGTTTGGGCGTTTGTCCAGCAAATCCGGATTTAATTGTTATTATTTATTTTTTTTTTATTATTTGTAGGCGCATTGTCTGTGTTGAATTAATTTAACGAATTGATAAAAAAAAAAAAAAAAAAAAAAAAAAAAATTGCTCAGCATTAGTCGTACTAACGTTTGACTTCATAACGAACAGTCGCGGTTTTCTTTGGTTTCTCTTACGGGTTTTCATTTTTTTGTGCAATTTACTCATAAAATTCTGACTATAAAACAACTATAGACGCTAACCGAGAGGAGACTAATTTTGAAAAAGTTTTACTATTCAACTATTGTCCGAATACTGTTTAAATCGATATATATATATATTTTATTATACCAAAGCATTTTCGAACTAAATAAAAACTAAAAATTTAAAACTGTGTGTAAATGTTAACGTTTGAAAATGCTACGAAACCGATATGCTAATTATTATCACGGATTAAATATAATCCAATGTATTATTTATTATAAAACTAAAAAAAAGTATATATTGTTAAATTGTTTTAATGTGTATTTAAAGGCTAGGTTTTTATCGATTTTTTTTTTTTTTTTTTTTAAAATTGATTTATGACTATAGTTAATTTTTTATTTCTAATATAAAGGTCGGATGTATGACCGACCGGACGATCTTAGCGGTAGCTTTTATAATCCGAAAAACAAGATGAATCTAAACTGCGCTATAAAATGTATTCGTTTACACGGTTTCTAATCATTTAATTTTTTTTTTATTCGCACGAGTGTATTAATGTTTATTACCAAATACTATAATTGAACAATTATTGCATTACGTTAAACGATTAACATATTATAAATGTGGCAATTTTCTAAAAAAAAAAAAGTACAGAAAAATCCAAATGTCCGATGTCACTACATCACTATATTTGTGAGAATTAAAAAAAAAAAAATCTCATATTGTATAAACGTACACGATATTTAATAAATACGTGTTTACTTTGAACGATATTTACACGAGTTTTGGGCACAGGCAAATAAAATAGGCGAAAATAGATAATAATTAACGCGTTCGTCCGTGAATATTGCAGTTTGCTGGGTATACGGGTGTACGTGTACGCCGACAAAAAAAAAAAATTAAAAATAAATAAATAAATACTAAAAAATATAAAGAAACCGTTTACCAAACGGCGTTTTTTTCCATTATGAACCCCGAAAATCACCGCGATATATACATTTTTATTTCTGTTCATCGTCGCGGACAATAGAATTTTTCTACAATTTCCATTACCATCAGATGCACGAGCGCAATAATCGCGAACAATCGGCCGGGGTCCCAGAATCATTTATTCCGCCCAAAACCCGTAGATAAATATATATTTATTGTTTAATACCTTTTTTATTTTTTTTTTTAATATATAAATATATATTATGTATCTGCACTACATATCTTCTGACTTGTACCATATGTAATCAAGTGATAAAATTTACACAAGAGTTGCGCTACGAATATAGTGTTTTATTAATGTAGCGCTTTATTCAAATAATTTATCCGACGCTATAGACTGCCTGCGGTTTTTCTAAATGATTAAGAAACCCAAAACACAAATGACTACACTTCGGTTTTGTTTTTGTTGTTTGCTGAACGTACAAGAGTGTATTTTAATAAATAAAATAAACGGCTCTGCCGCCGTATATAGTGAATGTCAAGTGTATCATTGTATCTGACAAACGTGTCGTACCCCTGAAACTCCGGTCGGTAATCGTTATTAATCGAAAAAATCAAAAAAAAAAAAAATCATTATTTCGCGACCCGTGATACGGTCGATTATCGGAAAATTCAAACTTTACAACAATCGATAACCGTTTCGGACGTCCTGTTATTCCAATTCGACATCGGCCCACGGGATTATCTGGCCAATGCAAGTCTGACTGTTCATTCGTGCACGGGATATCTAGGCATCTGTAAACCTCGGCTAAACCAAACTGGGCCTAGCCCTTGGCTATATTCAATCGCCCGTTCGAAATTCTTTTAAAATATTAACCATTTTACTGAACTGAACGGTTTTTTGACATGTATATGTCTTATGGCTGGGGGTCATTCTGTTAATTTGTCCGACACCGAGAATGTTACCGCGACGCTCGTTCAAAGAACAAGCTCAAAACCGTCATTCCGATAACCGAACCGCCGCGAAATGTCCGTATTGACGAATTTCCCGTCGCTGATAACGAATTCGATTTTCGTTTTATCCAAAACGAATTCGGTGTTTCCTGCGCTGTTCGCGATCGCCTTTGGTCCGAGAATGATATGAAGCACGTTCCCCAGAAAGCCGTAGATTTTTTGCTCGAAAAATACCCACACTTAGATTCTCATAATATGAGCGTGTGCAATACTTGTTATAAAACTCTGCTCAGTAACAAAGTTCCCCGTTTCGCTACGATTAACGGTTTTTGTTATCCTCCATTTCCATCTGATTTACCGCCTCTCGATCCTGTCTCTGAACGATTAGTGTCACCGCGTCTTCCATTTAAAAATTTAGAAAAATGTATACTCAATAAAAATAATTGCTGTCTTTGAAACTTGTTTATTTTTTACACGTGTTAAAAAAGTTACCTACAGTTTAGTCCTCGTCTCCTCGTATCTAATACCAAATTGACATCGACATTCTTATGTCAACTATATTCAGTAGAAACAAGACATATACATGTACCGATGTATCTGTATGTAGTGTAGATACTCTTAGTTTTTTATTATTTTTTTTTATTCAAATGGTTGCTTTTACCGAATTGCCCTAAATCATATCCAATACTTTCCTATACAATAGCTACCCGCGGTGCAGAGTATGTCCGGATATTCGGACGCCTATACAATATCGTTTGATGATGTACAGGGTGGGGCGTGGTTACTTCCTTATTTTAAAAAATCGTAACACAAAAAGTATTGGCAATATTGATTTAATTGTTTTTTCCTTGTATACGGGTTCATTTAAAGTTTTGTTTTATTTGGTATTAAATACTACATCTCCGAAGGTGGCCACCGTTCTCGTCAATGCACCGAGATAGTCGGAATTTGAAATTTCCGTCCACTTTCTCCAGCGTATAAGTGTGCTTATGTCGGCAATAGCAGCACAAATATTGTTTTCGAGATGACCAAAGATCTTTGGACAATCCGTGTATAGCAACGATTTAAAATACCCGTACAGGAAATAATCACATGGGGCTAAATTCGGTGATCTGGTGGTGGCCACTGAAGATCGCCTCTAAGAGTGATGAGCCGTCCGGGGAAGTGTCCGGAAATATTATCGTACCGAATAGAAATGGCTTTATTGATTTACCGAAAAAAAAACAAACGGAATTGTTAAAAAAAAAAAAAAATTATTATAATTAGCCGCCCATTTTCGAATTTTCGTATCGTATAATTTATATAAATATTCTCAATATTTAAGACTTGACTGTCGGTTATATACCGGAAACAAATGCATCAACTAGACGAACCCAATCTTCCACTAAATATTCTTTTTAATTATTACTAAAAATCACATAACTATATGCGTGTGAATTACTGCGTGGTTTTTTTTTTTTTTTTTTTTTTTTTTTTTTTTTTTTTTTTTTTTTTTTAATATATCGATTAGTCTCACGTAGCCGATTTCTATAAAATATTTAACGAAAAAAAAAAAACCTCTCGCCGAATACGAGCCACTCGTAAATATCCTAAGTACTTTTCGTTTTTTTTTTTTTTTTGTTGCTAATCGAGTTTGTAAAATATTATCTCGTGAACATATCGTAACCGTCGTGCCGCGTACCTGTCATACGAAAACGTAATATTTTAGAAATGATAGATACGAGTATAGATTATAGACTCCGCCCGTCGAAAAATGGTTTTTTTTTTTTTTCGGATATCGGTTTAAAAAATCGTACGACTATATATTGGGAGGTGTTACTGCACTGCACTTACATACTACTGCGCTTTGAGTGAATAATTCGATACGAACAGAATGGTTCCCGCGACAGGGCACGCAAATCCGTTTATCTACCGTGCGAGTTAGTATAGTAATAATAATAATAATAATAATAATAATAATATATACATGTAATGTGTTTAGTAAAGTGATAACGTCGATAGCATAATGATATTTCGAAGTAGACGTCACGCCAAAGTGGCTTTTTTTGTCGTCGTTTTTTTTTTTTTTTTTTTTTGGTAAATTGAAAACGACATCGTCTCGTGCACCGACAAATTATCGGCGATAATAAATCATATTTCGTTGCAGACATTACGTCGTAATGTCGCGTACAATAGAGTCACCTACTCCGAAAACCGATACAAAACTGCCGCGGGACGAGTCGACATTATACCGTTACTTCTATACGTAATCATTTTCTTTTTCTTCGATAACTTTCTCCATTTCGACTCGAACTGTTTTTTTCAAATTTCGGTCGGACTTATATCCATGTATAACATGTACGTTGTACACGGATTTATTTCGCTTGTTCGCTACAGCAACGACGTAGCACGAAAACCGTCATTTTTGAATTGTTCGCAAATAATAATAATAATAATATCGGTGTTTTACTCTACACCGACGGAACGACAAAATTGAACGTAAAAAATTAGCCGCTAAATGGCATTTGTGACGTTATTGCGTTATTATCATTATTATTATCCACATAAATCAGGTTTTTTTTAAATTTTTTTTTTTTACGTTATGTCGTTGTTGTAGCATACGAGCGCTTTATAATGGCAGTTTTTTTTTTTTTTTTTTTATCACGATTCTAACTTTTTCTCTATCGCTCCGCCGGGCCTTTAACAATTGTACTATTTAAAAAATTTCGCCACAAAAAACACCGTCCAGTGGCCCGGCGAACATATTTTTACGTATAACGATTGCACGACACGAAGTTTTCAGCGCCCGCATTCATAAAATAGCTCCACCGTCCCATTACAATTTTTTACTTTCATTATTATGTCAAATAAGTAAATTGACGTCGTGCCACATTTTCTCGAGTCTCCAATTAAAGCGGAGTTACGTGTGGTATTTACTGTCTACATTTTTTTCCCTTTTTTTTTTTTTTTTTTTTCTTCTTATTTCGTTGTTTATCAGCAATCTCTGTGTGATTATCCGTGTCGTCGCCGGAATGTTTGGACCCTTGCAAATTAAAATGCCACCGCGCGTATTTTATTCTTAACGGCATTACAATTAATATGTCGTACTGTTTTTCCGGTTAATACAGACATTTTTGTTTTTTTTTTTATTTAAATACCGAATCGCAGTTCATTGTTTATTACAATACGGGTGCGCACTACAACGGTTTAACGTGACGTTAGTTTTTCGCCCGATATATTTTGTATTTTATTGTCCTGCGTATTGTACTTTATGCGCCCGTGTAGGTTAGGCGCCTACTCGATTATTCGGTGTTCGTAAACGAAAATAAATATCCACGATTTAACAGCGGCACAATAACTGTTAAACAAATATTATCGTTTGGACCATTTACATTATCAAAAACGCGTTAATATAATAATAGTGAATTAACGACGGTATTATTGTTAACCTAATATTGACGTACGTGTTCGAGTGGATTTTATTGTATATTTTTACAACAATATTGGTTTAAAAGTTAACAGCGCAACGTCACGTAATAATTAGATGAATTATTATTACTCGAAAAAATAACATCTCGTTTTACGGTAAACTAAAATAAATTAAGCCGACGTCATTTATTTTCATGTAGACTATAGGAAATATCCAAAAAATATAGCGGTGGACAATATTTAAAACGGGAAAAGGGGGGCGAATTGCGAACGTGCGCCGTGTAGTTGCGTTCGATGTCAATAAAAATAATTATCTACATCGATATGTTATAATCAGGATTTGTATGCATTTGCGTGGTTTTTTTATTTTTTTTAACAGTCCAAACAGTAGCTAGACAAGTTTGAATTATAGACAAGAGATCCGAAATACAAAGTTTTATTTGAATTTTTTTTTGATTTGTCGACGTGTACCGTATATTTCTGTGTTTTACGGTTTTTTTTTTTTCTCATTGCATTATAGTCGAATACCTCTAAGCGTTTCGTATCCATTTGTTTTTTTATTATTATTGTTCGTTGGTTAAGTTACCTGCCTAAGTTTCGTAAGGAATTTGTTCTATATTATCTAATCGGTACTAGATAAAGATAATTCGGTCGGGACTGTACCCTATTCCATTTAAGAATGAAATTAACACTCGGCCGACCAAAACTCGTCTTGTTCGCGCATCACCGTCACAAAGCGGTCATCGCTGCGACCGTCGGGTGTCGGCCGCCACTAAACAGCAGCTGTCTACGCAGCGAGTCGTATTAACACGCTGCCACTCTTGCGATTTACGTCGTAATTGTTTTCGTATTATAACAATTATTACCTTTTTATGTCTATCAAACAACAAACTGTAGACTAGTCTCACGGTAAAATATTTTATATTTTACATTGGCGTGTAACTTTCTTTTTTTTTTTTTTTACAAAATTTCTATTGTATACGAATACATTCAAATTAAATTTGATACGTAAGAAATAATAATAATAAAAAAAAACTACATAAGTTATAATATATTGTGTTCGCGTATATACAAATGTGATTACTGACGAAAATACGCGTTGTGTTATTAAAACGCGCGAAACCGCGAAATTTTTATGATTTCCTGTGATCACGTTGGCCAGCCTATCACAGAACGAATAGCCATCGCCTGGGTGGGGGTCGGACCGGTGATCGGCGGCGCAGTCGGCGTGCGCGAAAACGGTTCGATTTTTAAACGGAATACAATAAAGTTAGTTGTTGTAATCCGAATACAGTTGAAGCCGCTTATTAGAAACACTTTGGGACCAAGGTGAAATGTGTCAATTAACCGATTGTTCCTAATAAGCGATTGGTATGATTTGTACTAAAAAAAAAAAAAATGAAAAATATATTTATGTTAACATGTATATGTATTTAAAAAAGTATATGTACAAATGTATATTATTAAATGGATTTAAAATATGTATGTATCGAAGTTTGCTTTTTTGCGTCGAGTGACTCCATAACAATATTTCCGTACGAGTAATGCTGCTCAAAACCTATTTCATCCGCACGGTACTGGACTGCTCTCTTGAGGACACTAAGAGCTTCCACAATTTCCTTGTTTGTTGGGGGTGCTAGGGGCGTCTCGGATTTTCGGAAGCACATCGTATGACTTTAATAACTCGCACTTCTGTTTCCAACTTAAATCTTGGCGTTTAGACATTTTTAGATTTTTAGAAAAACGAAACACTAATCACCTTTACGTACGCACGCTGAAACTGAACTACAAACGATACGTACAGGGAAGAACATTCTTATATTGGTACTGTACTTACGATAAAGTACAGTAAAAATAAACGCAACGACAGCAAAGATAAGATTATAGTACATTGGTTATCGCCAAATAACCGGAATTCTTTATAAATAACCGAAATAATTGTTTCAAATAACCGATGTGATGTTTCAATAATCCGATTTATTTTCAATGTTCTAATATACGGCCGGTCCGTCCCGGGACATTTTGTTTCAATAACGCGATTGTATCAATTATCCGTGTTTCTAATAAGCTGCTTCTACTGTATGTATGCCGAGTAGGTTTTCGCGAATTATATTTTAGTCGTGTATCGTCCGTGTTTAGCAAATAGTTTTTTTTATCATATTATTACCGTAAACTCAGTTATTACTCCGAATACAATTCGACAAACACAAGAAAATATGGACAACAAAGAAAATTTTTAAAAAAAAAATCCTAGAAATATGCGAGAATATAACCTACGCGTCGCTATTTGCGTTTGTCGTACGAATAAATAACGAATATATATATATATATATATATATATATATTCGTTATTATATATATATATATGTATACATTTGGAATGGAAGTTCAAAGCGAGATGATTGAGGTTTATTTTATTTTATTTTTTTTTTTTTGTTAATCGAGTCGTCGACATTTTCAACGTACAATCGATATTTTTAACGTTTTTCACCTGTAGTGAATCTCGGCCGCGGTTCATTAATGATTAATCACGAACAATTTCATATTGCCGAGAAGGAAACTCGCGCGGATTTGCATTTTTGATGAACCTTAATAATAATTAATATTTAGTAGCCGGCTCAGTGGCGCACGTGGCGGCGTGACAATAATAATTATGTGCTTTGTAGGTACCGCGTAACGCTTTTACGCCGTTTCGCGGCGTTTTAACTTTTGTCAATAAATTACCACGCCGCGCGGTAATTTTAACGACGACCGGCGAAAAGTAAAACCGCGCTGTTCAAACGCGCCGTTTTTAGCTCGAAAATAATAATAATCCTCTTGTTTTTTTTTTTTTTTTTAATTTTATCTATCTACACTATTTACGTCGTGTACGACAACTAGTGATGGCCGCGGCACACGGTTTGGGAACCACTGACCTAGTGTCGTGGAGGAGGTGGCGTATTGAGCTGGCGTTTGCACAGCGCATTCGACCAACACAATAATTAAATTCACTTAGTTAGTCCGTTGTCGTGTTACGTTTTTTGATCTGAATTGTACTGTCTAAATTCGGCACATACGAGGTTCACACAATGTACCAGTACGGTCTTTCTCAAAGTGGGCGATAGCGCCCCTTTTTTCGGGCGTCGATAGTCTTCGGGGGGTGGGAGTGGGAGGCGGTGTAAGACCTAAAGAAATGTCGAGGGTAAGACTGTGTTGGAAGCAAAAGTGAAGAAAAAAAAACGGCAATACAGTGCGGATTATATTAAAGACGGATTTATCGGAAATCCAATAAATCCATCAGCACCAATGTGCCTTATTTGTCGAAAAACATTTTCAAAAGAAGCAATGAAGCTCTCTAGACTACACGCTCGTTTTAATAAAATGCACTCGGATAAGAAATACATGGAAATGAAGTACGTAGTTTAGCGAACAATATCAACATTTTTTTTCGCGGTTTCTAAGCAAGACGACGACGCGTTTTAATTATATTTGTATGGATCTTATTGGAAAAAAAATAAAAGTTTAAAGTCAGATAAAAGATATGACATGTTTAAATATATATTTGCAATAACTACCGTTTTTAAGATACACTATAGACGGTATGTTTAAACAACAATTTCGAGGGTGGAGGGAGGGGGCTCTGGACAATTTTTGATTATTATTGTGGGCGGTGGACGAAATACTTTTGAGAACCTGTGTACCAGTTATTTCCGATACTGTGTTTTTAAAATATTAAAATATATAAATTATACAAATTTATAATTAGTATTCTGACGGCATTTAGAAGAAAAAAACATCACTGCTTACGTCCTTTTTATCCCCATCCCACGTCTCTGCGTTTATACGAATACTTACCGTGTATAGTTTAGGAAATTCGACCGTGGACAAACGGGCTTCGTCGCCCTACGAACGGTATTTTAACTCGAGATGATATTATCACGGGAGGGGAAAAAAAAAGGAACCTCATAACCTCAATTTCGATAAAGAAGTGATTGCGGTGGAATTTCCGTGTTTCCGTGGACAATAAACGATATATATTATTCCCGTTAGCGACGGTAAATAATATCGTTGACCGACCTAATTGTAACGATTAATATTGCGGCTGGCGTTTTTTTTTTAATTTTTTTTTTTTTTGACAAAATCGTTCGATATTGCAATGAAATTTCCGAAAGGGTTATTGAATTAACGTTCGAATTCGGAACGAACACCTATATTTCGCGGGAGCTTAAAATTGTGTTTTCAACGATTTCCGGGCTTTCATCCCGCATGTTATTATAGCAATAATAATACAATAAAAAAATATACATATATATATTTACACCTACATCCATTTGAATAGGCTTAAAATGGTATTAGAGTGCGTTTAATTTTATATTAATTAAAAATTACGGTTTTCAATAGCCGCGGCAGGTATTTTTTTATTTTTTTTGTTAATTTTAATTTCTCGTGCCCACATATATATATATATAGATAATTTGTTTGTTTTTTTTTCAATTATAATTTTTTAATAAACGCGGGAGAAAAAAAAATACCTCGGCCTGAATCCGTTATTAAAATTAATTATCTATGATATTGAAATAAAACGGAATTTTTATATTAATTTACATGCCCCGTTAATAATTCGTTTTTTTTTTTTTTGTTTTTATAAAAATTACATAAATAATATTTCATTTCATATATGATATTTTTAATATTAATTTTGTTCGATTGTTTTTTTTTTTTTTTTTTTGTTATTATATACACTATACAGGTGTATGTATTTATATGAATTTTTTTTTTCAAAATACAAATTGGCCTTGCTTTTTTCTATTCACTTACATATCAACGTATTAGAAAATTAACATAAAAAAACAGATTATGAAATACGATTTATTAGTAGTGTAGATAATGCCATCTATGACGTAAATTGTACGATTTAAATACATATAACCTGCGACAGTCTAAAATCTTTTCAGCTACAACCCCACATTGTTTTTTCGTCTATTAAAAATGTAATTATAAATATATAAAAATCCTACTCAAGAAATCCTATAGATAAACGTGTCCTTGGTGTCCGTTTATAGTTAACGTTAACACAGTTCCAATACTTGTCTAGATAGTATATTTTATCATATCTAAATGATAATTTCGATTTATATAAGAGCCTGATTTAGAATTTTCGAGACCCGGGACCAAATAAATTGGCCTATTATTATGATTTGCAATTTGAACAATCGTTTAATGTATTACAAAATCTTCACGTAATTTTTTATTTCCAACATTTTATTCTGCAAGTGCGCCAATAACTTCCTAGAAATTAATGTGATGTAGCGATGTCATTTTCAATGGATGAGATTCCTGAGGCATCCAATTTTTCTCAGGCCAGAGATGATATTGATTTTTTTGAGAAATTAAAATCACCTCTCACTGGAATAATTAGTTACTGGCATTGTTTGGGTTATTTTAATTTCAGTGTATTGTGCACAGTATGCGTAGCACATCAACCAAGGCTAAACCAAGTCCCCTGGGTAACTGTGACCGGATTGGTCAATCACATTATTAAACTTGCACCGAACAAAATCGTAGAGGACTTCAACTTTGTAATTTTTGTTTGACGTTTAATTCAATATTTTAAATGTATCGTAAATCACGGCGCGTTAGTTTCGAATCAATTTTATTCAATACCGAATCAAAATCAAAATTGATTTATGAAAACCCGGGCAAATACGGACAGTTGGAAATTGTAAAATACTGTTATGGGGAAGTCAGTGAATTATGTTTAACATACATTTATACGGTGTTCGACATAATTTAACGTTTTTTATATAATCCACGCCAAGTAAATAAAAAAAACCAAATCCGAATCAATTGACTTACCCGTACTCTGTAGGCTTCTCAACGATATCAAATTTGTCGACAAAATACTAAATAGCGTATTATGCGCAAAAATAGAATAAATTTCGAAATTTATTTAGAGTATATTTTTCGACGGTACGGAACCGTCGATATTCATAGTCTCGGAGGGTGGGGCCCGTCAAAACGCTAATAACGAAATATCACCAGTACCGTTACGATATCGGGCGGTTTTATTGAAACTGTTGTTAAGAGAGAGAGAAAATAAAGAAGAAAATTAAATATATATAATTATAATTATTTTTAAACGCGGTACACTCCTGGCGACAGTGGCGGGGCTGTAGCGGATTCGGTCGGTTTTAATCGGCGAATTTTCAAAACCCCCCGGGTCGCCGTAATAACAATAATTATAATAATAATTAATAGTATAAAGAAACGCCGCTGGGCGCGCGCTCGGCGCTCGCGGCCGTACCGCGTAAAACTTTCCGGTTACTCCTCCTGCCGGCCGGTACGATGAAGTTTGAGTGTGTTTATATTTCTGTTTTGAATTTCGTAAATGTCATTAACGCGTATTATAATCACTACAGCGCCGAACTTTGAACAATTCGAACGTGTTTATAATATAATACTAAAGCGATACGAAATAATAGTAGATACCGAAAACTTTCGGCGAGTCGTCGTTTACACCGCTGCCGGGACCGGCCCGGGCACTGCTCGTCCCGCGAAAGACGAGTGCCCTTTCGGTGGATTTTCTATTTAAGCCGGACGTAACGGCCGGATATCGTTTCGTCTTGTAATAAATCATACGGTAATATAGACCGGCGGTGTTAGCCTCGCCTAAGGGGGACCTCCGTTTTGCGATATCCAATACACACACTATCGAAGGTAACTGATCATTTTCCCCCCCCCCCATTTCCACACCGTCCCTGAATCGGTCGGATCGTGTCACTCTCTCACTCTCTCGAGGTTTGGTCCGTGGCGTTCCGGAATACTTGACGGACATTATTATTTTTGCGTTCGTTTTCCGAACACCCGCCGGGTTAGCGTTAAACGTAAAACCCGTAATGAATACATTTGGTTTATTTACGAGCCGAAACTCTCTGGGTTAACACGCGGTTAAAAAATAACCATTATTTATTTATTTATTTATATATATATATATGTATAAAAAGCCAGATACATTTTTTCGTAAAATAATGATTACGTTTTGAAATCGTATTAGACGTCAAAAATATAAACAAATTAAAGCGTAATAAAAATGTATTTTTATTTTTTCAAAAATCTTTATGAGATTATCGAGGTTATAAAAAATGATTTTTATTATTATTATTTACCTGTTAATTACTATTCAGAGTTGCACTCCACACAGGTTTTTTTTTTTTTTGTATATAAATACATTACACGTATTTAATTACACTTTTGATAATGAATTGTTAATGATATTTTGATCGTTACAATAAAAACTTTCCGGGCGGTTAAAAAAAAGAAAAAACCTAATTACTATAAATTAAATTTAAACTCTAAATTTTTTTTCGATTTACGTGGATCGATATTTATATTGATTGAAAAATTTTAACAAAATTGGATTGAACGTGGAACACCCATTTGCATTAAATCATTTGTCCGTATTGTGGAAAATGTCAACGATTCCCCCCCCCCCCTGTTTGATTGTTTTTTAATTTTGCTTCAATATTCAACATAGAAATTATTGGGGATTTCTTAATCCTATATATTTTATCAATGGGGGCATAGCCCCGAGGGAATGTTTCCCGAAGGGTGACAGCCCCCATAGCCCTCGTTGTTACGGTTCTCCCGATCGTAAGTTGTGCTTGATGATAAAAATTAAAAAAGTTCTACGCATTTTATATTACAACAATTTTTTTAATTTATTATTGTTTTGTAACTTTTAGAATAAATGCCCAAAGTCAGCGGGATGCCCATTTTTTTATTCATTTTTGTTAACTTTTGTAACACAAAAGCTCGAGGAATTTATGTTGGTATTTTTTTTTTATCTCGTATATGAACAAAATTCGTTTCGGCTGCATAAAAATGCTCAAAAATTCGATACGCGGCTCAAAAATGTTTATAATGTTCATGGTACTTTTCGTAATGATGGGGAACAAGAAATACAAAATTTATACAACGCAATAACAGAAATAATACGATTTTAATGGAAATTAATAGTTGTGCATTAGGCGATAAAAACGGGATTTTTGTGCGGCCGGGAGTCGTTGAAATGCCCTGTTTATGATCTGTTGATGACACACGGGTGTTTTCGAGGACAATAAATGGGCGTTGTCGAATATATAATTTTGTTTAAAACATTATCCTCTATATATAGTCATCTGTACATACGGTTAATTTTTTATTTTCGTCATTATATGCGTTTGATAAATACACTTTTTTTTTTTTTTGTCGACCGCGTTATATTATTTATGGTAATATTATTATGAATAATTATGATTATAATAAAGTATTTTAATTATTTAATTAACATTGTATAAAGTTCGTTTCAAACGGTTGAATAATAAAAAAAAAAAATGTTTTAATATTATTTCGTTATAATACAAAAATAATAAGTTTTTGGCCGAATAATTATTAAAAACTTTTGTCGTTGTTTTTTTTTTTAATTATAACAATACAACCGTTTTATAATAGTAATAATTGTTATATTTGTGTACATAATTTTTTTTTTTTTTTTTTTTGTTCATAGATTTATGCTACACGCGCATATAATTTTTCGTTAGCGCTTCAAAAGAAAAATAATTTGATGTATTGTAATATTTTAGACGGGATATTAAATTTTGAAGGAAAAAAAAAAAACACTGTAGAAATTCTAGAAAATTCATCTTATTGTACCGTCTAAAATCCGTATATTTTTAAGTACGTTTTGTATCGGTTTCGAGCATTTTTACTAACCGCTAAAACGTTTTACGAGAATAGAAACACAACGTTAGTAAAACTTAATAGCAGGCACAGTTGTTTTACTACACTCGGCATATACGATTGAGAGACGGCAGATTAAAATTGATTTGGTTCCAGCAAAAAAACGGTACTCATCACGTTTTTTTAATTTTGAGAAAATTAATAAAAAAAATGTCCTCGTTCAATGCGAATTAAAGATGTAAAATGTTTATTTGTTTTAGTGTTTTCATTGAAAATATATGTTGAATAACGCGAATTGGTTCTTCACTCTAGATATTATAGTTAAAAGAATAAAAATAAATAATGCATCGGACTAAGTTCAGTTTTTTGCATATATAGACATCATAGTATGATAAAAAAAAAAAAAAAAAATAATTTTATTCACATGAAAAACGCAATTAACAATAATAGCAAATTAAATTATTTTTAATTTACATGTTCTTCGTTAGCAATAATCGGCCAATCGATGATTGATACGAAAAAAAAGGCATGTTTTTTTTTCTTTTTTTGCGGGAGGGGGGGGGGGCGAAATTTACGTCTGTAGTTTAACAACGTCGTCTATCCTGGCTTTTTTTTTTTTTTTTAGAGGAATTTTCCCTTTGAGATAGGCATTTTGAACTGGAAATTCCATCACGGTATTCATTGTCGTGCTTAATGTATGAAAAACAAACCCGTCGATGAATGGGTAAGCCTTTAACACTCCTGGAGACGCGCTGTTGTAGGTGACGTGATGAAAACTGCCGATGCCCATGTACGGCCCGCATATTATTTTTTCGCCTTCTCGGCCACTTGTTTCGGCAGACAGCGAAAGTAAACTTATTTCCCGAATCAATTATCGCAATATCGATAGATTTATAATGTTTCGGAGACGATTCGCGACGCTCTTGCCGAGACGGTATAATTCGTTTGACGTCGGTAGGTGGGTAAAAAAAAAAAAAAAAAAAAAAAAACAAAACAAAAATTGAATTCTGACGAGTAAAACAATCGCGTATTTGCGGCGATTCCCTAAATTGCGCACCGCGGCTCATACGAACAATTGTTCACAATCACCAAAACCGACCTGACCTATGCGAAGAATGTATTGGTTTCACTACGACGTGTGCATTTTTTTTCTTTTTCTTTTTCTTGTCCGTAATTAAAATTTCGAAACCAGAAATTCGGCTTCAACCGTCGACGTCGTCAGAAGTGGTTTCCGGCAAACGTTTTGTCCGTTCGCCGAACACAGGAGGTAAATTTTCGATTTTCCAACTACTGGATGATACGCACTGCTGTAGGTTTGGCGATGAAAACTGCCGACGTACGCCAATGTACGGCCCGTATCTTATTTTTTTTTCGCTTTAGTGGCCACTTGTTTCGGCAGACAGTGCAAGTAAACTTATTTTCCGAATCAATTATCGCGATATGGATAGATTTATAATGTTTCGGTGACGATTCGCGACGCTCTTGCCGTAGACGGTATAATTCGTTTGACGTCGTTAGGCGTTATCCGCCGGTGTGTACACCGCCTAGACGATATTTACCGCACGCCATTAAATTATTGTATTGGGCAACACTATAAACGAGCACATTACCGAATTGAATTCCGG
Organism: Tuberolachnus salignus; assembly: GCA_956483605.1. Lineage (NCBI taxonomy): Eukaryota > Metazoa > Arthropoda > Insecta > Hemiptera > Aphididae > Tuberolachnus > Tuberolachnus salignus. The sequence continues at coordinate 8,793,968 of OY101430.1, forward strand.
TGTTACGGTAAAATTTACGACGTTTGTAATTATTATACGATTACACGGTGTGCGTATCGTGTACCGAACATCGGCTGTGCCCGGGGTACATGCTCGGTATAATTAATTCCCGAAAAGAAAAAAATAATAAAAAAAACGTAAAACCTAACCTAACCTATCCGCGACCCCGTGTACTTCAAAAACAAAACAAAAAAAAAAAACACCGTACAATTTTACGAACGAAACAACAACAAAAATAATAAATTCATTGAATTCTGACGAGTAAAACAATGGCGCCTATTGCCGCGGCTCATACGAACAATTATTCGCAATAACCAAAACCGACCTGATCTACACGAAGAATGATATATTGGTTTCACTACGATGTGTGCATTATTTTTTTATTTTTTTTTTCTGTCCGTAATTAACATTTCGAAACCAGAAATTCGGCCACAACCGTCGACATCGGTTCAATTATATTCCGGCAACGGTGTTCGATTTGTCAACGCTAAAAACCGTACACGGTAATTTCGTAAATATAACGATATGTTTTTTTTTTTTTTTTTTTGCATCGTATACATTTCGGGTCCTTAAAAAAAATGGCCGGGCCGCCGGGTCACAATACGATCCGGGCCGTCTGGAAAACGTCCGGTTTTTGCGATTTGACCGGTGCCCGGCGGAAATAGACGGAAATCCGTCGCCGGCCGGTCGATACGGACAACAATAAATTATCGTTTTTGTTTGTTTTTTTTTTTCGCCGGGAATCTCGTTGGCGTTGTGTCCGTCCAGAAATGCGTCCGTTATATTTAAATACGCGTGTCCGTTACGACAGGTTCCACTGATACGGAAAACGGTTTAACGACGGACCTATATTCTGTTGATCCCCGGTCAGTCCGGGAAATAATATCGATATCGTTAAAAAAAAAAAAAAAACATTAAAAAATCACTATACAATAGTTGTACGGACGCGAGGTTTTCAATTTATAGACAGACGGGTTCGCGAATAATCGGATACCGGAACCTAACCTAACCAATGTACGACCTCGTACTTAAAAAAAAAAAAAAACGTACAATTTTGCGAACGAAAAAAATAATAAATAAAAAAAATTGAATTCTGACGAATAAAACAATCGCGTATTGCGGCGGTTCCCCCAAATTGTGCGCCGCGGCTCATACTCATACGATTGTTCACAATCGCCAAAACCGACCTGACCTATGCGAAGAATGTATTGGTTTTACTACGACGTGTGCATTTTTTTTTTCTGTCCTTAATTAACATTTCGAAACCAGAAATTATTCGGCTTCATCGTCAGAAGTGGTTTCCGGCAAACGTTTTATCCGTTTGTCGACGAACAGGTGGTAAATTTCGGATTTTATCTTACACTTTTCTATAAAATGTCGAGAACCCGAAACAAACAGAGAACGGTTTTTGTTTTGGATTTCGAATCGAGGTATTTATGTTTGAAATTCAGTAACGAAAATAATCGTGAAATATTCACTTGTAATATTAGCACTTTCTAGACGTGGTGCAATTCGCAATATAATTCCGGACGGTTTGAGATCATTTAAAGATAATTGAAATGGTAATATCGATATTGTTAAAAAAAAAAAAAAAAACATTAAAAAATAACTATACAATAGTTGTACGGACGCGAGTTTTTCAATTTATAGATAGACGGGTACGCAAAAAATCGGATGTTGGAGCGGCGCAGCTGCGCGATAACGGCCGAAATACGTAAAAATCTCATAATATTTTTTATAATACCCAGCCATTGTATAGTATTATAATAATAATAATAATAATAATAGTGTGCCTTTCGCCTTTCGCGAAAACTATTCACTCGGTACGTAAATAATTGTACAATCGGTCTAAGAATATATTATAATAGCGAATGGAATTTCAAAAAGCAAGAAAAATAAAAGATGGAAAAAAAAAAAATGATTTTTTTTTTTTTTTTACTCTTTCGTATTATGTATTTTGTATTTCGTTCGTAAAAAAAAAATAATAATAATAATAAAAAACGCACTATACGCGTTGTAAAAATATGTACCGCCGTGTTATAGTATTATTATTATTATTATTATTTTTTATTTTTTTTTTTTTTTATCATCAATTTCGCCACGCGAGACTCGGGTGCACGTCAATGTTATACGTCCGGTAATGAATGATCGGTTCTACGGCGGCGTTTAATAAATTTACGAAAAAAAAAAAAAAATAATAATAATAATATACGGATGAGACTTCGGCCGACGATGGCGGTTATAATAAAAAAAAAAAAAAAAAAAAAAAAAATACACGTTCAACGATTTAAAAAGAATCTGCCGTATGCACGCGATTTCCAACACGTGTTGTCCGGTGATTTTTTTCCCCCCCTATAGTTGCCGAACCGAAACGAGAAATCGAAATCGCACTAGGGTTTTACTGTGCCCGCGTAAATACCGAGAGATATGTAAATATGAAATTTATTCTTAAAATTGCGCATTTCAGTCTTTTTCAGAACTTTTCGGTTCTGGTTAGATGGAAAAATGTTCACGTTTCGGTTCCGGTACCGATTCGTGTGCAATTTCCAATTCGTTTCGATTACGTCGCCCACGTCGCGTTTCTGCCGTCGGGGACAGTGTAGCAATTTTTTTTTTTTTTTTACATTTTTCAGTTTGCCAAACACCCAATAAAATATTACGGTTTGTCAGCTGTCAGTTGTGTCGTGCGGTCGGTTGTAAAAATACATAAGGGAAACCGCACGAAATGTGTAAAAATTTGTTCGTTTTACGCGTAAATCGTATTAAATCATCCGCAGAGCGAAGAAACACGGACACGTACAGACTGATTTTCGAGAGTAATACCTAATCCCCGGTAGAGGATTTTAAAACACGACTATTGCCAATTGGTATTTACGACTTCCGCAGTGTTGCAATTTCGCCCGATTTAAAAAAAAAAAGTGGCATGCACTTCGTACTATACGGGCGGGCGTGTGTAGACGGCGAAAGGTATACGGCAGAGGGCGATTTAATTCATATACCGAAATCTGTTATAAAATCATTGCAATCAAAATACGATTCTGAGCGACCACTGTAGGAGTAGTGTACGAGGTGTGACAATAAAATAACGTGACTTTTTGAATAAAACCTAAACTATTCACGTTATCTATAAAACGATTATTGAAATATGATTAGAAAACACTTATCTAAAAGTACTATGAACACTGATGGCATCGATTCATTTTCTTATACGTTAGTAGCCTTGTTATTAGTGCGAGTTCGACTATACTGCCGAAAAATGTTAGATATAAAAATCGAACAACATGTGTTAACATTAAATTTCTTGTTAAATTAAAAAAAACTGCCGCGGAATCGTTTCGTATGTTATGTGAAGTTTATGGTGAAGAATGTTTATCAAGAGCTCGTGTTTTTGAATGGCACAAACGGTTTTGTAGTGGAAGGGAGGACGTCGAAGACGATGATCGTTCTGGACGTCCTACCACGTCTTCAAGAAACGAAAACGTTGAAAAAATCGACAAAATTAATTAATCAATATTATTATAAAGAGGTATTAATTAAATTAAGAGAATGTGTCAGAAAAAAGCGACCAGATCTATGGAAAAATGGCTGGGTTCTTCACCAAGACAATGCTCCAGCTCACAGTGCATTTTCAATTCAACGTTTTTTAACTGAAAAAAAAATGTCTGTACTTCAACATCCCCCGTACTCGGCAGACCTTGCTCCTTGTGACTTCTTCTTATTTCCTTCTTATTTCTTTTCCCATTTTCAAACGGTTGATGACGTAAAAATGAAAACGGCAGAACTTCTAAAAGGGCTGAATGAAAGCAATTGGCAACACTGTTTTCAAGAATGGCAGCGACGTATGCAACAGTGTATTGATGCTAAGGGAAGGTACTTTGAAGGTGATAATCATTAAATTATAACATTTTTAAAATAAACAACTTTTATTCAAAAAGTCTCGTTATTTTATTGTCACACCTCGTACGGCAGAGGGCGATTTAATTCATATACCGAAATCCGTGATAAAATCATTGCAATCAAAATACGATTCTGAGCGACCACTGTAGGAGTAGTGTAGGTCGTGTTTTTTTTTCTCCCTGTAGCCCACGATCACCGACACATCTACGATTGTCATAAAAATAACAATTCCTATTAGGTTGTTTTTTTTTCTCTAATATTTTATTTATTTCCGTTGAACAATTCTACAGTATTATAACTGCAGCGATATATTTTCGAAAAGTCGTTGGAATGTTAACGATAAATTGTATGTAAACCAATGATCTCCGTAATCTTTTGAGATGTTTTAATAGATTTTTTTTTAAAAAAAAAACACAGTATCAGTAGGCACTAGTAAGATTGAGCGGACCTGTGTGGCGAATGGCGACAACGGACGTCGAAAAACTCACTAAATCGTACGAATTTTTTTACCGCCGGCTTAAGCCTAACGCGATGTCCACGCGAACGCCAGTGTAATCCACGACACTAGGCCAGTGGTTCGCAAACTATTTACGGTACGACCCATTTTCGAATATATTTTTTTTTTTCATTTCGGTGTCCCACCACATAACAAAATTTCCCTCCCACCCCATTTTTTTCATCACCGTTTATAAACTCGCGAAATTCTTGTCAAAAAAAAAAAAAAAAATCTTTAACAAAATCTTATACAACCGTATTTTGATATTTAATATATCCTACTATCTATATTACCGTCTAAATTGATTCTAGTATATTTCTGTAAAAAAAAAACGAAAAAATTCAATATTAAACGCGACCCGCAGTTTGAGTACCCGTGCACCGGTCGCATTCAGACGCAACGGGTTCCGGCAGACACCATCAATAAGCCAACCAAAACCGTTACAAGTAAAAATTTGATTTAACGAATAAAAAATATAATTTTTTTTGAAAATCATTCGCAACGTATCGATCAATTTTCGTTGTTCCATTTGGCTTAAAGCGTAAGCAGCGGTCGCCGTGTGGCTCGCATGCACGTTACGCCACTTTTATACAATTACGGCGTTTTTTTTTTTAAATTTTTTTTGGTTATCTGTTAGCGTTACGCGATAATATTTGAATACGACACAAAATCGCGAATGTCGAAAATACAACGGCTCGCGAATGGTTAATGAGCTATACTCGTATTCGTGTATTATGCAAACAATAATAATAATAATAATAATAATAATAATATTAACGAGAAGATGAAATTTGATAGAATTCTTCGCCGTAATCAAATATTCAGACGGTAAACCCTGTCGGGCGGTGGTGCGCAAACAACACTCGACGCGAATGTGAGCACCGAATCCGTTTGTAAATATTATAACACAGTAGTAATTTCACGGTAAATTAACTACGCGAGTCAGAAGAAGATTTAAACTTTTATGAAATATATTCCGTGTGGGTTGTTCCCGGCGAATAGTTGCGAATTTATTTAATATAAAAATACCTCCATCCGAAACGGAAATATATTATTGTGTTCTTACTGTTATTGTTATTTTTTTTTTTTTTGATATATATATATATATATATAAAAAAAAAAATAAATAAACAACAAAAAGTACTCGTTTATAACCATCGCTTTTAGTTTGGACGGAAATTGGTTTTCGCTTTTCGAAAATAAAAATTCCGCTTTTCAAACGGGTTCCATAGCGAACTTTCGTAATGGTTATTTTACCCACACGTCTACTATTGCGGATACGAGGTCTGTTCAATATGTACCAGGATTTTTTTTATATTTAATAATTACAAAAATTAAGTTACACATTCTTTAAAGGTATCTCCTTCGAAAGTATTTCTCCTCCGGACGACATACAGTGATCCCGGCTATCTCGCCGGTTTTCAAAAGTCCTTTGGAACTGTTCCAAAGTTAAAGCCATGAGTTCTGTTCTTCGATTTCCTCTACATCTTGAATGCGTTGACATTTAAGCGCAGATTTTAGTGTCTTGGGTATAGAAAAAAAAAAATCACACGCGTCCTGAGACCACAGCAATTTTTTTTTTTATCGGCCATAAATGTGCCGGTACATTGTCGCGGTGTACAATCGCGGAACGAATATGGCACGGCGACCCTTTTCATCTGTACGTTTTCCTGTAAAATTTCACGACAAAACCCAATCGATAATGGCTTTGTTAACCAACGAATCGGCGGCAATTTCGCATTTTTTTTTTATTTTTTTTTTTCGCAAATTGTCGCCACGCCATCGATTTCCGGATGACGTCGACGGTCATCCGGAACGTGGATCGTCTTCAGTTGACCGCCGCCGACTGTCTTTGGAACGTGGAAAACTAATGAATCACCATGATTAAGCGTCACCAGCATAATTTCTACCAAGTTTCAAGCGAAACTCGACGCGCACGCGTTCTCCATTAAATCCGGACATTCGGACACGTCGAAAACGGCGAACGAAACAAACTGACCGGATTTAAACCGCGTGTAATATTGAACCGAGTTAAGATAGCGACATCGGGTTTCGTTTAAAATATTCAATGATTCGCGGGGAACACATCGGTTCACAAATTGAAACGATATCGCGTGTAGATCGGCCGTAATAACACATTCGTCCTGGTACTTTATGAACGGACCCCGTATACACGCGGGGTGTGATTATTGTCGGTGATGCTAGTCGGTCCTGCAATACTAATGGTATTCCGTTTGTGTACAAAATCCGCGAAGAGAAAATGTGAACACACAAGACGTTAAGCGGTAAAATAATATTGTCTCGCGGCGACAAACGCAATTATCGGCTATATTTACGCGTACATGTAAAAAAATATGTACAAATTAACAAATAATCCGCGTACATAATTCAATACCGGACGTGATAATCGTCTCTTTTTACGTTGTTTATCTATGTACGTACAATAGGCGTTTATTATTTTTTTTTTCGGTTTTATACGAATTGACTAAACTTATAACAAGCCCCGCGGACGTGTTTGGCGTAGCTGTGCGCGCTATGTGCCAACGACAAAAAAAAAAAAAAAACCCATCCGACTATATATATATATTAGTTTACGAAATGGTTTTTTTTTTTTTTTTTTTTTTTAATTAACCGCGAAATAATATTATTATTGCGGCGAAACGACACTGTTGTATGACGACGGGTATACCGCCACCGGTTTGCATAATCACGCCCGGGACGAAAGTTACGACGACGGGGCCTCTTAGTTATTCTACGGACGTAGCGTACGGGAACCTATTATATAAGCATCATAATAATATTACGCGTATGATGGAATTTAAGTATAAAACCTCTTAAGCGCTCACAAAACTCGTATTCTTTGTACATTTTTTTATTTCCATATATATATATATATATATTGTGTGTGTGTGTGTTATAACACAATATTCAACGTGCAATATATTTTCCGGTCACGGTTGATATTTTTTTTATTTTTTTTTTTTAAACATAATCATTATAATGCGAATTTATTTATTATTATTATTTTTTTTTTTTTTTTAAATAAAAATCCATCATACCGCGCGTAGGCCGCTATTGCGTAGGCTGTTAGTCGGGAAAATTATACAATTTCATAAACCGTATTCGACGATCGACTATTGCCAACGAAAAACCAATCCAAGAGTTCAGAGTAGCGAAACTAGTCGTTTTTATTGTCTTCATTCCAAGGTAACCCGAAAATAAAACCGATACGTCGACGAAAATTGGTTGTTTTTTTATTATTTTTTTTTTTTTAATTTACAGAATAACTGTCGGGAATAGAGTTTTTGTTTTTCAAACAGTGTACCGCGCGTACGATTTCGAGTATTATTCGTGAAAATGTTTTCCTAACCGAAAAAGTACCCGGCCGGATGGAATTTCCACGCTTTGTAAGGTAGACCTAGCCGCAATGAAAACTTTACCAAAAAAAAAAAAAAAAAATGTATAGCCTAACCTAACCCTATTGAAAATTCGCATCTTTTCAAGTACAGCATTAACCGAACGGAGTGTTCTCACCGGGCGAGAAAAGAAAAAAACACTTTTGTAAAATTTCGTAATTCGTCCCAAAAAAAAAAAAAAAAAAACTACTGCGATAGATCGGAAATTAATGTCGGCGAATAGAATTTTTATAATTTTTTTTATGTTCAATTCGCCGCGTATACTCCGTACGATATTTCTCGCATATGTACGGGATCTTCGAATCGGATTTGATCCGACGGCAGAGCGATTTTCCACGACCGAGTGAAATCGTATTTGCCCGTTTCGTTTTGGTATTTTCGATCGGTGATCGTGGCACTCCGATTTACCGATCGAACAACGTAATTGACGAACAGTTGTTCGTTTTACGGGCAGATTATCGATCATTGCAATCGAATATTCGCAGGTCTGTAGAAAACTGTATTGTACATTCTATTCGGTCGTTCGTGCCCTCTTAAAATGCGTATTAATATCATGAAACACGGTGTTAAAAAAAAAAAAAAAATATATTTCCATCGCCAAACCCGGTTTCCGTCATGAATAGATTACCGTAATAATATTTGTTTAACGTTCATTTAATAACAGTTGTGTTATAATAATACCGAAAGTATAGTGTAGTATTGTACGGTCAAGGGCGGTGCAATCTTGTTCTAGAATTTATTTATATTTTTTTCGTCTTCGAATATTTATAACTTGTAAAACATTAAAAAAAAATATATATATATATATATATATATATATAAATCACGTTCCGGAGCTTTCGATTTTTTTTTTTTTTTTTTTGTATATATTTCAATATTATGGCGAATACGTTATTTTCGGTGTTTCCCCCCCCCCACACACATACCGGCGGGTGTGTTAACAGAAATTCCTAATTGAAAAGCAATCCAAACGGTTTTTTTAATTTTTTTTTGTAAAGTTCTCTATTATCATTATTATTATTATTATTATTATGGCGAAACACGAGCTTCGTCCCGGGATCGTTTCAAAGGCAACGTGAATTATCATCGATTTAAAATAAGGAATATTCTGAAATGCATGTACTCGCGACGGAAACCCGCGTCGACGCCATTTTCGTCTCGTTATTGTTTTTTTCGCACAGAGCTTTTTCGTTTTTGGACAAAAAAAAAAAAAAAAAAAAATGATAAAAATCAAATCGTTTCACCTTAATTCGATTTGAAACGTTACACGAACGTTCGCGTTTCGCAACATTTGAATTACAATAATCTCGCACCGTAACGAAATTATTTTTTTTTTTTACTTTATACGACCGTTGCGGATTTTGACCACGATAAAACAACGAGTTCCTCGAGCGAACAACCAACAATTGCTCGGTTGTGACCTACAAAATCATTTAGACCTCACGCCATCCCGGTACGCCAAATGGAAAATAAAAATTAATCACCAAAAATCTACACTCGTGCCTTTTGCCGCAAGGCTAGGCATAGTATTGCCTGTCAATAACCTGTACAATTACAATATCCCAAAATACACAAGCTCTCGATACTTAGGCTCAATATTAGACCGACGTCTAACCCGGGCACACCACGTTCAAAGTAAACGACTTCTTGTCAACCCTAGGCGAAAATCTCTTCGTCGCGTAATAGTGAAACATCCTAAACTCGGCAACAAAACGAAACTGCTCGTTTACAAAACTCTATTATTGATGTCCGTTAGAACATGTGCATCGTCCAAATTTTGGGAGGCACCCAAAGAAACTAAAAAAAAATATTAATATTGATACATTTCAATCCATAACTATACGTATAAATAATCACAAATGGCACCAATCTATATTTCAAATTTCACCATTCATACTGACCTACAAATTATCACCGTTGAAGGAACTGCAAAATGTTTGTACCAAACGGTTCCGTTCCCGGCTAACAAACCATCCAAATCCATTAATATCAGCACTGACTTCACTTTTAGTGATCCCTTCTCGTAGGCTAAAGATGTAAAATGGTGTCGTGACTAGAATCAATAGAAAAAATTTTAATCTATGTCAAACAACACATTCATATATACAATGTGGCCATTGGGTGGCTACTTTTCTCACGTGCCTCATGCCATAAATGATATCCGCGTACAGGCGTATTGTAATAATTTAATTACAGATTGTTTGTTCCTAACATTAAGTAAGAAAAAAAAAACTTTATCGTTAAACACGTAAGTAAAAATACGAGTAATACGTTATACGTTATGTCTCGTTTCCCACACGCACACATTACATCAATGTTCTAAATAGAAATATTGTTTGACTCAAATGGGGGGTTTTTTTTTGTTGTTGTTAAATTTGTGACTGTAAAAAACTCTTCTACCAGAAATCATGGTCCGATTTTCACGTAGCATCTTTTTGGCGCATTCATGTGGTCATATTTTTGATATTCATTGTGGTTTTCATAATAAACCCAGATAATCGATGGCAGTGGTTTCATTATTTTCGATTTTTTTTTTCTTCTTTTGGAATCTCGGTTTAAAATAATCGTAGGGACCTGCGGTTTTCACAGAATATTCATATTAGACCGTTCGGGGCGTGAACAAATGTTCAAAACATTATGGTCATTATTGAACAATTTATAGGCGTTGGGAGTTTTTTGTTTTTTGAATTAATCGAACAAAACTTTTTTGGCCGAACAGATATGCACGAAAATGCGATACAAGATTCATCATAAGGTGTACCTACCTAACGACGAAAGCGAAAACAAATAGAGCGTATTTTATTTAATTTTATATATATTCCACTAGCTGAGCACTTGTGACTAAATAAACTGCCCGAAGTTTCAGATCATTGAACAGCTGAATTGTTTTTTTTTTTTTAAAAAAAAAAAACCTTTCAAATCAAAAAAATAAAATAAAATAGTATCGTATAAAAGTCAACACAGGGCGTTTGGGCGTCTTGGAGAACGAGGCTATGGTTTTGAGTAAAAGTGTTGTTTTCCAAAAACCCGTCAGAATTTAAACGACTATAAATGCAATGGCCTGACTGTCAATACGTTACATCCGGTCGTACGGGATAACGTTAAGAGACGTTGAAAAAGTAACGAAAAAAAGAATAAAATCAATTCATTGTAAATCAGGGAAATTAAATGGTTTTTGATTATTCCGTTTGGCGTTCCTGTTTTCCGGTGTCGCCCCGATTATATTCGGTGAAAAACGATCGTTAAAATAAATAAAAAGCCGTACATAATTCGCGTGTTGGGCAGGAACCACTGTCGCGTAGGTTAGGATAGGATAATAAAGTATAATTAAGTTTATAAACTTGAAAAAACGATTCTGAGCTGGTTAGGTTAGGTTAGGTTAGGTTATCCGGTTGGGCTGTAGTGTTGTAGATTACAATTTCTAAAGTCTGTAGTTTTTCGCCCGGTAGGTTTAGCAACCGATACGTTTCGGCTATATATTCCGAGTATTTTTTTTCCTCGAAATATGTTCGGAATAATCGTAAAATCGTTTTTTTTTTTGAGAGAAAAAAAAAAAATTCGACAATTCAAATTGCGAGCAGTACTATGGAAATTTATAATTATTATTTATTAACCTAACCCGAAGTTCGGTCGCATTTTATCACGTCGTGGCGCACACCAAAATAGGATATCTCGTTATAATATAATATACAGGATGTTGCGTTTTTATGTACATTTTTTTATATTGCACATCCGGTGGCGTAGATACGCGATTCTCGGGGTAATGCAAATTTACGTTCGTGTTTATCGAACATTATTTCGTTACCCGTTGATTTTTGTTTTTTTTTTTTTTGTTTTTATTTTACTGTTATTTATTATTTTTAGTTTTTGTGAAGTTTTCTTCTCTCGTTGTAAATTATACACGAGGATGAAAATAGTACCGTCCAAGACAAACATAAATAAACAACAACAATGTAAAACTATATCGAAAAAGTGCACTACAAATAACGGAAGTTAAAGAGATAATTTTCTATTTTACAATTTATATAAAGTGTATTTTTATATATAAGTTTTGCGAAACTGCGACTATTAAATAAAACATAATTTATCGAAGATGTTTTTTTTTTTTTTTTTTTTTCTTATCTAAGAGAGAAAATCGACTTGGGTACATTTTTGTTTGCGGAGGTATTTTCCTGTTTTTCAACTAGACGTTTAATTACTGTTGACCGCCTACGTTACGCCGATAATTATTTTCAAACGGTATGTGTCCGAATAAGAAAAAAAACCCACTTTCCGATCTTGACTAGATTATTCACCACACACGTCCCGTTGTCTGCGTTGTCGAAATCGACCGCGGGAGGATTGCAGCTGTGCAATTATTGGCCCGCATAAAAAAAACCGATACGGGGAAAACGAATCGAGATGTTCCGGCGGTACGTATAAATTGAATAACCGATTACTAGGCCGTCGTCGCATTAAGAGAAAAATGTGGAAATCCATCGCCGCGCACAGCTAAAACACGGGCGTCTTTGGCAAAACCGTATAGTATGCGCGTCGTCGCCGTCGGGTAATCCTTTTGCGCCGTGTTTACAGGGCAATGTAAACAGACCGTTTGCCGCCGTATTCTAAGCCAAAAATTCGCCCGAAATCCGACGGGGTTCGCGGACAAGATTGTAACTTTGCGATTAAACCGAACGACATAATAAATTTCTGCGGGCGTCGCCGCCGGCTCGAATTTCTAATATCTTAAACCAATAATAACACGCAATACGGATATTATCCTTCGGCATGGGTCGTCCTTCGGCAACCGAATAGTATTCGGCGTCTAAATCCTATCACCGGCCGATAGTTGGCACCACCGACCGCACGCGGTCTCGTAAACCAGGGATTCCCAAACCCCGGCAGCGGAACGACAAGTATGTGGTAGGCTGCTCGGCAGTTTTTGCCCGGCCAACTGGGGCGTTTCGAAACGGTTCGTCGGTATTATTCGCGGGAGTAGTCTCGATAACAATAAAAAAAAAAAAAAAAATCGACACTTGTGCCCGTTGGAAATGTTTTCTGCGCGTACGACACAAGTGAAACCGGGGGATTCCTCGGTAGACGAGTGTTGCCGTCGTCCTGTTCTCGTCCGAAACTATTTCGTATATATATTTTTTTCCTCTTTTTCTTGTCGGCAGCTTCTACGGTTTACGCAGGACTCGACATTTCCGAGTTTCCGACAATATTAAACGCTTCCCGGACGATCGGATAGAGTTTTATATCCGGTAATGTCCGAGAAAATATGATTTTTGTCAACTCGATACGGTTTTCGACACACATCGGCCGAGTCGTTCCCGACACGAGAGGTCGGCGGCGAGCCGTGCGATTTTTATACGATTCCCAGTCGAAATTACACTGATATTTATATATAGTTTTTTTTTTTTAACGTTAAACTATCTACGATTATGTGTATAATCAGTGTCTGGAAAAAGTTTTCGGATTTTGATTTATTCTGCGCACATCCGGGGACGGGGAGCGAATTCAATATGAATTAACTCGGTTAATAATTACTTTGACTCCGAAACGAACGTATAAAATGTAACCAATTAAAATTTCAAGCGTAATAATTACAGTGTATTTATAATACACTGTAAAAATTGAACGTTACGCGGTAGTGAATTAAAAATTCCCCCGGGGAGTAAAAAATGATGATGTTTATATAATATTATTATAATATTTAAAAGAATTCTGAACAATGTATTTTTTTTTTTTTTTTTTTTTTAATTAAAGAACCGGTAACTCGTAAACGCGGTAAAAAAAACCCCCCATGCATTTTTAATTACTTTTCAATTTTAATTTTAATAAGCTGGTAATAATATACACGCAGTCCGCGTAAAAACGATATTTGGAGATCTGGGCAAATGAACGACGTTAATAATACTATTGTCCTATCGAAAGGAGTTTCGTTTTTACTACTTTTTTTTTTTTTTTTTTTATTACAATTTACGTCATTACGATTTGTTTTGATTTCGTGCGTTTACCGTGATTTTTACATTCATAAACGACACGGGATTTCGGTTTTAAAGAGTTATATTTGGCAAAAAAAAAATAATAATAATAACCAACCGATATCAGACAAACCATTTTTTTTATGATTAAAAATATCATTATTTAAGTGCGTTTTATATTATTATAGGACAATGATAAATAAAAAAAAAACCGTTAATTTCCGGTTGCATTCGAGCAATATTTTAATATCCGAATATAAATGTATTATTTACAATATACGAATAGATATTCATTAGATATAAAATGTACGTTAAAATGTTATATTTTATTTTCATTTCAAAAACTATCATTATATTATTCACGACTGATTGTGTGCCAACTTTTAAAACAAAATAGCATTACAACCGAACTCTTGAAAAAAAAAAAAAAAAAAAACTGAAAGGTAATTTGAAAAAAACGTAATTCCTTTAGTTTCAATATAAATAATTCAATCGTCCGTCCGAATAAAAACGCGTCGTTTGTCGACACGGTTTTTTCCTCGTTTGACGCACGTGTACCCTATTTCAGATAATTATTAATTATTATGCGAAGAAAATTGTTGTGCTTAACAAAAAATATATAAAAATATTAAGTCGACAAACGCCGTGATATTTGGGAAATTACACCGCGTCTGAGCGGTAATGGTTTAGGTATTCGGTGGAAATGTCAGGCCTCTAAAATTATTGTTCACCGGAGTACGATCAAAAATCGAATCCAAAAATAACAGAAACCGTTGTCGCGTCCATATTCTTGTTTTTTTTTTTTTTTTTTAGATTTGTCCTCTAATTTTTCCATATAAATCCAAGAAAATTACAACAAAAAACCCGCGTCGGCACACGGATAGTTAAATAATTGGACAATTAATCTCGGCGTCTCGTCGTGACCAAACGTGTCGGTTATTTTGTTGTGCTTCGAATAAATATATAAAAATATTAAGTCGACAAACGCCGTGATATTTGGGAAATCACACCGCGTCTGAGCGGTAATGGTTTAGGTATTCGATGGAAATTTCAGGTGTCTTCAACTACGGTTCTCCGAAGTACGATAAAAAAATCGAATCCAAAAATAACAGAAACCGTTGTCGTGTTCATATTCTTGTTTTTTTTTTTTTTTTTAGATTTGTTCTCTAATTGTTCCATATCAATACAAGATAATTAAAAGGAAAATCTTGAGATAGAAAAAAACGACCTCTTCAGCATACAGACTACGAAAAAACCATTCAGTAATTGACGTTCGGAGCAATATTTCATTCGAAAGTAGAGAGAGAAAGAAAAAAAAACCGCACATTAATGTATTTCAATAAACTGATACACATTGCTCGCCACGGCCGGAATCTAAAAAAAAAATATCGTAAAACAAAAATAATATATTTTTAAATCGTCAACGCCGCAGCGAACGGCATACAAATGCCAAGAAATTCTGGACTATCGTAATTTTTTTTTTTATTTAAAAATCCATCAGAATCCCGGAAGACGCGAAAAATGATATGGGTGCAGGAGATTGAAATGCGCGGATTCGAAACGCCGGAAAAATCATTCGGACAACAAAATAAATTACAATTCAACATTCGAAAAAGATATTTCGTCGACGACGCGGGTATATCGTTTTGAGTTGTCGAGATTTCACAACGGTTGGACGAGCGGGAAAACTTCATACCGGCGATACGAAAAATAGAAATTTTTGCAACGGTATTACAATAGAAATAAATCATAGGAATTGTTAAAAACGATTATTCCGGAACGAGAGAAGAAAAAAAAAAAAAAAAAATGATTTATTCCGTATAATTCGCGCCGGCGGAGGAAAGATTATACGAATCGTGTTCCGGTCGTCGGATTTATTACGGCGCCGGTCCACCTATCCGTCAAAAAGCCGACAAATTATTTAATAATACAATACAGTAGTTTATTATTTTTTTTTTTTTTGTCTATATGGAAAACCTTATGAAAACAGTCCGACGAAACATTTCGGTTATTATTATTATTTTTATTTTTTTTTTTTTTAATACAATTCTCCGTGCTATCGTCTAACAATCGGATTTCAACGGTTCGGATTCAATCGCGGGCGTCGCGCGTTCGGTTTTGAATCGCCCGCGGTGCCGATCCAATTAGCCGTCTCGTAATCCGTCCCGGGCGCTCCGGTTAATTGGCGTTCAGCCAGCCAACCGCCCGCCGCCGACGCGACGTTGTTTTACAATCGACATTTATTTATTTCGAACTCTCCGAGTAAAAAAAAAAGGTTACATCGTTTTTTTTTTTCTTTTTCTTTCATTTTTTAACTTAATTTTATCGAAATAAATACGTAACGCTGTTGTGTCGCGTATTAATCTTGACGTTTCCGCCGGCAATCGAATATATATTCGTATTATAGCCGGACGGATCCGTTCTACAGATGTTTGGCTTTTTGTCTATTTATCTGGCAAATCTTCGCGGAAAGCAAACGCCGGCTGCCCAACGGGCCGGAACCGTACGAAATCGAAACGTTCACGTTTACCGGAAAATGTCTACTCGGCCCCACTATAGGGGGGGGTTAGGTTAGGTCAGTGCCCCCTCTTTGTATTATTTTTAAAATAATTTCGATTAACTTTTACCACAATTGAAAACTATTAGAAAATTTCAGCCTATCGAAGAATTTACCCGTTTTAAAAATTTAGACCAATTTTGGCGCTAAAATTAAAAAAAAAAAATTCTCAAAATTTAAAGAAAAAATATTTACTTAATCAATAAAATACATAGAAATTTTAAAATCTCTAAAAATCAAAAAAATAAAAAGGGGGCACCTTTTTATATCTTGTGGCCACTAATCGCAAGACGGAATGTCTTAAAACGGAAAATATTACTGTAACACTAATATATATTGTCGATTGATTAAAAGTGAATGATAAGATTACGAATAATTCGCCATCGGCCGAAATTTAACTCGATTTTTAAATACACAAAATCGTATGCGTTGTACGGGGAAAAAAAACCAGTAACCTCATTAGGTTGTTTAACTGCCTGTTAGTTTAACTTGATTTTAATTTTTTAATGTAACACGTTGATTGTACAAATATTGTACTCGTAACACATACTCGAACGGCGTCCATTACAAGTTTCTGAAATTTTTATGTTAAAGACAATGTGAAACGGAACTATGCGATCGAATGGGATCGAGAGGTGGACATTTGCCGTCACTATCTGTCTAACGGGCGATATGGAAAATTACGTTATACTCGACACTCGGTGTTTGAACGCGAATTCGACGAGGAGTAATATTTCCGTGGGCCGTACGTAGCTTTTTTCTAGAAAAAAAAAAAACGAAAATGACAAACAAAAAAAGCTTATAACAGCCCCATGTCGGTTATAGTTTTTTGTTTTTTTTTTTTTGATTTCTATTGTTAAATAGATGTTAATCGTTTTGCGGGACGAATCTGGTTAGGTTAGGAACTAAAGCCACGCACAGCCCTCGGACACGACTCGCAAAAAGTAATATTTGCGAAACGGCTCGGTCTTCGTCCGGTTATCGAATTTTCAATCGTACCGGTCGGCGTTTTTTTTTTTTTTAGCGCGATTTGGTTAACAAATCAGTACGCCGATTAAGGTTACGATTATGGCCGGCCGCGTTGTGTGACGGATATTCGGACAACGGACTGCGGTATGCGCGCACGGATAACAGCGTGAAAATGTCCCGGTGTGGGGCGGGCGTGGACGCGTAAAATACGACGGCGAAACGTTCGGTTTTTTAAAAAAATAAAAATAAAAATAATTAAATTTCTCCGGCCCCGGGGACCGGCCGGCGCGCGTCGGTCTTGTACCGGGTCGCAATCTTCGGCGCGACACCGGGCGTCCGGGTCCGCGGGTACAGCGAGACGAACCCAAGAGAAAACCCCTTTGTACAATCCGTCCGCCGCAAACGGATTTTTATATTATTATTATTATTATTATTAAACGTACGTAATACGGCCGGAATAAAAAATATTATTATCCGGTCCTATTGCGGTCAAACGGAACGATACAGGGCCGACCGACCACCACACCTGCCGTCCGCGGAGTCTTAAGGGTGCGGGCACCGGAGCCGGAGACGGCAACAAATTTTTCTCCGTTCCGTTGCCGTCCCGGGGCGGTCGGAAAAAAAAAAAAAAAAAACCGATTAAAATAACAGATATTTACGTATTATTATTTTTTTTTTTTTTTTTGTTCACGCCTAGGTGCGCCACCGCTTTAGATATTATTATTATTGTCGTTTTTTATCGCGCGCGTAAATTAAACAAGAAATCCAACTGCAGTCGTATTATGTATTATTAAAACCGCCTTTTTTTTTTTTGTACGCGTCGGGTTTCCTATTATACCGCGCTATATTGTTACGATATTAATATCGTATGAATTTTTTTATTATTTTTCATTCTCTCCGTACCGCTCGCACGTAATAAATATTATACTCGAGTACCCCTAACGCTCGTGCATAGAGCCTTTAATCGGACCGAACGTTTCCGGAAGGTACGCGCATAAATACCATAACGCTGCGAGCGTGAGGTTTTTATATTAAAATTATTATTATTATATTATTGTACGCGTTTTCCGTTTTTTTTTTTTTTTTTTACTTTTGGTATTTGAAATACTACGGGGGCAAAAAATAGTACCCGCCCGGCGGCTCCTTTTCTCGATCCATAAAACACGACAATAAACCTCGAAAATTTAAAATAGCTATTAATTATAACTCTCTCTCTCTCTCTCTCTGTCTATTATCTCGAAAAACATATTTCGGAAATTGCTCCACGACCAAGTTTAGGTATTCGGTGGGGATTTCAGGCCTCTACAATTATATTTCACCGAAGAACAATAAAAAAAAAAACAAACCAACACAGAACAGAGACCGTTGTTGTTGCGTTAATATTTCTGTTTTTCACGCTTGTGTACATGTTTTTCCGTACCTCTAAGAAAAAATCAAAAAAAAAAAATGACCTCTTTAGCATAGTTATTTCGAAACGATATTTTTATCATTAAAATAAAATCCAGTATAATTTTTTTTTTTCCTTTATTCTCTCCCTACCTCCCGGACGTGTAAATATAATGCCCGAGTACCCCTAATACTCGTTTATAGAGCTTTTTATCGAGCCGAACGTTTCCGGAAGGTACGCGTATAAATACTGCGAGCGAGAAGTTTATATGTAAAAATTATCGTTTTTTTATTGTTTCGTATGGATTTCCGTTTTTTTTTTTTTACTATTGGTGTTTAAAATACTACAGAGGCAAGAAACACAACCAGCCCGGTTCCTTGTCTCGATCAGAGCACACGGATTTACATTCGAATCGGTTGCAGCTGCAATACACTTGTTTCGAGTGGACGGTGTCAATACTATTGCACTTTTTCGAGATTTTCCTTGTAGTTTTCTCAAGAATGTGGTAAAAGAGAATGTATTTTTTTTTTTTTTTTTTGCTGGATTCTGAACACGGCGTCGGAGTGCCCGATACAACTACACTATGCTGAAAAATAATAACTCGAAATTGATTTCGGCACTACCGGACCAAATTATAATAAAATGTTTAACTTGGCGAAAACACATCCAAGGGAGTAGGTATACGATTATAGCGTTGTGCCAGGCGTATATTTTTATTGTGTTCCAATAACAGTTTCTTGTGCTAAGTCGATACAAACGAAGATTCGATTTTTTTTCCACTTTAAAAATCACTGTCAATAAAAAATATAAAAATATAGTAATATAACGAACAAAAAGAATATTATACAAAACGATTTATTCGCGCGGAATAATGCTACACAATCACAAAAAACAGCGGTAAAAAATTATTATTTTATTCTCAACAATACTAATATATGAAAAAAATATATATTAAGGAAATTAACAAAAAAAAAATTCTTATTTTTGTCCGACAACGCGGTTTTGACCAGGATAGCATTTTTGGGGTTTACTAGAATTTGGATGTTCGGGAAGTTTTTTTTTTTCTGAAGTTCCAGGCGATAGGAATAAAGAAAACTGACTGAAAGTGACGATATACCGTCTGTCCCTACCCATAACAGAATTATGAAATTTCGAACATTCGATCGACTTGTAAATTTCAATAATATCTGTGCGGAGAATTACCGGTACAATGACATTTCGTTATTTTTACAACAGTTCCGTATCTCGACGTATTATCTGGATTTGTTTTAGTTAGTTTTTTATTATTTTTTTTTTTTTTTTTACAAATACAAAGTACATAATCAAATTGTATAGAATAACGAGTGGGCCGTAACAGAGTTTTTTTTTAATTCATTGAAAACGTTCTGCAACGTAGTATGATTCTTAGATTCAGTGGTCGGTGCATTTGATGCAGTCAAAGAAAATGCACTGGATGTTCACCCGGTCACGAAAATAAGCGATTATAGCGATGTAAACATTCGACGACTATTAAAAATTCTATATGATTAACGTGGTTTGTATTTTTTTTTTTTTTTTTTTGTAAATCCTGCATTTATCCTACTTAACGTAATAATTTATCAATTTATCGTTCAAAGATCGAAACTAATGTTATCTCTTAACGTACCGAAATACCGGTCTTGATTCGTGTTTTATTTACTATAATTTATTGGTAATAATTATTACCTCGTCGACTGGCATTATTTACCGTTTTGTGGTCTAGGCGGTTTCCGTGGACGTTTTCGTCACTTTCACGTTCGAAAAAAAAAAAAATGTTATTCTCCTTTATTCTACCCTTGAATTATATCGATCGGACTAAAAATGGGCCAATGTCAATCAAGCATAGTGTAGCCTTTAGATTCTTTTAGCAAACACAAGCTACCGCGATTACCCGGCATTGTTGGCGCCGAGTTCGTTTATCCGTAACCGTTGTTAAAAACCGGTAAGCACTTTTTCCTGTTATTCTGTTAATCTTTTTAATCCATTTACAAAAAAAAAAAAACACTAGGACTCTCTTCCCCGTGACAACGAAATCAAATATTTGATTATAACAACTGTTATTTGTACATCCGAATCGCCACGGAAACCCGGAAAATCAACACAAATAATTCGATTTTCTTACCGACAATAACAAAAAACCGTGTGTCAGCTACCCTTAGTTTTTTTCGAACAAACTAAAAAATGGGCCAATGTCAATCAAGGATAGTGTAGCGTTTTATTTAGTGAAACAATTATTTTTGGAATCTTTCCGGTCGTTGATCGAACGTTGCTGGACCATCGTTTTCCCGTAGGGCTTTAATATGCACGAAATTTAAACTTCTAAACGAACATTAGTGTGCAGTTCTTAGATAAAACCACGGAATTGTAATTTCACTAAATGCCTGAAAGTTTCGACAAAAATAACAATTCGAAAAGAATCGGTAAACTTATGTTGATCAAGACACGGCCTCATGTTAATAATATTTAAAATTAACTTTGATCTTTATTTTGTAGTCGAGCTGAGACACATCCGAAATTTTCTCAAAAAAGAAATATTTTCGCAATGGCAAAAACAAGTGTAATTGTTTTCCCCGTCACCGACACTTGAAACGGCGTGTCGAATTTCCGACATTTTCTTGGCGCAACTTCTGCTTTCCTACTGGAACGAATAGGTGCCCACGTGGAATGTTCGGATACAGTTGGGGTGCTCCGGTTCCACGTGCTCGTTGGAAACGACTAAAGCGGAGGGCGCGAAGTGTTTTCTATTGCTGGGTCGTCATTTCAATTGGTTTCTCTAATCGGCTATACTGCAACGATATTATCGTATCATTTTTATTATTTGATTTTTTTCTTATAATATTTTTATTGTATTTTATTAGTCATTAAGCCGTTTAAATAATTTAGTACACAAACACCTTTATCCGTTTCTCCCCTATATATACACTTTCGGTTTCTCTCCCGGGGCTCACTCACTCGCCGGCTCTCTCGTTCATTCATTCACTTTGACGGATGCGCACTACGATTCTTAGCAGACGCTTCCGGAATCCGTTTGCCTCGGCGATTTCGTCGTATGCCTCGTGTGTGCTCTCGTTTCACGTCTATGCCATAGATTTTCTCTAGTATAGAAAATAGTGTCAATTATTCACTAATTGTATACGTATAAACCCTTAACAACTCGCGCTCCCAACTTCCACATCAGCTGCAAATCCGAGGAAGTCCTACATTGAAAAAGTAATATTATATACATTTATATATTTAAATAATTTTTCCGTCGCTATACGTAAAAAAAAATTGATATCGATCGACCGGACGACAGCACACACACACACACACACACGCACGCACTATCATTCATTTTTGCCATATATATATTCACTATGGATTTCCCCCTGGGGGCTCACAAACGCGAAAAAATGTGTGTGTTTTTTTTTTAAGTTTTTTTTTTTTTTTTTTGGCTTACCCGCCCTTTCCCACTCACCTACTCGCTCCCGCCACACATCGTAATTCTGTACATAATATTACAATGTAAATGTGCGAAAACGACGACGGTGGAAACAACGCCGACGAGCATTACGCGCGAGTAAAATCAAATTAATATTTTCCCGTCGTAATTATTTACAATAATACACACAGAGTCCGCGTGCGCTGATGTTACCGCGACAGCGCCGTGTGTTTGCGACGCCGGCGGCGGTGGTTTTAAGCGGAATTTATTTCGGTTTATTCGTCCGTGTAGAAAATACGTACGCGGTATTCCTAATAAAATAATAATAAAAAAAAAAAAAATAATAAAAATGTATATAACAACGTGATACTCGTAATGATTGTAATTTATGGTGATTAGCGACTCGCCATGTGTATTTTAGCTAATAGAAACTAACGGAGTGCCGTTTGCGCGGTCACACAATACGGTGTAATCGTACTACGAACTACGGTTAATTATATTATAATATTATACGGTGCGGTCGGCGAGTCGTTTTCTTTTGAAATCCAAGTCGGGATACACGGTACGACGAGTAGCCGGGGCGGATTGAAGGAAAAGAAAATTAAACCGCGACGGCCCACGGAATGGTAAAAATTGTCTAATTAAATATTGTCGTCTCGCCGTGACCGAAAGTGTCGGTTATTTTGTCGTGCTTCGAATAAACATATTAAAACATACATTAAGTCGACAGACGAACGACGTGATATTTTGGAAATTACACCGCGTCTGGAGCGGTGATGGTTTAGGTATTCGGTGGAAATTTCGGGTGTCTTCAACTACGGTTCTCCGGAGTACGGTAAAAAATCGAATCCAAAAATAACAGAAACCGTTATTGCGTTCATATTCTGGTTTCTAAAACCTGTTCTCTAATATTTCCATATAAATTCAAGAAAATGAGAAAAAAAAATAACACCACGCCGGCGGACGGATAGTTAAAAATCGTCTAATTAATCTTAGCGCCTCGTCGTGATCAAACGTGTTGATTATTTTTTTTTTTTTTTTAGCAAACAATAGCTACCGCGATTATCCGGCTTTGCTCGCGTCGAGTTCGTTTATCCGGAACCGTTGTTAAAAACCGGTAAGCACTTTTTCCTGTTATTCTGTTAATCTTTTTAATCCATTTACAAAAAAAAAAAACACTAGGACTCTCTTCCCCATGACATCGAAATCAAATATTTGATTATAACAACTGTTATTTATACATCCGAATCGCCGCGGAAACCCGGAAAATCAACACAAATAATTCGATTTTCTTACCGACAATAACAAAAATCCGTGTGTCAGCTACCCTTAGTTTTTTTCGAACAAACTAAAAATGGGACAATGTCAATCAGGGATAGTGTAGCGTTTTGTTTGGTGAAACAATTATTTTTTGGAATCTTTCCGGTCGTTGACCGAACGTTGCTGGACCATCGTTTTCCCGTAGGGCTTTAATATGCACGAAATTTAAACTTCTAAACGAACATTAATGTGCAGTTCTTAGACAAAACCACGGAATTGTAATTTCACTAAATGCCTGAAAGTTTCGAAAAAAATAACAATTCGAAAAGAATCGGTAAACTTATGTTGATCAAGACACGGCCTCATGTTAATAATATTTAAAATTAACTTTGATCTTTATTTTGTAGTCGAGCTGAGACACATCCGAAATTTTCTCAAAAAAGAAATATTTTCGCAATGGCAAAAACAAGTGTAATTGTTTTCCCCGTCACCGACACTTGAAACGGCCTGTCGAATTTCCGACATTTTCTTGGCGCAACCTCTGCTTTCTTACTGGAACGAATAGGTGCCAACGTGGAATGTTCGGATACAGTTGGGGGGCTCCGGTTCCACGTGCTCTTTGGAAACGAACGCCGAACGGATATCGCCGAGAAAAGCGGAGGGCGCGAAGTGTTTTCTATTGCTGGGTCGTCATTTCAATTGGTTATTCTATTCGACTATACTGCAACGATATTATCGTACCATTTTGTATTATTAGATTTTTTTTATATTATTCTTGTAATATTTTTTTATTGTGTTTTATTAGTCATTAAGCCGTATAAATAATTTAGTACACAAACACCTTCATCCGTTTCTCCCCTACACTTTCGGTTTCTCTCTCGGGGCTCACTCGCTCACCGGCTCTCTCGTTCATTCATTCACTTTGACGGATGCCCACTGCGATTCTGGCAGACGCTTCCGGAATCTGGTTCCCTCGGCGATTTTGTCGTATGCCTCGTGTTTGCTCTCGTGTCACGTCTTTTTCATAGATTTTCTCTAGTATAGAAAATAGTGTCAATTATTCACTAATTGTATACCTATAATACCTGAACAACTCACGCTCCCACCTTCTACTTCAGCTGCACATCCGAGGAAGTCCTACATTGAAAAGGTAACGTTACATTATAGTTATATATTTCTTACAAATGTATTCCAACACGTGTAGAAGGTAATAAGTAATTTATACGATCAGCGGGGATTACGTATTTCACCATCTTTCCGCTCCCCTATTGTTTGTTTTATTTTACTTTTTGCAATACTGATGGACGGGCTGAACAGACGGGTTCGACGACGGAGCCAATGGGAAAATAATACCGTCCAGACTTACCCGCTTAACGCGGTTTCGGATAAAAAAAACCGTAGGGTAGTTTCCGATCGAAGTCCCGATCACCACCGACGGGACGGCCGAAGCCTCACAGACGTAGCTGTTTGAACATAGTTTTATCGTTATAATCGTACGTTTTCGTTATCGGGCCGTCGCCTTACCGTGGAACTCGTTAAATCAATAATTCGGGTACAGTCGAGGTGACCAGCACGTTTCAACACAAATCCAACTTCGCCGACCGATTACCCGCGGCAACAAACATAAAAATATACACGATTTATCGTCGTATCTATCAAATTGTCCGTAATCGTCGGTTGGGTTGGGGGCCCTACCTACGGTTTACGGTTGCTCAACTATACCAACGCGAAATTTTTAGCGAACCCTTGAACCGCGCTGTACACGACCGGCGAAAATTCATTTTTAATTTATATAAAAAAAAAAAAACGTGCGACGCGGGCAAAGTTTTTACGACCGAAATTTCCCGTGCGCGCGTAGGTCGTCTGTAAGCCGTACTATGGCGGTGTGACTGTTTACGGTGGCAAAAAAAAAAAATAAATAAATTCGTTAAATTACAGTCACTTTTGCGGCGTACGTTACGTACATTTTTTTTTTTTTTTTTTTTAACTAATCTGTACGGTTATTATTATTTATACGACATAATAATATTAATTCGTGTATAGGACGAAATCCAGAGTCCGTCACATCAAAACTACCTCTTTACCATCAAAACGTTTTGGGTTCAAAATATTATTTCGTTCCACCGGCAAACTAATATGTTTTGTTGGAAAACCGGGTGTGTTTCGTCATTAATTGTTGTCGGTCTTTTAAACATTTTTTTTTTTTTTTTTTGTTTTAAAAAAATGTTTCGGATAAAGTATTGCCGAAGCGAAAAAAGACCGTATCCCGAGTGCCGGAAGAACTTTATTAATGGTCGGTGTGAAAGTTTTACTGGATTTTACCGAACTACATATTTTTTTTATATTTTTTTTATCTGTAGCCTATAGGGAATTTTATTCGGACACGAGTGACCTAACCGTTTGTCCGAGATTAAAAATTATAGATACAATCGACGTTCGATAAAATACAATTGATTTTATTATTATTTTTTTTTTTTTTAAAACGAGTCACTTTGTTTGGAGTATGCAATAATTTTGATTGTTGCAATGACATAACCGTAGGTTATCGCCGTGCCCGAAACGGCGCTACTTTTAAATAATTATATTTCGTAATCCGACGGTTCGAAAAATCGACCGAGTGCGATTAAAACAAAGCCCGGCGGGATTTTATGATTTTGATATTGTTTTTTTTTTTTTTTTTTTTTTATTATTATTTTTTAAGCGTCGCCAACAATGGCTCTACTGGCGTTTTTAATTCGGTCTGTAACGGCCCCGTCGTGGTTTTGACGAGGAGAAAAAATTTAATAATATTTTTAATACAATTTATCGATTGATTTTCAACGCGCAGCCCATTATAATAATCGTATTTTTTATAATTTTCCGGACGAATGGTATCGTTTACCTTGTCGTTTTTTAAACACACAAACATATTATAATTATATAAAAACGACGATGGTAATTTAATATAGTTTTATGACCGAACTAATATACTACGGGATCGGTAACCGACAAGCGTTTTCCCATTATTGTTGTACACATTTTGAATTAGACAATTATAACTAATTATAATTAGTGATTGTCGTTAGCTTTCGACGTAATTATTGTCATAAAAAAAAAAATTAACGTTTTCGAAAAACCTATTATACAATTACGATGTTACGAACATAAGATTCAGATTTCGAGAGACGCCTAGTCGTTTTATCGGGGTATTTGAGGTGGGAATTTCGTCTATCGATCGTGCCGAACAGTTGAAACAAGCTCGTCCGAAACATAACCGCATAGCAATTCAACAATAAAAAAAAAACAGGCGGCTTACTCCCGCGGTGTAGTTGTTTTATAATCGAAGATAATATCACGGTAAAACAAACCGACACGTTCCGTTATAAGCACGGCGAACGCGTACCGTTTGCACTCGTACGCTCGTCAAACGCGGGCCACAGTACAAATGAAAAAAAAAGGGCGGAATTTTCGTACCGAAGCGAGAACAAAAGAGCCGGGGCGCGGTGCGCGGACAAGGGCCCACCCGAGATCTGAACGATCTGTGCGGGGAAAAGTAACGGTTTGGCGAGCGGCAGTATTTTAAAGCAAAGTGATGGGCGTGCGGTGTGACGGCGGCAAAGACACAATATGATCCGGGAAATGGTTTACCAGGGACCTTAAGCGGTAAGAGGCCTGCGCCCGAGGCTGCGGATATCGGTGGACGGCGTACGGACGGGTCTAAACTTGCCGGGAATAAACGACCGCGAAAGAGCGGTAGAAGACGACGGAGATGTAGACAATCCGAGATCTTTTAGGGCGATTTAAATTAAATGAACAAAAAAAAAAAAAAATCACTTTCGATAAGGGGTTTTTTTTTTCTAAATGTATTTTACGGGTAATTTTTTGTACCGAATTTTTCACGGTTCCGAAATCCGCGCGCGGTACACGTGGTAATGAATTATAATTTTGGGCAATATATAATTTTGGAGAAACACGCGCGGAATAAATCCGCGGGGAAACTTTACACCGATATAATCAATTAAATAATATTCGAATCGGAGACAATGAATACAATTATCGTTTATTTCGGATTGATTCAATACACAACCGAAAGTTTTGTTTTTTTTTCTCCTATACAGATGGCCATAATCGGTATTGCTACTGTACATTTGCTATTAGTTCGGTCCCGGGGCATAGCCGAGCAAACTTTTAAGGCTATTGTTTCCAAATATAATTCATATCAATTATCGACAGCGGGGTGTGTTCGAGGGGTTGATATTTTGCGATAATTATATGAATTTATCAACAATCTGTTTGGCGGTGCGCGACAGAACAGAACGGATATAAATCAACGCGAAAACGTTTAAAAATTTAAACGGATTTGTTACGGTTCTGCATAAATAACACCTAAAAACACGTATCGTTCGCGATTTTTTTTTTTATATATCGAGAACGGGCAGAACATTTGTAAATAATATCAACCCTGCCGGCAAGTCGGGGTTTATCGAATTTGTTTTTATTGCCGGACTAAAAGGATCCGTTAAAGGCCAATTTCGAATGCGCAGTCTATTTGAACACGGGAGATCGACTTCTAGAGAATGTCGATTTTTAATATTTCTATGTATTTTCCACGTTTAATTGACGGAATTACGTACAAATTGTATTCGCCGTCGTAGTTTTAGACGCACGAGTCCATTACAGAGTCACGTTTCCGGTAATAATGATTACGTAATATTAACGTTTTTGAATACGCTACGCGGAGTACGAACTCGAAGTGGTTACGCGTACAAACGGATTGTTCGGAATTAAATAAATTAACTAATTTGACCTAATTCGCCGGGACTCGGATACACCGAACGGCGAGAACTACTAAATAAAATTGCTTTAAAAAAAAAAAAAAAAAAAAAAATTAACAATTAGTTTTATTGTATACGCTCTGGGTGTGCCCTGGCTGGCTGGCCGGCCGTAACCTCGACACACTATAAAATAATGAAAATCGAACACGACGTGAACTAATGCTCGTAATTATTATTATTAAGGTGCATTACCAAAAATTATACGCTATTGACAGTGAAATACGTTTACAAAATTATTATTATTATTATTATTAGAGTATGTGTATTACTTTTCTTGACTAATAATATGGCATAACAGCTAAAAAAAAAATAAAAATCATATAGCCTACCCAATCGATTTGATATTAAAAAAAAAAAAAAAAAAATGAACCGACGATTACCTATCGTTATTATTAGGAGGTCAGTGACGGTTTTTATTATGTCTGTTTCCATTAATGTTTGACAACCACACACACACGCGTAAATAATTATTATTTTTTTTTTTTTTTGAAATCTAACCGATTGATGTAAATAATATTAACGGAATTATAACGTCCATATCGACGGTACGGTATAAATTTTTATTCGGACGACATAATAAAAATGCGAACCCTCAAAAATAATATTATCGCGATGTAATCGTACACATTGTTTTACGGTTACTGTTCTTGTATTTTTTTTTTTTTTTTTTTTACCAAAATAATATTAAACGGCCGATTACTATGTAATCTGCGATCAGATACTATGTCAAGTGCAACAACACAGCCCACGCACACGTTTGTAATATTAACGACACAAATAATATAGCCGTAAAAAAATGCTATATGATCGACTGCACAAGCGAATTATAAAAAATATTTAAACCCCAATACGGTCAAACAGACTTTAACCTAATGCATTTTCGGGAGATTTTAGCGTTTCAATATTATTCCGGTCGTAAGAATAGTAATGTTAAAATTACGTCCACTCGTTACTATTGTTCTTTAAAGATTTACGATACGCAGCGATTTGAGTTTTAATATTCGTTTTCATTCTTATGGAAACGGACTAATCGATAGCGAGTATTCTTTAACCCAGCGGTTCCCAAACTGTACACCGCGGTGCCCCTGGGGCAATACGATCTAATTTCAGGGGCACTGCGGACCACGCGAAATAATAAATTTATTTGTCTACAACGAACCTAAGCCAAGAATGTATTGGTTTTACTGTGCTTTTTTCTTTTTCAACTTTTCGACCAGAAATCGAGTGCCCACAACCATAAACATCGTCAGTGGTAGTTTCCGGTGAACATTTGGTCTAGTCAGTGTATACTCGTAAGAGGTCGATTTTAGATTTTTTTAACACTTCTTTAAAAACCGGGAAAAAATACACAATGGGATTTCTGTGTTAATTCAACACTATTTATTAGCACTTTCTAGACGCGGAGCGGGTTTCGAAATATTTAAATTGTCGAGTTATTTCGTATGAAACGAATTGACCTTATAAACATTTTGGGTTTAAATTTCCTCCTCATTATTTGCTCCAGGAGAGCACCACTGCTCGATTTCGTCTAAAATCGAGCACCGCCATATAAAAAGGCCGGGAACCACCGATCTAATCGTTGTGTGCATCGAAAACGGTTTTTTTTTTTTTTTTTTAAGAAAAACCGATAATGCGAAAAATTTGTGTGTTTTTTTATACATAACGTCCAATGTAGTCCGTGTATCGTTTCCGACCTACTCTGGCAAATAGACCCGCGCAGGATTATGACGGATTCGTCATTTTTAAGTAGTATTACGAATAATATTTGTTGTCTTTCGGACGTTTAAAACGAATTTTTAACATTTTATCCAACATATACACCCGCGTATATATTTTGTGATTACATGAATTACGGACAATTAAAAAAAAAAACTAATATTTTACTACCGTTTTTATTATTATCGAACACGTTAACCTCCAAAAGTACTCTAGCGCAGAAAATATTACAACCGTAATACCGAACAATTTTTAATTTATTCATAAAAAATAAAAAAACAAACAACAACTCGCAGTTATTCCTAAAAGTAACTATTATATTTATGACGTAATTTGGTACGACTTTTTAATTTATGTATTAAACCGAAACACACTGGTAAACTATTATTATTAATATACATATATATTTGTTTTTTTTTTCTATAATGTCTGAAGACTTCAAACCCATATTTGTACTCTCATTTACTTGTTAAACAAATAAAATTATAAATTTATAGAGAGTATTATTGATAGGCTTCTACCGTGT
Organism: Tuberolachnus salignus; assembly: GCA_956483605.1. NCBI lineage: Eukaryota > Metazoa > Arthropoda > Insecta > Hemiptera > Aphididae > Tuberolachnus > Tuberolachnus salignus. The sequence continues at coordinate 8,824,411 of OY101430.1, forward strand.
ACAGATATTCTGAACGTTTATATTTATTTATTTTTTTTTTTGTCCCGTGTCCCTCCTCACAAGAGAACAGGACGAGGAGGGCCTATTTTTCTACAGCCACCGAAAGTTTTTTGGCAAAATATTTGTAACGTTTAAATTTAATTTAAATTTGTTAATTTATTATGTCCAATATTATAATTTCAGTCGTGCCTTTATTAACGATAATTTATAGTAACCTCTCGCGTTAAAATAAATAGTCCATTGCTATGATAATTGTATTGTTAATTTTTTTATAACCGTAGTGTCGAATCCTGTTTGACGTCATATATATTCCGATATTTTGAAAAGTTACGTTTCGCAAAAAAAAAAAAAAAAAACTCCCTTTTTCGACTTTTTCGCGTCATTCGGTTTCGCGTGGATTTACCGGTTCAGCCGCGAAATACGTTTGACGCGAAACGATTTTTCGTAAAAACGGAAAAAAAAAAAAAAAAACAAAATGAAAACCATTCACGAAATAACACGAATAGTGCGGAGTGACCTTATAACAATAAATTATATTCGATACCGTTGTTGGTAATTCCTGTTTTCCCCGCGTCGTGTGCGTGCGTAAATTAAAATATTGTTTTTCCGCCGTTGGTAAAAAAAAAAAAAAAAAAAATGGTGTTTTTTTTTATCGCACGGCGCCAAACGTCCGGGGAATTCGGCTGTGAAAATTCGACTTTTCGACGGTGACCTCCCCGCCACCTCGCCGTATAATTTACGTGCGTATAGAGTGCGAGTTATGGTAAATCGCCACTCTTTCGGGTCGTTCGGGGTGTTAATTATCGTTTCTGGCACGTTTGTGTTTTTTTTTTTTTTTACCACAGACCTCGGGAAAATATTCCACTGCAATATCAAAACTGCCACACGAAAATACACGGTCCCCCGCTTCCGGACGGTTGGTTTTCCCTCAAGAACGACTTATTGTGATACTTGTGTCGTATTTTCGACGTTTTTCTCCCGGCCGAAAACGATTTATTCGCATAAATCCAATTATTGGTAACGGAAAACCCATTCTAAGTTCGGTTAACGGGGTTTTCATAAATTTAAATTGAAAACCATATCAATTTGTAACTACGAAATGAGTCGCGACTATCAGAATTCGTCTCGAATTATTGTGCATTGTTTCGATCTAAACGAAATCGGAAAATAGTACGTCAAACGTTGTGATTATTATGATTTTTTTTTTTTTTTCGAAATCTGAATTTCGAACGCTTATAGAGAAAATTCGTGATAATGGATATATTTATATGTCCATAAGAACAACTTTTTGTTGAATTGTCGAATTGTCGATCATTTTTGACATGGCGAAATAATTGTATTCTCGAAAAACCGAAGCTTAAGAAAATATGACGGTGTATAAGTGTGTGTGTAACTCTGTCTGTAATATACTTTGGCATAGTAAAACGAATAGAATACTTCTGTTAGGGAAGTACCAGTACCAATATCATCGTCTAAACTGTATAGGCAGCTGCTTCAGATCTTGAATGAATAAAGTTCTTGGACTAGATCTTCTCCCTAAGACCTTTCTTTCAATGATATTTTTTTTTTATAAAAGTTGCTTCGCTTTCCTCTTCTATATCAGTTTTATTAAATTCCTTTTTTACCACTGTGTCTCGTGTCGTTTGCCTTTCTTTCAACCCGTGATGTTTTGATCATTTTTTCTCCGGATCCACATTTACATTGCTCCAAAACGGTTAGTTTTCATATTTTTCTAAAAATCCGGATTTCACAAATGTACAACAGCACGTTCCGCGTGAATGGTTAGGTTGACTGTTTTCTAGTTTCAACGTCGAAATGTTTATTATCTATAAGATTGTATTTCTCGTAAATGTTTGGGTTTGGCTGGAGTTATTCATTTTTCGTTTCCAACGGTAAATATATTATCGTACGCGATTGAGCTTCTAACAAAATTGTTTATTGACTTTATTGAATTACTGCGTTCGTTAGTTTTATAGTTGGATGTATGCACGTTCGATCCGTTATTCTTTATAGATAACTAATATACTGATTTTTGTCGTTAAAGGCTCTACGGGTCATTTCGGGCTTCCGCGGTTTGGGGACGATGTTTGGCATTCGAGATAGCCCAAAGGGGAAAAAAATGGCATGGGCTCAAATCTGGCGAACGCGGTGACTACCCAATGTATGACGACGTACAAAGACAATAAATGCCCGGGTAACATTTCTCGCAAAATGCCGAGTGACCGACGAGCTGTGTGCGCGGTGCCACAATCTTGTTGAAACCATACATAATCTTGTCCATAGTCATTGAAAAAAACAAAAAAAAAACCGTTCGATTTCGGCCGAAGACTGTTTTCACGCCAATAACGATTAGAGGTGCTCGATGAAGTACACGTTTTCCAGTCCCGTTACGGTCTTGGGCGGTCCAGTGGACGTTGTTTTTAGCGCTGAGCCTGTTCGTCTAAAATATGAAGCGCAATTTCGAATAGTATTGTATCGTTTTTCGCGGTCGGCGACGGGATCGTGTCGACCACGGGCGAACCGGACACGAAACGCACACGCCGGGTCAGTATCAGTGTACCGCCGTCGTTTTTTTTATTTTTTTCTTGTTTGAATAAATTCCTCGACAACAAATGTTCCGCCGACCGAGCCACGACCGTCGCTAATAACGGCGAACCATAATGCTTTGTGTCGCGGTAACAGTGCCATTGGTCTATCTCGATCCGAACCCAGACTACGACCGCACCGAACCGGGGAGTGTTTCGTGACGTTTACAACCGTCTCGGTGTTCCGGTGCCGTACGGTGGTACAGTGTGCGCAATAATACACACCTGCGCCCCGTGATACCGTTACGTTATTTTATTATTACGTGTATTTTAATACGGTCGGCCCGGTAAAATTTGTACGCGAAATCCCGCCGCCGCCGCCGCCGCCGTCGTCGGCCGGAGTAAAAAATTTAAAATAACCGATTGCGCCGGGGTCGGGCGAAAAGGGACCGGAATCCCCGAGGAATCGTTTTCCCCGTCCCCGTACTCGGCCCGTCGGTACGGGCGCTAACTGTTTCGGCCCGCGTGTATATTTTATTTCACTGGACGCCCGCACACACTGCCATGCCCTACCCACCCGCCCGCCATCCTTCGCCGCGAGCACTTTACTATTATAATTATTTATCAATGTTCTTTTTTCTTCAATTCGTTTGACAGGAAAAAATCCAACAAAAAAAATTCAATAGCTATTCGACGTTTTAGCGCGCGTCCGGAAAAACCGGACACGGTGACCGCCGAGGATCGCGCAGAGTTTCGCGAATCCCGCGGACCGGAACGAATAAAAAAAAAAAAACCATTCCGTAGTACACACGAGTCGTTAATTCGTTATGATATCGCGAAATACTAGAAAATTGAAATAGAATCGCGTCCAAAAAAATCTCTAACGAGAAAACGAACGTAATTCTGGTTATTATTCACGGCCCGCGACCGCCGCACGACGCACAAAAACAAAAAAAAATAAGCTTTTTTTTTATACGAGGTGTGACAATAAAATAACGAGACTTTCTAAATATAACCTAAACTATTAACGTTATCTATAAAACGATTATTGAAATATGATTAGAAAACACTTATCTAAAAGTACTATGAACACTGATGGCATCGATTCATTTTCTTATACGTTAGTAGCCTTGTTATTAGTGCGAGTTCGACTATACTGCCGAAAAATGTTAGATATAAAAATCGAACAACATGTGTTAACATTAAATTTCTTGTTAAATTAAAAAAAACTGCCGCGGAATCGTTTCGTATGTTATGTGAAGTTTATGGTGAAGAATGTTTATCAAGAGCTCGTGTTTTTGAATGGAACAAACGGTTTTGTAGTGGAAGGGAGGACGTCGAAGACGATGATCGTTCTGGACGTCCTACCACGTCTTCAAGAAACGAAAACGTTGAAAAAATCGACAAAATTAATTAATCAATATTATTATAAAGAGGTATTAATTAAATTAAGAGAATGTGTCAGAAAAAAGCGACCAGATCTATGGAAAAATGGCTGGGTTCTTCACCAAGACAATGCTCCAGCTCACAGTGCATTTTCAATTCAACGTTTTTTAACTGAAAAAAAAATTTCTGTACTTCAACATCCCCCGTACTCGCCAGACCTTGCTCCTTGTGACTTCTTCTTATTTCTTTTCCCATTTTCAAACGGTTGATGACGTAAAAATGAAAACGGCAGAACTTCTAAAAGAGCTGAATGAAAGCAATTGGCAACACTGTTTTGAAGAATGGCAGCGACGCATGCAACAGTGTATTGATGCTGAGGGAAGGTACTTTGAAGGTGATAATCATTAAATTATAACATTTTTAAAATAAACAACTTTTATTCAAAAAGTCTCGTTATTTTATTGTCACACCTCGTATATATTCTCCGATTGTTTCCGTAAACGTTCAGATACGGAATTTACAAAGGAAACACTCGCGACATTAGTCCGTGCTCGTACCGAACCATTACGCCCGGCGCGGTATTTTTTTTTTTTTTCGGACAATATTTTTTCGATTCTCCGCGGTTTTTCGAAACGTTTAAAAGAAATATCACTGACCACGCGACATTCGTTCGGTTGTGTTTTTTTTTTTTTTTTTTTGTCGATTTCCGCGTTAACTTTCGACTGCAATTCGCCGCCTGCAACAGTGGCGCCTTGCTCGCCGCGCGGAGTGTACCGGGATTTTTTATTATTTTTTTTTTTTATGTTCATTTGTCACAATAATAACGTTCGCTTTATTGTACAGCGCGTTCAAGGCGATGGACTATTTTTTTTTTTTTTTTTTCTACAAACGCCTGTTGTATTCGTTCTGTAGTCAGTTGGTTAGGTCGACGAAAATATGAATTCGTTGAACTTTCTCGCCGGTACGTTTCGAAATTTAATTAAATATTTAATCGTTTACGTGTCACTCGGAATACATAACCGATAAAAATATAACCGGGTTTATCACAACTGCAACACTTATACTGTGTAACGGTAGTCGCTATTTAATTGAACCAATTTATATTCGTAAAACGTGACTATTCAATAATAATTATTTATCGTAAATTTAAAATATTTAATGAAACTAACACGAACGCGCGTGTCACGGGTGTACGTCAATTGGCATTTTCGATTAAAAATTATTAATAATCTACTAATGCACGTTGCATATTGCTTTTTGTTCTCAAACAATAATAATGACAATAGTATAATTTTTCGTTTGTTTTTATAGCTTTCATAAATTTTTATGTATTGATTATTTAAAAATTGTTTTAAAAAAAAAAAAATTAACCACCCCCCTCCCCGATCTTATTTCAGTTATAAAATGATTATGTATATTTTATTATTTTGTCTGTATAGTTTTTTTTTTAACGTTTTAAAATTGGCAATTTAATTTTTAATATTATTACAACTTAAACTATTATAAATACGTACGAAACAATACATGTTTTATATACTTTATGATAAACGTAAATGTTGCCGGTCGGTAAAAAAAAAGTATCCATACGATCGAGTATTAATTTAGAAAATAAGAATTTATAATAATTCAATTCATTTTTAATGCATACGTAAATGTTTATCGCACGTCTTTAAAAATATTTATTTCGAATATATTACAATCTCTCGTTTCGAAATTTGTATGTATTGATTATTTAAGAATTGTTAAAAAAAAAAAAAAATAAATAAAAAACCTCCCCGATCTTATTTCAGTTATAAAATGATTATGTAGTGTCATATGTTTTATTATTTTGTCTGTATATTATAAATACGTACGAAACAATACATCTTTTATATACTTTATGATAATCGTAAATGTGGCCGATCGGTAAAAAAAAGTATCGATACGATCGAGTATTAATTTAGAAAATAAAAATTAATAATAATTTAATGCATATGTAAATATTTATTTCGAATATATTACAATCTCTCGTTTTGAAATTTTTAAGTATTGATTATTTAAGAATTGTTAAAAAAAAAAAAATTAAAAAAAACCCCCCGATCTTATTTCAGTTATAAAATGATTTCGTATGTTTTATTATTTTGTCTGTATGGTTTTTTTAACGTTTTAAAATTGGCAATTTAATTTTTAATATTATTACAACTTAAACTATTATAAATACGTACGAAACAATACATGTTTTATATACTTTATGATAATAGTGAATGTTGCCGGTCGGTAAAAAAAAATTATCGATACGATCGAGTATAAATTTAGAAAATAAAAATTAATAATAATTTAATGCATACGTAAATATTTATTTCGAATATATTACAATGCCGTATTTCGAACAACAAACAAACAGTGTACGTAAAAAATGGGCAGCGTATCGCCCAAAACAGTCTAAGAGAATTCGTCGCGGGCTGGACACGACACGGTGCCCACCTCTTGTCGGCGGGTAAATTCGTAACGCGGTAAACACTACATAGGGTCGATAACGCGGAATAAAAATAAAAGAAAACGATATTTAAAAAAAATCATCCCGTACACTATAACCGCGATAACAGTGTTTTTTCGTCACCGGCGAATTGACGAAGAATAACAGTTCGGATTTTAGATTATCGGTATTCGCCAGCGTCGGGAACCGCGCGGGATCCAATCGTCAGTTTTTTTTTTTTTTTTTTTTTTTATCGGCGTAAATGTAATAATATTTTTATTGCGTACGTACCAACCCATACGAGTATAATGCACTTTGTACCGATATTCCTGCATACATGCAAATAATATTACACTGTCAAACACCAGTGGCAGAAACGAATATTTAAAAAAAAAAAAAAATACAATTTTCCGCGTATGTACGCAACGTTTTCCGATTGATCGATTGCAAGTACTTTTTTATTATTATTATTTAAAATATATATATATAAAATTATACGCCACGTCTAAAACGGATGACGGGGGTTTTTTTTTAACATAATATACTTCGTGATAAATATTTACAAAAAAAAAAAAAAAAAAACATTACAAACACACTGTTAATAAATGGATTTTGTGTGTTATCGAGTCTGTGTGTTATTTACACGACGTGGCCCGCAGTGGCGGTGGATTTTCGGGAGAGTAACGGTCGGAGAGGGAAACTGTCCACCTCCAGAGGTAAAAAAAAAAAAAAAAAAAAATAATAATAATCGAAATCAAACCCGGATAAAAACGTTCCTGCAACGTAGTTGATAATAGAGTAATATTGAGTGGTAGGTACCGTTGAGTACATAGATATATACTGGCGGACACCCAGCTACGGGTAAACGTATAGTTGCGAGGAAAATAAAAATATTTGGCCTTATAACGTGAATATAATACCATAAGTGTGCGTAGGGCATACTAGACGAGCCTTTCGAATATTACGGACGTCCGGAACTGATGGGACTGAGGTCAGGTCTCGCCTCCCCGTACGTGTGACGAGTGCCCAAAAAAAAGAACTTAACCATATCGTACGTGTCGATAATGTTTCGGCCGGCATGAACGGCGGAGAAATCAATCGAAAATCGTCTCTCGTCGATTCGTTGTGCGAAACGACGGGAGTTCGTCAATTCTGGCGGGCAACACGCGCAAACCATTGCGCCGGGTGTCAGTGCCGCAACGGCCGGGGCATTCGCAGTGGTAAATTCCCCGCCAGATCGCCAATAGAGTTAATATTTTTTTTTTTTTTTTTTTAGTCAAACGGCCACGAGCCGTCTCGTATAATTAAGAAAAGAATGAAAAAAACACCGTACAGAGAGTGTCGGTCGTACGAAAGGAACGATATCGTGTGAACATCCTAACCGGTTGTTATCCGCGACTTTTTTCAGGCAGAATCTCGTATGTATTCTGTGCGGGATATACGAAATTATGTAAATGTGTTACTGACGAAGACAGAACGCGAATATACTCCTCCAGCAAGTCGGAAATAATAACTTTAAGTGAACCGTAACTTGCCCGTAACTTCGTTCGCGCGGCACTTTGTTTCAGTTTGGCTATTTTTTTTTCTCTCTCTCGGAAATATACTGACCGTCAGACCGAACAGCTGGACCGACGGTCATTATTCCATTATACTTGTCCAAAGTTTTTACAACTTTATACACAATAGAAAAAAAAAAAAAACACAACACACAATCGTCCCGCTTTTTACTTATGTATCGTTCCGATTAATCATACTACGCAGAGTTAATTTTCCAACTTTGACACATCCTTAGCGGTTCATTTTCCGAAATAAACCAAAAAAAAAAAAAAAACCATCGAACTATTAGATTTAGATAGATTCTCATTACACAATGTTTTAATTAATCAAACGTTGTTCGTTTTATTAAAACTCTTTTTCACCTCCTGTGAACCCCTTAACGGTTGCCTACTAAAAAAAAAGGGAGGCTTTATCAGTTTCTAGACCCAGCGGTTAAGGTTGTGCGTTGATACCTTAGTCTGATAATCAGTCGGTTACCCCAGTCAGTCAATTTGATCCCCTGTTTCAGTGTCTCGGGGATGGAATTTTCAAAAAACCCGATATTTATGTTTCTTAATTTCTAGTCAAGAGGCCGATTATCGGATTGTAATGAAATTAACTACAAAAACGACGGATTTTCGTACGGTGTAAGGGCTGAAAAGTCCCGGGCATAACAAAGAAAATACGGTTTTATCATTAAAAATTGTATAACTATAAAATTATAAAACTATATCCATCAACATTTTCTCCATCGAGGGCAACACAATCATTCTAACGCCGATTTAACATTTCAATACCATTCTTGTAGTATGATTTATTTTTTGTCTCTTCATTCGAGCGAAATTTCTTACCAGCGAGCATTTTTTTTGAGATCTGCGAATAGCCAGTAGTCGAGAATCTGTGGAATACGGTTGATGCGGAAGCAATCACCCATCTTTAATTCATGTAGTTTCACCATTGTTTTTTTTTATTTTTTTTTTGACTTGTGACACGGTGCGTTGTCTTGATGAAACAAATGTTTTGCCATATGCAGTCGGTTTTTTTTTGCAATTTCGTTCTTCAAACGCTCCAATAACGCCAATATCCCCTTCATGACAATATTATTAAAATTTGTATTACTTTCCTACAAATTTTACATAGATATATTGCGCTAGACAACTATTATTCTGTGGACGGGTTTTATTATCAGTTGCTCGCCCGACGAATAGCGCCCCCGATGAATAGTTTTACCGCGGCGTAGATCGTCCGGTACAGGCAGTGTTGAGGTCTTCCAGAACGTGGACCGTCTACAGCTGACCGCCGAATGTCCTTGAAACGTTTAAAGACTCGAAAGTCACGAAATCACTCGACGAATCATCCCCAAATTATTAAATAATCGTTTCCGTAAGTGTCCGTCGCATAATTTTTACCAAGTTCCAAGCGAAACTCGTCGTTCGTTAATTTTGGACACGACGAAACAAACCGACTGGATTTGACCGCGTGTAATATTGAACACAGATAAGATAGCCACTTGGGTTTTCGTTTAAAACGTCCACTAATTCGCGGGGAACACATTGAATTACAATTTGAAACGTTATCGTAATCGTAGATCGGCCAGATCGGTAGATAGCATTTGTCCTGGTACTTTTCGTACAGACCTCGGACGTGTATCCTCAACGAAACCGTTATAAATTAAAACCAACAATATTGGCCGTAAAATAACGTTTGGCCTGGTACTTTTCGAACAGACCTCGTATACGGCGGTGTTATTAATACACCAAGAACGTCCTGACCACTGGCGGCCAAGAAACGTTCAAATAAAACCGGTGAAATTATCGAGGAGGAATTTATCGTTGTTTTTTTTGTGTGTACCGAAATAAACGGAATTATTATCCGAATACTCGGTTTACGGCGTAAACGGTGTTGAACGCGATCAAAGTGCGGTTTAATGCCGACGTTCAGTTTGTCGGTTAGATTAAAAAAAAAAAAAAAAATGTTATTAAAAAATACCGGACGGTAATAATACACGGGATCGGAGGATTTCCGTAAAGAAATAATAATATTATTATTGTATCGTCCGCGAGTAAATTCAATAAGGTATCCGTACGCGAGATACCGGGCCTGGGGGGGGTGCGGTGTCGAGCACGGCCGACCGAAATCGCTCGATCCGGCGGGCCCGGGCCGACAGTCGTTTGTCGCCCCGGGACTGTCAGTCGGCGAGTTGTTTTGAATAGGGGGGGGGGGTGGTGGGCGGGGTACGTTAGTCGCGCGTAACCGTCCGGTCCGGGTGGCGGGCCCGCGCCGTGCGTCCCGCAGACGCGTTTTGTCGCCCGGGGCCCGGCAAACGGACCGGCCGTGTAAACGTCCGACTCGAGGTTTCCCGTACCTTTTTGGACGTCCTGTATATTCGCTCGTGTACTTATATAAATTTATATTTATACTCCCGACGATTTGAATATAGTTAATAATATAATAATACCCGGCGTTCCGTCCCGATGAGTTAATCGAATCGAACTATAAATTATCGAAAGGGTCCGCCCGGGCGCGTTTTATACCTATGCACGTATATATATATATATTATTATCGAGACGCGAACCGCATAACCGAATTTCGATTTACCGAAAACGGACGTTTTATTCGCCGTTTTACGGTTATGCGTACATTTTCATTAAATAACAGTATTGTTAAACGACGATTTTAAATGAAACACCGGTACCCAAATGGTTCTTAAATACAAAAATAATAAAACCGCATCGGCTCCGGGTCTTAAAATAACAAAAGAACCGTCTCGGTTCTTAAAACTGTATTGTTTCAAAAAGCGTTTAAGAATTTTTTTCTTAATAATACAACTACCAACAAAATGAATAATAACTCCTCAATAATGCATTTTTATTATTATTATTCTCTATATGATGTGTTCAATTTCAACAACATCAAAAAAAAAATAGTGGAAATGTCACTTTCGAGTAAATTTCAAGACGAATTCAAGCATGTTTTTCGAAGATTTATCCGACCACTGAGACATTCGTCACATAATCGGCAAAGTAAAGGTCTATTTTGATAGGTATATATCACTACTCGTAGGTATTCTCGTTGAAAAATCCATAAACTTCGTTCGACCCGATCGCATTTTTACTATTTGCAGATACGAATAGCTGACGGTAGTATAATATGATTATTTCGAGTTAAAAATACCGTAGATAGATAAATTTTAAATGAGAATTATTTCTATGAAAACAATTTAATAAATAGAAATTTTACTACGCGACGATTACTTGTGCCTCTCCGGATATGTTGTCGTGCACACCCCAAACCGGGAATCGCTGATATAGATAAACGCGTCCAAGAGATAACCTAAACATCGTCTTATCTTTTATATCTAGATAAAACCAGATAATAGCCTCTATCTCAACATCATTATATTTTAAAATATTTATTTTTTTTTGATACATTAAATATATAATAGATAGGAACTAAATGTATATAATAATATTACTATCGTTCTGCTCCTTAACGATTTTTCGTATATTAAATAAGATATGTCTCGATTATTATATTTTATTAAAACACGAAAATACTGGCTAACTTTTTTTGCCAACACTGGTCACCGGCGCATTTTCGGCAGTCTTTTTCATAACGACATAATTCGACAGACGCGCTAAAATTCGTAATTCGCAGATATCTGACGGAGAATTGATTTTTAAATTTTTTTCACGCCTACTATATTAATCTCGCAGCGGTGCGAGTCAACGACCCTCTTCGTTCGGGGCTGCGTTTAATGACTTTTTAAACAAGTTTTTGTTTTAATCAGTTTCCCTCTGTAAAATAAAGGTTTTATAAGCGGTCGTTATAGGAGCGGTAAAAAAACCCGGCGATGATGTAAAATTGAAATCTAAATTAGCAGCAAAAGGGCGAACGATATTAATAGCTAATATATTCATTTGCGGACGAATCCATTGACGACGTATTATGTTTGGAAGTCGATAGGAAAACGAAATGGACTAGAGGCGTTTGAAGTACCGGCGGACGAACGCAGTAAAGAATATAAGCTAGACCGAGTGAATAAAAAAAAAAAAAAAAAAAGAAGAAAAAGCGCTAAACAATGGAACGACTGAAACGGAGGAATCGGAATGACGAACGCCGTGAAAAAGTTTCACAAGAAGACGACACGGATGTATCGGTATGTTGAAATTGATTATATTATAGCCGTAGACGGAGAGAACGGCCCAGACTGAAATATATTATAAAACAGATCACGAAAGGGATCAACGACGCGTTTTGTATTTACTACTGAAGAGTAAAGCGGACGGCAGACACGGGGATCCAGTGAAGCTGCAAACCGATCTGAGGATTGATAGCAAGAGAGAGAGAGAGAGTGGAAAAGAGTGTGAGAGAAAGAAATATATAGAGTGCTTTACGGTGGTGGTGGTGGTGGTCTGATTAAAATTTAATATTTTAATTGTGTGCCCGCACACAAATTATTGCGGTTTAGCCGTATTGTCGTCGTCATAACGAAACCGTTAATATCCATAGGTACCGATGTAATATCGCCGCGAGCAATGCGCTTTACATCGACCACTTCGAGGAGGAAAAAATAAAATTATTACTATTGTTGTACAACGAATGCCGAAATCATTTAATCCCTTAAGGCTACCTAAAAGTACCTATATAATAATATGTATAGGGAAATTCAAAATTTAATTTGCCGTTACGACATAACTCGGGCGGTCGTTTTTAAATGGCATTATTAAATTCAAAAACTTTGTCGAAAATAATCGTCTCGCCGGAATATTTCACTATACTTTCAAATCATCCGAAAAGTTTACTTCGGTGCGCGCGACCCGAAATAGTTTCTGTCGAATTCAATAATAATTTTATAAAAAAAAAAAAAAAAAAAAACCACGCATTTATTTATTTATTTATTTTATTTTTTTATAAATATATCTAAAATATATTAAAATAAATAAATAACGATGAAAAAAACCCGGGTGTATTTGAGTAATTTGTTACGCGTATTCGTCCGGTTTCGATTTAAAATAACTCATTGTTGGATAATATTACTACGACAAAGACGAACGAATATAAATACAACACGAGGAATACATAGAAAATAAAACCATTGTTTTTACATAGGTTTAGCTTGAAAGTAAACTAATTCCAATAGGAAATATCGTAAAAGAAACGAGACGCCCGTAGATATACGACGTTTTATTGTTTATTATCTACATTACACATTAGTAGAGATTATTATTTTTTTTTGAAATCATTCTGTACGTTTAAAACGTATTAACATTTTTTTTTTTATAACATATGCAAATCATACATACCGAAAGTAATATAAACGTTGCCCATGGCCAGTGAAAATATCCAAGTCGTAATTTGTCCACATCGCAATCGATTCTATGATTATTTTCTAAAACATGTCTAGATTAGCAACATGAGAATATTAGTAGAAGTTTTCTTTAATATATTACGATAAAAGGATGTTTCAATTTATTTTATTTTACCAATATTAAAGTCCGGGTTTTATTTTATTTGATAAATACTTTATTAAATCCTGAACGTAGCGTTTTACTATAATAAAAGTGCGTGGTTTTGTTTTCTGTCTAAAAAAAAAAAAAAAAAACCAAAAGAAAAAGAAAATAATTTTTACCCGATCATCAATTTCATGGGATTAATCTCCGGTAGAAGATTTTGTCTTCTCGGTGCGTTCTTAGGTGTTTTTTTTTTTTTAATAACGGACCAACAACCGGGTGAAAAACGGTAATATTTACGCAAAAACGGTTTCTGTTGCGTTCGGTTATGTGTTTTTTTGTTGCGATTTAGTAAAGGGGGGCGAGGGAAGGAAATAAAAAAATCGTAGACCCCGGAGACCTAAACGTTATTATATTAAATCGTTCCGGGAGCGGTGCGGTTTTCGACATATTTGCGGAGTTATTTTAAATTATTGAAAACGGAGCTATTCGGAATTGAAACCGGCAAAAACAACAACATGTGATATCGCGTTTTCGCCCTTGCTAATAGAATTACGATAAAAAAAAAAAAAAAAAATATTGTCGTATTTTACAACTGCAGCGCAACAAAAGCGTATGGTTTTTTTTTTTTTTTTTTTTTACTTTGATACCGGATTCCTGACATCGCCGTCGCAGTAAAACCTCTCGGGTTTCCGCGGAAAATATTATAAACTCGAAACGCATACACCGTCGTACGCCGGGTATGTCGTAATAGCGAGTACTCTCGTAAGAAAAAAAAAAAAGAAATGGAAAAAAAAAAAATAAAGACTAAAATCTCCTGTAAATATCGTTTATAATAAATACGACGTCGTTATAAATATAAACGCGCGCTAATAAAACCGGGGCAGCCGATCGAATTTTCGTCGTTTTCAATATCAGACGCACAGCACATCCGTTGTTCGGCAATAAACAATAATGCAGCACCGTGTTCGCACTGTTGTTTTTATAATTCGATCAAAATTAAACCCGCGACAACTGTTTGTAATACGACAAAAAAAAATAAAATAAAATAAAATAAAACGGCGCGTTTCGTTTGAATATATTTAACCGTACGACGACGGTCGGAACGCACGGACGATTTTCTTTTTACGCGACACATTTTCGCGTCCGGATTCGTATTAAGTAGCGGGGCGGTACATTTTTCCGGGCTTGGCGAAAATGAAACAAAAAACGCGTGTACCCCGAACAAACTTTCCGTTTTCGAAACTTAAATCTTGAAATACTTATTTTTATTAAAGACGGGGAGGGGGGGTGGGAGGGGGATAACCTTGTTTAAAATCGATACTTCCAGACGTTTCTCGTGTTTGGCCTTGTCCGTGATATTTTCATTATAACATATCGGATAATTGTCGACATTTCCGCTAAACTCGTCGATATATTCCGCGATCCGATAAAAAAAAAAAACACCGGTGGCAGAAGTGTCGGGGCAACACACCACAGACGCCTTTCATGACTCCGCTCGTCGCTCTTGACGAATCGGAAGCGTTGGCAAAGATAACCGATATTTATACGTTTAGCTAAAAAAAAAATAGAGACGACGTTCGTCGACGATTAAAGATTTTTTAACAGTTTCGACGATAACAGCTGATTTCCCGTTTGTCCAGCTAACGTAGAAATAACGTGTTTTTTTTTTTTATAATTAGGTTATTCGCAATCGGTGCGTAACGATTATAAATATTCACGAAAAAAAATTAGTGAGTTTTTTTCTACTGTCTACTATAGTTTTCAATATGAAAAGGTTTAACTTCAACACCTATCGGCATAGCTGTGATTTGCCAACGAGTCAATATACTCAACAACGTACTTAGTAGACTTGAAAAAGAAACACGGGGCCTCGCGTTTTGCTTATTTTACTAAAAAAAAAAAAAAAAAAGGGGAAAAAAAGAGAAAATCATTTACAACGTAGTTTGACGCTGGATCGTGTAGCGATTATTATAACATACTCGGTATCTATATTATCTACGCAATAGGTTATCTCTATATCTAGATAATTGTATATCTTTTTGATATATATATATATATGTATATTATATTGAATAAAGAGTGTCACTCCTTACGAGACTTGGTCCGGAAATGGAGAACAGACACGAAAATGGATAAAGTTGCAGAAAAACAGAAAACTTTGTCATCGACAACGTAATGTTAAACTGGTTATCAAAATTACCGATTAATTTTATAATAAAAATACAATTTCTCCATCTATATAATATATCTATATCATAATTATATATCTTTTTGATATATTTACATATATTTATATTATCTAGATAATTTGACCACTACGCGTAACACCTGTAGTGTCCAGACAACGGTGCTCGAAGAAAACGTTATGAGGATTATGACTATGAAACTGGCGAATGAACGATGAGCCGAGAAACTCGTTTCATAGACCGGGGGGGGGTTTATCAACGAAATAACAAACGGTAGGCTAATGCGATTTTGTCCAAGACACGGTTGGAAAAAAAAAAAAAAAAACAAGGTTCACTGATAACAAATGGCAATTAAGGAAAATCCTCGATTGGGACTCGCCTCGGGAAACATCTACGCCTAGTCCGTATAAAAAAAAAAAAAAAAATAACCTGTCAGAGTAATGCGACTAGTAGAGTTGAACACGGAGTTGATGACGGCGGATTTGATTTGGAGTGTTGGAATCGTAAAAAAGGCCAAAACCCATTAGGAAGGAGGAAATGTTTGAAAATAAAATTCCGGAACTCTAACGGTTTTACAGAAACACAAAACATTATATTTTAAATTGAAAAATGATGAATTATAATCTCCGGTTAGATAAAATCTCAACGAATATATTATTATTTTTTTTTTTTTTTTACTGATGGACGGCTGTGGTCTCGGAGCCGTCCCGTTGGGTTCTGCGAAACAGTCGCAACAAACTACTAGTCAGAATTCACTTTTATCGGCCGTTTTAAGTTTTTTTTTTTTTTTTTCTTATTTTTCATCGACGCAGGCTTTATTATAATAACATTTTTTTTTTTTTTGCACCGAGTACAATAATATGGAAATATATTGCCCAACAGAATATTTTCTCCTGCGGTGTGTAAATAAATGTATTTACATCGAAAAAGATAAATATAAAATACAGATTGTAACGCGCCAAACAAAATATAAACGAATACATTTATCTTATTTAATAATTTTTTATATTTTTTTTTTCGAACAATAAAATAATTATTGTATTAGAGTTGCTGGGGGGGGGAAACCACACACAAACGAAATACCGAAATATTAGCAATTCAAATAATGTTTGAAATATTTTCTGTTTGATATAGGTATTCGGTCCAATATCATTTGTCTTCGGGCGTGTTGTATTTATTTCAGTACTTCTCGAAAAAGAATTCTTTTTTTTTTTTTTGTAATATTGCATTAAATTACTCGCAGCATTGTCTTTACCTTTTAACAACAAAATTCGAATACGAAAAATATTATGTTAAAAATACAATATTAGTTTTGTATAGCTGCGGGTAGGTATTTGGGATATTGTTATCGGCGATGTGTTATATCCAGATAGGTTTGTTTTTTTTTTATCTTTTATCTAATTCAGATAAACGATGAAACAGTCGCCCGGGCCGTTATCCGAAATTTTAAATTAAATTAATCATTTAGATAAAATCGTCCAGATACACAATTACGTTTTAAAAAAGTATACATTAAACGTCAATTTCGTTTATCAGCTTATCGAATTTATAGCTATTTAATTTCTACACAATGGGATAAATCGGTTCGACACACCCGGGCGGTTCCCGTGTCCGGTACACTTTTAGTATTTATAGTATTATGTGACGGGAACGGAAAAAAAATTTGATTTTTTTTTTTTTATCTAAACAAAACGTTGCAGATTGTTTATCGATGTCCGAATAATATTTAAAAAATAAATATCCAATTAAAATAACCGTATTAGAGTGTCCGCGGCAGGTACTGGAACCGAAATATCATGTCCCGGAAGAAAACTCGAGTTTTGGAACCTTTATCGGAATCCATTATACAAGAAACTGGAATCCGGAATCGTTCAAGTAAAATACATAACATTTTCGGTTATTTTATACGTACTAAAAAAAATAACAAATGATTTTACTTAAATTGTATTTTGTTTCAATCGCGTAAATACAACGCGACTGACTATATTGGCCATAGAAATATTTTTTCGTTTACATTTCTAATTTATTCCTCTATGTTATTTTCAACTCGAATTAACCTACAAACAGTACAAACACTGGATTTTCACAGCGAGAATACCTACGCGTAATGGTATTTAGCCGTTTGTAATCGAGTGGATTACCGATTATGTACCGACCGTCTTGGTGGTCGGATAAATCATCCGGAAACATAATTGAATTCGTCTTGAAATTTACTTGAAAATGTCTTTTCCGCATTTATGGAAATTGAACAGGACAATATCGAGAGGAGAATAATAATAATAGTAAAAAAAAAAAAAGAAGCAATAGGTTATGCTATTCGATACTGTGCATTTTTCAAAACTTGAACCGGAACCTTTACTATAGCGTTTTAAGTACCATTTTTTTTTTTTTTTTTTTTTTTTTTTTTTTATGAACCCAACCGAAACGCGAGTTATTTTCTTACGGTTTTCGGGCGGGCTCGGCCAGTAGTTTTCCAATCGATTATAACGACGACGACGTACCTATACGCCCGGCTACAATATTATCGCGGAACATTTCGCGACTATGGGGTACCTTGTAAGAAACGTATATAATTCGCGAACAAACTTGTGTAATCGTTACACTAAATATAATAACCCGCCGTAGTTATCGGACACAGCCGAATGGTATCTACGGAGTCCTGGAAGCTTTTTTCCGAACCGCCGGTATTATAAAAATACCCGTATACCGGGTACCCGGAGGAAACTTTTCGTTTAGCGCGGCGATTTAAAACTAATCGATTACATTTCTTTTTTTCGATTTAAAACCGTACCGGATGTAACGAAATTATCAATTCGAGATTAGACTCACCGCGACGTTTTTTTTTTTTTTTAGTCGTAGTTTATTACGTACGTATAAATAACGTAATTGTTAAACTACGTACGGAGTCGCGTTCGTCGGGACGATTTCGGATTGTTTTTTTTTATTTTTTTTTTTTGTTCATTATTGATTATATGTATTAAAGCGTATAAAAAATATATATATATATTTTTTTTTTCAATTTTCAACTGCAATATAATACTATCGGGGCGAACCGTTTTTGATATATTTTCATCCGTCCCGATCGGACGAATCCGTTAACCGTCACGTATAATACAATCGGCAATCAAATATTAAACGAGACGGTTTACAGGATTATCGTAAATGCTGTATTTTTTTTATCGTCGTTTAATATTAAAAAAATTTTTTTTTTTTATTTTATTCGAAATATACAATCTATATCGGTAGACATAGTAAGTTTATGTGATATGTGAATAGATAACATGAACAAAAAAAACCAATGATGACACTTTAATTGTTGATTTTTAAAAGCTGTAAAGTGAGTTTATTAAGACATGTTTTATATTTTTTAACTATTGTAAAATGTCTCTGCGCCATTTGCGTTTTAAACGTCTAGGAGGATTACATGGAATCGAGAAGGAGGAGAGGTTTTTCATTAAATGATTTGAGTGGGATGAAAAGTGGTTGTGGAATCTTTTGTAGAAACAATTGGTTTCTTGGACTGTTTTTAATTTCATGTCTATGTGGAGAGTATGGTTTAAAATATATGAGGGAGCATTTATTGATTTTCTTAGAGCAATGTTTTGGAAGGATTGAATTGTATTTAAGTTTGACTTTTTTGCACTTCCCCATATCTGGAGTCCATATGCCCATAAATGTTTCAGTAATATATTTTAAATGATGAGTTTGATATAAGAGAGGTGTGTCCATTAGAGATTTGAGGATACGTAAACGATTGTTCAGAGATAATCATTATCTCTAATATGATGGGCCCATGTTAGACGTTTATCTAGTGTAGACCAAGGTATTTAACCGTAAGGCAGAATAGAACTGGAACACCATTGAGAGTTAGGAGGATAAAAGTAAAGGTGGTGGAAACGAGTCCATGCTATGGTTTATTTCAAATCTTCATTCGGTATACCAGTCCTCCGTAAAATCAATGTGAGCTTGAACGTTTATAGAGGCTAAGAATGGATCGTCATTAATAGAGACAATCGCTATATCGTCAGCATAGTCTGCCACTAATGTGTTTAATGCGATTGGTTGATCTAAGACGAAGATTTTAAAGAGAATGGGGGATCAAATTCCGCCCTGGGGGACCCCAGCGCATATACTACCAATATACTTGACATGGCGAAACCGTGTCGTATTTGAAAAGCACGTTCAGTCAGATTTGATAAGCAGTGAGAATGTGGGAGGAAGAAATGTTTTTAGGTTATATAGGACAACCTCATGCCAGACTCTATCAAACGCATGTGAGAAATCTAAGAAAGCGAATGTGTAAAATTGTTTTTCGAGCGAGTAAAATATTGCATCCACTAGCCGGCAGACATGATGGATCATGGAATGTGAAAATAGAATACCAAACTGGTAGTCTGGCATAAATTTCTTGTCAACAATGAGGAGAATACGTTTAAGTATTAGTTTTTCTAGTATTTTCGCAAGAAACCGGAGAAGACTAAATTGGTCTATAGGAATAAGAAATAAAAAATATAAAACGAAAATCGCTTGTAAAAAAAACAATTTTAATTGTAATAATTCTTGCCGCAGTGCTTCGAAAATTCCATAAAGATCATTTTTTTTTTTTTTTTTTGCAACAACAATCCGTTTCCGTATTAAAATTCGACCGACGAAACGCAAATGTTCAAATTTCAATTTCCATACGAGTACTGCCTGCCGGCACATGGTTTTGAATAGTATTTTTTTTTTTTTTTTTGTCGTTTATTGATCTCGGTTTATTTTCTCTGGTAACTTTATGACAAATATTCACCATTGACATGTTCGTCGTCGACGCCTTTATACTTGTTGAATTATACTTACCGCGTTCCTATTGATAAATATATGAATAATGAGCCGTTTTTTATGAGTTTTATATTCGTATGGATTTCACTCGCCGTAATAACAAGTCGCCTCTTACGTATTCGCCTCTATCCCACGCGAGCGGCGTCGGCTATTCGTAATCGCACACACACTCCCCGTCGCCCATCACTATTTTTCCATATACTTTACCGCTATATGACTATTTTTTTTTTTTTTTTATCTTCGGTATTTTCCATATTTGTTAATAATACGATTTATATCTCGTATGACCGACATGCGGTTATATTCGAAATAAAAAAAAACGTCGGTCGTGTTCAGCCGCGGTCGGGTGAAAAAAAATACCATAATCTCAAAAAGAAGTGAGAAAATGAAAAAAAAAAAAAACCGCGCGCCTACCTCGTGAATATTAACACGCGTCCGTTTATTTATTGTCTATTACGGTATAGATATAGTGGGTATATTCTCGTTGTGTTTTTTTTTTTGTATATATTATTACGCTACGTTGGTATATATATGTATATATATATAGAAAATAAAAAGAAATAAAATAAAATAAATAGGTTTCGAGTTTATTTGTTTTACACTTTTCGGCCCGGGCGGCAACTATAGTAATAATATAAATGGTTATATTCGGGGTGAGATGATCCCCGGTATTGTGACGCAATCAAAATACGATCGTGGGGGGGGGGGGGGTGTTAATCCAATAAAATATATACAAATATATATATATATATATATATATATATAGGGTGTACGGCTAACGCATAAAATACGCATGGCGAAACACAAGAATATATAAACGAGACCTCCGTCGTCGTCGTCGTCGTATTGTGTAAGACGGTCCCGACCCCTCCGAAATTTCATTAAATATAATCTCGCGCTTTTTGCACTTTTCGTCCGCCCCGTCTTCTACCGTATATCGTGGGCCGCCGCCGCCGCCGCCAAACGAATTTCATTTTTATTCGAGTGAAAACGAAATAAATCCAAATTAATACCAGCAACGGCTACGACGACGACAATCCGACATTTACTTTCGGATGCGAAATGAGCGCGATAAAAAAAAAAAAAAAAAAAAACCGAATACATATTATATTATACATATACATATATATCTGTATAAGTACATTCATAGATACTTATATATATATATATATTCGTGTTTACTGTACAGATATAATATTATTATCACGCCCGAGGATTGTTGTCGTCCTGTGTTTGTATGAAATTGCGTTGTGCGCGTTATCTTTGCGCCGGAGTCGTATGAGACATTTGCGAAACGTCAATACTTGCGATGGGGTGGAGGGAGGGAACGACAAAAAGAACAAAGAATTTAAAGGTAAAAAAATTAAAAAACAAAAAAAAAATGTTTACAATATATTTTTTATATATTACGTTTTTAACCTCCGGCGCCGCGGCAAACACGTCGACGTGAATACAAAATGTATGATTTTTATGATGATTATTATTATTTAAATATTATAGAAAAACAACGGTGCAAAATCGATAATCGATCGCTGCCGGGACGCGATAAATCGGTTTATAGGTGTCTGCTTTGAGTGGATTTCACGCGAACGCGCAATAAATCTTTTCAATACACGCATTAAATGTAATACGCTCAACTTGCACTTCAAAAAGAAAGTTGAACAGAAGATGGAAAAAAAAAAAAAAAAAAAAACACAAATCATTCGAAATGTTTAAAACATTTACCGTATAGCGAGCGAATTCAGAGCGAATAAATAAAAAAAAAAAAAAGGGAAATTAGCGTACCGTTAAAGAAGAAATCCCGCCCGGAGTTTGAATTGATTTCAACCGATTTGAATACCTATGCAATTCAATATCGAAAATCGAAAACAACATAAAATCTTTCTAAAAAATGAAAAATACGTTGAAAATAAACGAACTGTATTGACGTGTGGGAAAATACAGTTTTTTACGTAATATTATACCGATAGGTAAAATCGAGACGGCCTATTCTACGATGTTAAACGTTTTAAAAATTTAACAAAAAAAAAAAGCGAAAAGCTAGCTTTACCAATTGCTCGTGCCGCCAATCTCGTTCGACAATTTGTTTTTGATAATTTTCCCGTCTTCGATCGAGTTTATTCTTGTGAAAGTCTCGAGAAGCTCAAGACGGCTTAGTCGACCGATACGTTCCATTCCCGTGTGTCCAAACGCGAGTACCGGGCCCACTAGAAACGTATAAGACTCCTAGTCGAGGATATCAATTTACGTTGAACGGATTGTATTCGTCCACTCGGGGGACGGATATTTGCAATCGGATAGTATTATTGGAAATATTATCGATATCATATCAAATCGAAAAATGAACATTAACACACGTTGTTATAAACATGCGGTACAGCAACAGCGAAAAATTGTCGACAGTTTGTGGTTCCACTACTCCGAAAATAATAAGACTAGGCGAATTCGCATTACACCGCTTATAAATATTAAAAAAAAATACTATGGCTATTTGCGCGCTATACAATTATATAGGTAGTCTAAATCAGTGGTCTTCAACCTTTTTGGACTCGCGACCCACTTTTTAGGCCTACATTTTCCGCGACCCACGTGAGCTTTGTAAAAAAAGCTAAAATTGCTTAATGCTTTGCGGTACTATTATTAAAACTTAATCGAAAATGTATAAAATTCATATGAAAATATAAAATAAAATGAAAATATGATACAAAAATTTTAATGTGTACTTTGTCCTTGAGTGTTTTCGCATAATAAATTCCACCTTGGCTCGATTTGACTAAGCGCGATCCGTAAATCATCTTCAGTTTCACGTCTATTTCTTTTTGACGTTTTCAAATTTGCCATAGTAGAAAACGCCTTTTCGCATAAATAAGTCGTTGGAAATATTAATAAAATTGAGACGGCTTTAGTTGCTAATTCTGCGTGATTTCCCGTGCATAAGTGTGCCCAAAATATTTCTAATGAAGTTTCACAAAACATTTGTTTCAATTTGTTATCACACGATAGCTCCAATAATTGATTTTCAATGTCAGTAGACATAATTACTGTCATTATGTCTACTGCGAACGTTTGTTCAATCCACTCATAATTTACTCGAATATCCTCAGTTAAATATTGGTTAAATAATTTTTCTAAGTTTGTCAAATGTTATTCAGAAATCATGTCTTCAAACTCGATTGAAGAATATTCGTCTAAAAACTTCTTCTAAATTTTATAAATTTAATTTTTATTTTAATAAGAAGATTTATCGCGACCCAATTTTAAAACTTACGCGACCCACCGGTTGAAGACCACTGGTCTAAACGATATAAAATTAAATTTATATTTAAATTCTCTTACCTCCGGTCTTCCTTTCCCGTTGAAAGTCTTTTCTCATTTGCCGGATTCGTGCATTTTCTTTGCGGAACAACAGCAGCAACCCTATAAACAATTTACAACAATCACAATTATAAGTGGGAAAAAATAAACGAAAATCACTCTAAAAATGTTAATACACAATACGCTCGATAAGTAACGATAAATTACTTTATATATATATATATTAATAAATATCTGAAATAAACTGATATAAAGCAGATCTTGGCCCGAAGTATTATAATTGGTCGCGTGTCTAGTGTGCGATCACGGCCGGTTTCGATTTAAAATCCACCCAGTAAAAAAAGGTCCGATTTTTTCATGTCGTACCTGAAAATAATGCGGATTATTCGCCGGAAAAGAACCCGACCTACATTATACTTGCGCGAGCAAAAGCGACGGAGCGACCGGAGTTGCCAATAAAAAAAAAAAAAAAATTATTACTATGCTATCCGTCGCTTCAAGTAAACTAATCTTATCTTTTTTTTTTTTTTTTCCTGTGGTATCGCAACCTACGGGGGGGAACTCTACCAGGGCAGGGCAATCCTTCCCCCGTAGGCGGCGCATCGTTTATTAAGAAGAATCAATATTCTTAGCACACTCTATGTTTTTATTTACGAAAAATACGTACAATCTAAAAATCTTAATTCTACGGTTTGTATTTACAATTTGCTGTATTTACAATAATATATACACACACGAAATTTATAACTTAGTTTTTAATGATTCTGCGCCGTTCTCCGGCGTCGATACTCCACTTCCTCACTCGTCTTCAGCACCGCCACGATGGATTTCGTCGTTGTCTCCCAATCCGTCGGGCTCTCCAGCATCGTTTTCGCCGCCGTTCCCGGGTTGAAGGCGTTGCCGTTGTTCGCCTCCAGCTCCCTCCGTTGCCTCCACCATCGGTCGCGGCGGATAAAGGCGTGGTCCGGGGTTCCCAGCCTCCCCCCCCAATCCTACGCAGGTACTGGCCAAAGCAGCCGTGACCCGATAGGAATTGGTCGAGGTGTGGAAGTAAGTTAACTAATTTTAGATTATGCGATACGGGATGTGGGTTTAAATTTTTACTACTCTATTGCGGCACTCCGAAATCGGGGCCACCGTTTTTGAGCCGAAACCCTGAAATAAAAAGTGGTACCAATATCGGCGTCGGGGTTCAAGCCGTCCGAAATTCGTCAAATAATTTGGGTCAGCCGTGAAAACGTAACAGACGTCGGACGGTTTCACTTTCGCGTTTACAACATCAGCATGACGGATATATATATTTTTTTTTTATTTATTTATAATTACAAGCGGAGGGTTTATTATCGTGTACATTTTATAGGTACGAGGTAACAGTGGCGGTCTCCTTGGACGTCCGCAACGCCTTCAACAGCGTTGGCTGGACGCACGTGCTGGACGCGCTCGAGGCATGGGAGGTTCCGCCGTACGTGAGGAGGTTGATGGCGTCCTACTTCCGCGACAGGTCGGTGACGGCCAACTGCCTGGAAAGGCCGGTCAAAGTGGAGGTCACATGCGGAGTACCCCAGGGCTCCGTACTGGGGCCTTTCCTGTGGAACCTGGCGTACGACGCGGTGTGAGGATTGTAGGTTTCGCGGACGACACGCTCGTCATCGCCAAACACGATACATCGGAGGGAGTCGAAGCGGCCGTCAACACGGCTTTGAACGCGGTGGCCGAGAAGATCCGAAGCCTCGGACTCCGGCTCGCCGTCGAGAAGATCCAGGCCATTGCGTTCAAACGCAAGTACAAGGACAGAGCCCCCCAGATAGTTCTGGAAGGGGAGACGGTGACTCTCCCGGACAATGAATTATCTCGGCGTGTTGTTTGACGACAACCTCACGTTCAAGCACCACATGTTGGGCGCAGCCAACAAGGCCCGCGGGGTACTCGCCGCACTATCACGGCTCATGCCGAACGTGGGCGGCCCCAAAGAGCCCAGGAGGAAGCTGTTCGCCGGAGTCGCCACATCGGTCATGCTCCCGTGTGGGGCTATTCGGCACTGCAGGCGAGGAGGCCGGTAGAGGAGATGCTCCGCGTCCAACGGCGGGCCGCGCTGAGGGTTTCGACGGCTTACCGGACAACCTCTCTCGACGCGGCGCTACTGATCCCGGGACTACCCCCGATCGACCTGCTCGCGCTGGAGCGGCGCGAGGCGTACTGGAGCCGGCGCGGCGGCGGCGGTGACGCGCTACCGGATACCGCGGCACAGCGGAGGTCAGCGACGCTGGTACGGTGGCAGGAGCGTTACAACGCCGGAACCAAGGGCGAGTGGACCCGTAAGGTGGTCGGGCCTGTAGCGCCGTGGGCGTCATGGCGCCGCGGTCAACTGGACTTCCACCTTACCCAGCTGCTGACGGGTCACGGCTGTTTCAACGGCTACCTGCACCGGATCGGGAAGCGAGTCGCCCCAAACTGCGCCCACTGCACGGCGGAGGTCGACGACGCTCTCCACACGCTGACGGTCTGTCCGGCCTGGACCGCGGAACGGACAGAGCTGGAGGCAGTGTTGGGCAGGATCATCCCGGAGAGGCTGGGTCCGGCCATGCTGGGCAGCGAAGAGGCGTGGACGGCGGTGCGGCGTTTCGCGAACTCAGTGATGGGCGCGAAGGAGGAAGCGGAACGCCAGTGGGAAGCGGCAAGGGCGGCGGCAGCAGCAGCAGCAGCGGCAGCAGCGGCAAGGGCAGGAGCAGCGTCAGTAGCGGCAAGGGCAGGAGCAGCAGCAGCGTCAGCAGCGGCAAGGGCAGGAGCAGCCACAAGAGGAGTAATTTTAAGTTGATTGTAAATACCTTAGTTTTAGTTTAGGTTAAGTACCACTGTGAGCCCGCCCCGCGAAGGGGAAAAGTGGATTTTTTTTTTTGACGATTATTTAATTGTGATTTGCGTTCAATAAACGATGGTGGCGGGCCGGTAGTATTTCCGCAAGGGCAGTTCCCGGCCCGTCATCGATGCCACAAAAAAAAAAAAAAAAAAAAAAGGTACGAGGTAACAAACAAATGTGACGTGTCGTATAATACTGCAGATAAAACAAAAAAAAAAAAAATAAAAAAATAAATATATATAAAATGTTCTAATTTTTAGAGTGTTCCGTACCCGTCCACGACGCGCGGAATAATATAATAACATTGTCCCCGTATATCATATTTTTTTTTATTTTTTTTTTTTTTGTTTTATCGCGGTATACGTTTTTTTTTTTTTTTTTTCCACCGAGTCGCAATAAATACACCACCGGGGCCGTGTTAAAAATAAACATTTAAGATTAACACTTGCCTACGTGTTTAAAAATTCTACAGATAACGCGTAAGACGTGAAACGTAAAAAAATCGCGATTCCGTGGACGAAAACAATATTTTCGTATTGTTTATAAATTATTCGTTTGTATTGCAAATTTTCACACGGGCGAAATTTCTATTTCGGCCGGGGTTAACCAATAGTACATAAAAAACGAACGCGATTTGTGTACGTAAGCAAACGGAAAACGACGCGATTATAATAAATGGAAACATTTTCGCAATCAAAAAAAATGTATTCGTTTTACGTTTATTTCCATTCAAAACGTTATATATTCAGACGACTTTAGGTTTTATGTGACGCCTTTATTGGCGTCGATCGATTTTGATATTTTTTTTATTTTTTTTGTTTTTTGTATTAATCAACGAGTTAAAATAAACCGAAAAAATCCGCGAGTAAACCGTACAATGCAGTACAGAAGGTACGCTTTTTAAAGCACCTGGTGGTCGGTTGCATTGATTATTGTTGTTATTTTCGCCGTGTACGGAATGGCGTCGAAACGAGAGCAAAATGTACGAATTCGTTTTTTTTTTTTTTTTTTTTTTTGGAACTCGCACTCACATCGCCAGATGTGCTCGGCGATACGGGCAAACATCAGTCCTCGGAAAAGGCTACGTAAGCTGCCGAGACCTGCGGTAAACCGTTCTTATTGTATTTTTTTGTATTATTATTTTAATTTGTTTATTTATCGGTCCGTCGATCGGAGACCGTTTGAGATTTTTGGGATAATTTCAAAACATTACTGCGGCGTATTAAATTGTACGCTCTTTTGCTAAAAACCAAAAATTAAAACGAATATTAATGATCACGAGGTAAACGAAAATGAAAATTTGAAACATCAACATTTCTAATAGCTCTATCAAATCGGTCATCTTCAAATTTTTCAAAAATAATAAAACAAAAAGTTTTTTTTAGATTGTTTACCACAAAAATATAATAATTACAATTGCTATATGAATATTTAGAGCAGAGACTTGAACGTAAATGATTTTTTTCGGTCCGGTTCTTTAAAATGCATAAATTCAAATAGTATTACCTATTGCTTTTTAGG
The DNA here is from genome assembly GCA_956483605.1 of Tuberolachnus salignus. Taxonomy (NCBI): domain Eukaryota; kingdom Metazoa; phylum Arthropoda; class Insecta; order Hemiptera; family Aphididae; genus Tuberolachnus; species Tuberolachnus salignus. The sequence goes on from OY101430.1 coordinate 8,852,470, forward strand.
ATTTTTTTTTTCAAGTAAACTTAATGACGAATTCAAGTTTTTGACGTTTTACCCGATTACTATCGGGAGTCCGTACAATTGGCATAAAAAAAAATGTCTATTTTGATAGAAAACACAACCGGTATCGAACCCACTCACGATTATAAACAGCTACATAAAGTTATTCGCAGGCGTTCTCGTTGAGAAAACTCATAATCGTTGTTCGACTCGAACGACTGTGGCTATTTGTAGATAAAAATCGCTGACGGCAGTAGACCGTGAAATATTTCGAGTAAAAAACACTATAGATACAATATAAAATAAAAGAAAAAAATATTTCTATGGCAAATTGTATTTATTTGATTAAAACGAAATCAAATTTCAATAAAAAAAATGTTCGGTTATTCCTTAGAACCAATAAGAACCCGATAGAACCGAAAATATTTGTATTTTATTGAAAACTGTCCGATTCCCCGGCTACGGTTTCTCGAATTTAAAACAATAGGTTCCAATAAAGATTCCGATTCTCTGTTTTTGTCCTTATTACGGCGAGTCATATACATAAAAAAAAAAAAAAAAAATTTTTTACAAAAAACACACACACACACACCAGAATTCGACTATACACAATGTATTCGGTAGGTGTCTCTGTCGGCCGTCCTGTATTACACCAATCGACAAAAAAAAATCTGAAAACCCGAACGTTCGTAATAATAATGTTGTACACGCGGTTATTATTATTATTATTATTATTATTGCGATAATTCAATAGCATAGAATTAGGTACGGGACGTTGTAAAATTATAATATTTATGTATTTGATTATTTATTTATTACGGTGGGGAATGGGAAACGGCTATAGAAACGCCCGGGGCACGATATTATAATATTAATATTTACTATGCGGCGTGCATTAACAATTCACAGTTTTCATTGAATTTATCCCGGTTCATTAAAACGTACGGCCCGGTATTGCGCTACAATGCAGATAGGTAACGGCTTAAGTGAAATACCGAATACAGAATTTCGGCGATCCCGGGCAGTAATATTAACACCACCCCGTTAAGTCGGGTTAATTGTAAAAACAATCAAAAAAAAAAAAATACTCGACGAGTAAACGTGTTAAAAGTCAAAAAAAAAAAATCGTCTTGTTTTATTAACGCGCGACCGTTTTGTTAACCCGTTGGCCGTTGTAGCCAGAAACAAATGCTAACACCTGGGAGTTTGCGATTTTCGAAAATGACGATCGACGTTAAACGGACCGGGTTTATCGTTATCAAATCATATGTATTTTTAACTTATCTAAATATAGATAATAATTGAGCAAAACAAACATTTAGTGATTTTCCTTACGGCGGTGCCTAAATGCGGAACGATTAAAACAAATTGATATAACCACGGCGTAAAATTTTAATACGAAATTGACTCGTTATTTATTAACACAATAACGGAGAATCAAAGAGCAAAATCCGAGTATTAAACGTTGGAATTTAATTTAATTTTAACTTTTTAACTCGTTAATGCCAAGCCCTGGGTAATTTTGATTTAAATATTAGTTCCCCGTGCCCGGTAGTGTGGGTTTAATTGAATTTCTGACGGTTGATAATAACCACTATCCGCCAGATACCTATCCGACTGGGAAAACAATGGAAAAAAAAAATAATAATAATAATGATTGCATTTCCCGCAAATAGTACGATCATCGGGGGTTTTATTATTATTTAACCATTTTTTTTTTTTTTTTTTTTTTACTTTTATGGCATTGACATCGCGGAGTTCAGAGAATCAGCTGTCAGCGCATATTGCAATATTCGCCGAGATTGAAATTGTTAAATTTAATTTTATATTTATTTCTATGAATTTTGGTAAAACGTCATTTTATAATAAAATATCTAAATTTACCAGAAAAAAAAAAAAAAAAAAATTATTAATCAAATTATTTCCAAATACAAAAAATAACCTTATTAACAAATACAGTTTTTTTTTTTTTTTTAATTACCATATTCTGCACGACGATGGTAAATACAATGAATATGATGTAATCGAACGTAATTATATTTAATATTTATATATTTTATTTTCATCAAATAAAAACGAATTTTCATCGATAATGCTATTGATTCGAGGCGACTAGGTGTCCCTATGTATATGTTATTTGATTAGTTTTTTCTTCTCCTTCTTTGATGCAATTAATGTTGCGATTCAAAGAGTGGAACTCTACTTGCGCATAGACCTCCGTGTCCCTACCGTGTTCAGTACCGGTACCGGGTAAAACGATGACGTCCTGGTTCATCATTCTAAAATTATGTAGTCCTCTGTCCTCTCCTATCGAATGACACCTACTGTAAAATCGGTTGTCGAGGTTTAAGGTCGTGTTTGACGTTGTGTCTGCTCATCGACGTAATAAACTCGTAAAAGAAAAAGAATAAAACGTCAGAAGTAGATAATTCGCAATGCGCAGTCCGGAAAGCCGATACCGTTAATAATTGAGGCGCGGCTTGACCTCTTGTTTTCGTTTTTTTTTTGTTTTTTTTTTTTTTTTTTTTTTTACGAAAAACAGAAAAATCCTTCGGAAAGGTCCAAGACATTTGTTACCCCACACGCGGGTACTGACATAATATACCTTTGGAGCTATAACAGCGACCCGACGAATTCTGAAGGAAGGAACATGCAGGAAAAAGACGAATACGGCCAGTAGCGAACGGAATTGGCGTCCCCGGGACCTTTTTTTCCTGCATACGCTCCCTGAATACCACGGTCTGAACGTGCGCGCATTGGACTTTATTCCGAATATAAAAAAAAAGGAAAAAACCCTTAATAACCTTCTTTATGTGTAAACTTAAACGGGGGTACCTACCCCTGTACATACGATAAAATGCCCCCTTCCCAATTGCGTTCCTCTTTTACCACGCCGAACAGTATATTCTATACGCACTCGTATGATGTGCAATTTTAGTCTCCGCGATTTGTCTCGGCCGTGATCCCCGAAAATCTTCAGGATGACCCCGCAGTGACATCATAATATACCCGTATACAAATCCGACAAACGTTTGTTTTCCTGCGGTGTTGCGACGTTAGTGCGAAATACACGTCGAGAACACAATAATAATAATAATAATAATATTACAAAAACGTGTCGGAAATGCGTCCGAGCAACGGGTCGGAACCCCGCGCGCCTTTAAATCAAATCACGTGCGTATCAAACTATCAAATAGACGCGACGCGGTCCATCGGTTTCCGAGACCGGGTGTAAAACTTTACGGGGCGGATCGAATGCACGAGAAATATTCGTTCGTTCGTAACTGTACGACTAGTATTCAAAATTCCGAAGGAAAAAAAAACCATCCCTCACGTCTTGCGGAACCCCAGGAAAAAAAATTCATAAATCAACATAATTAATTGTTGTTTACGGGATTTTTCCTTTTTTTAATACAAAAAAAAAAAAAAAAATAACAATCAAACATCGTATACATCAGAATTCCCCGGGGGCTTAATCCAAGGCCAATTTTACCGCCTACATAGATTAAAACAAATATTAATTTCGATTATTTTTCATACGGTCGCACGATTCGTGGCATAAATGAATATCGCACGGGTTAAACGACGAACTTCGCCATCCCGGTATTAGGCTGGCGAGATTCGGATTTATTCATCTGAGCCGGTTAACTATATAGCGGAGATCATTTAAATTCACGAGGCCCAGCCTGTCCAAACCGCGCCCGCGCCGAATTATAATCGTGGCCGGTCAAAGTTTACGGGAACAATGTTCTCAGACACCCGGGGTCGTCCAATGGCATTACCATAATATTAATAATAATATTTCATATGCGGAGCCGGTCAAATGGTCGAAATCGTGCGACGGTATATTATTACAATGGTAAAACGGAACGTTAATTAATAATTATTACCCGGGCCGAGGAGAGAGAGAGAGAGAGAGAGATGGATAATTAATGCGGCGAAACGGTAGCCCCCGGAGGGCAGGAAGAGGAGTGTCGGGTTCGCGAAGAGTGAAGTCGTCGTCGTCGTCGTCGTCGTCGTCGTCGTGGGAAATCGGGTTCGGGATACCGTGTGGCCGTGCGAGGCCCCCGCCGCACTACGGGAAATCGGGCGAAAAATCGTTTTCCCGTTTATATTTGTCCGTAATGGAATATAATATGACGGTCGCGCGTAATGGAATATATGATTTTATTTGGCGGCACAATATTATTACCGTCCTTGCATAATATACGCCCCGGGGACAGACCGGGCACGCGATTAATATTGCAACGTATCGAAAAGCTTGCGTCCAATTGCGCCGTACCGCGGCGACCGGCGACTTTCGGGACCCTAAGTCCACGTAAGTCAGGTTGGGTTGGCCGGAAATATTAAACCCGAGAATATCCCGGTACCGACCTGAGAATAAATATTATCAATACCTACGCTTTGTTCGGGATACGAACGGACGAAAACGCGTCAGCGTCGTCAGCGCGTCCGTCCCCACTACGGCTGTAGACGATCGCCTGATAATTAACGAATCCGCCACCGGGTGGTCTGGCAGCGCCAAGAGCTCAGCCGCGAAGGCGGTCCGTTCTTATTCTGAATAGAGTATGGTTTATAGGAATTGTCAAATTTGCGTTCCTAACGCGATAAAAAAATAAAAAAAAAAATGTCTAATATTATTAAACTCGCAGCATACAATAGTAAACAAGAAGTTTTTATTTTATTTTACAAAACGATAAAACGGGATTTTTTTTTTTTTTTAAACATAATTGATTACAACAAACGAAAACGAACTAATAGATATACGTAGTAGGATCAAAAAGTTCCCGGAATTTATTTATAGAAAAAAAACCATTTTTCTTATCAAATATCTATTTATTGGAATTAAAAGTAGACATTATTAGCTATCTGTAGGGGGTTGTGGAATTGTAGAAATTTTTTTATCCGTTAAAAATTGCCGAACTGCAAAATACGAGTGGCACGGTGCATTGTCATGATGCAAAAACCAACCATTTTCCCATTTTCTTTGCCTTTTTCGCCGAATTGAATCTCTTAAACGCTTTAAAACTTCAATATAAAAACTTGAGTTGACTGTTTGTCCATTAGGTACAAATTCCCAGTGAACTAAACCTTCATTGTCGAAGAACACAATCAACATGACCTTCAATTGTGATTTGACAACACGTGATTTTTTTGATTTTTTATGGACACGATTACGACTCACATGAGACTAATGTAATTTTAACGACAAAACCTACAGATAGCTAATAATGTCTACTTTTAATTCCAATAAACAGATATTTGATAAGAAAAATAGTTTTTTTTCTATAAATAAATTCCGGGAACTTTTTGATCCTACTACGTATATTAAAAACGGTATGACGCCTAGCCAAAAAATTCAATTCGGACTTTATACTACACGGCTTTAATCGCACTGTCGCCGAATCAAGTCAACGGTATTTACTTATTTCTCTGGCGATCGTTCTTGTCGTATAAGCCGCCAACATTTAAAAAATATAATAACGCGCGCGCGCCTAATGTACTACGGAACTGCCACAAGTGATAATGCCGAACAAACGTCTATAGTAAAACGAAAAATTAATCCGTTGCAAGAAACAAGTAAAACAATTATAGTCACGATTACGATTTTGAGTAATATCTTTATTGTCTTTTATATTTATCATTATTATCCATACCGCAGGGAATATAGAACACGGACTAAACTGAATTTATTTGCGAGATAAAATATCTGAGATAACTGGACAAGGAAACCCGAGCGTTGGGCATTGCCACGTCGTGACGCCCGTCCTGGTGGACACGTGTCTGGTGACGTGACAACACAGACAGGCGTAACTGTAGTGACGGTGAAGATACTACGTGCGATCGGTGGAGGATTGTCGGTGGTTGTCGCGAAGGGCCCCGAATGGTTTAATTATATTAAATTAGGCCGAAGACAACGAAGACAAATTTAAACATTTATTAATTACAAATTATGTTGCTAATTTACGCCTTACCGAGTATGATAGCGGAATATGAACAATATCTGAAGGTATTTTAGAGCTGTGGAGTCGAATTGAAAACCACGTAATAGGTTTTGAAAAATAAAGAAAATATCTACCGGTATTCCATCTGCAAGTTAGATGTTTTATCAACCGGATTGTGAACCCCTATTTAGGACGCAATTTCAGTATATTTATATGAATTATCCGCAAATTACGATATATACGAGGTCTGTTCAAAACGTACCAGGATTTTTTTTCTTATTAATAATTACAAAAATGAAGTTGCATATTATTTAATTATATCGCTTTAAAAATACTCTCCTAAACGTTTAGATTAAAAAAAATTATTGAAAAATACACGGGTTCGAAAGATTTTCGTATAAAAATCTATTATTTTATTAGTATCGTCCGCGAGTATATTTAATAAAATGTCAGATTGTTAAATATCGATAATAATCGTTTATTATCGGTTTTTTTTTTAAATATTTATCAATGATATTCGGTTCAGTCATGGCTAAAAACTCAGTAAACGTATGTTCAAACGACGGTAGTCGATCGCAACGGTACAACTATCGTCGTACCATTTTTTTTGTTTAAGCCGGCAATACACCCGCCTCCCGGAAACGCCTTAAAGCACTACTTCGGGAGGCGAGTCGCCATCATTTATTATTAAAATGAACCGCATATAATTAATTTCATATAGAAAAAAGACCGTTTTCCCCTATAGCGGGGCGGACTCGCATGTCAAAAATTACAAATCGTGCCCTACCGTAGGGGGGACACTTCCTACCGGCTTCCCGGCCGGCGGTCCAGCGACTACGAGGCCCCGATCAACGACGGCGGAGACGTCGCGAGGGCTTGGCGCTGCCGTTCTGCCGACTCCTTCTCCGCGATGACGGTCTCGGCGAAGTCGACCACGGCATCCCTCCCCCCCCAGTGGTCTGGGGACTCCAGCATGAGCGGCACCAAATCGCCCGGTTCAAACGGACCGGGCGCTCCCTGTCCCCGTCAATCGCCTCGCAGCGCATCGAGGTGTGGAGAGCGTCGTCGTCCACCTCGTTCTCCTCGCTGGGAAATCCGCAGTGAGAACGCCCGGGAGACGGAGCTCGCCCGATCCGGTGAAGGAACGAGTTGAAGCATCCGTGAGCAGTCGAGTGAACCGTGCGGTGTCTCGTAACCCACCGCACCAGCACGACGGGGGAGGGGGAGGGGGTGATGAGCGAACGAGTTAACGCGCGCCAGCTTCCCTCCGGCGGTTCCGTCGACCGGATCCGCCGCGCCCGGCTGGCCGCGAGAAGGATCTCCGTACACGGAGTGCTGACGGCGGGCGGGGTTCGTCGCCCGCTGTAGCCCCTAACGCCCTGCACCTGCGAGAGGCCAACAGATCGACGGGAGGCAGTCCCGGTACGATTAGCACTATCGTCGTACCTGGCAACTGCGGACGTACCGCGCGAGCGACGCACTAATTCGCCAACCCGCGTAAGACTATTTTACTGTCGCGTCACACTATCGCGGGCGTTCTTATAGATAGCCGCCCTACTGTCGCGATGTCTTCTATACCGGCCACTGTACTGTTTTGTCGTACCTGTCTCCCCGGGGCCGGTTACGCTTTTACCGTCGTCGTGCTGAACCGGATTAAAAAAAAAAAAAAAAAAAAAACGTTACGGGAATTCGTGAACGCCGCACACGGGTGCGCACACGGAAATCGCCATCGCATGAATGTAATAAAAAATATAATACACCAGAGTGGGTACGCGAAATTAATTATTCAGACGTCGTACCTGCAGCTATTTGCATATTACATCCTTCTTCATAACTATAATAATAATAATAATAAAAAGACACGTATTATACGGACGTAACCGAATGTTCACTGCGCATCTAAATCTCCAAGTCCCGTGTTCTTATCCGGAGTTATGTTTATTTGCGGGACGAAAAGCTACAAAGAGTAATGCGTATAAACGCGAATGAATATATTACGCGTCTAAACGCGTATGTTTTTTTCGGTTTTTTTTCAGTAGATATAAATGATGATTTTTCATTTGAGGTACAAACAAAAAAAAAAAAATACAATAAATTTAAGTGTAGCATCATGATTGTACCTATAAAAAATTGTAACTGGCGGTTAGGTTTGATTATGTATAAACAAATATGGATTTATTAGGTTTTTGCCGGTATATCGAACAAGTTTATTAGTTTTACTATGCGGTTTTTTTTATTTATTTTTTTTTATCGGAAAACATATTTTCGGTTAATCGCACGGTCCGCATTTTTTTCCATGGTGTTCCGTGAAATCTGCGAATTTCCCGCTTGGCGGTTACAATTTTTGAAGAATTTTTACAAATTCCCGACAGTTTTTAAAAAAAAAAAAAAGAAAAATCCACATAAATTATGACGGAAGTATTCGTTTTTATTTTTTTTCTCGGGGTTTCTCGGTTACTTTGGCTACAACAATGGTGTAAAACGTGACTCTAACTATACAATAACCTTATCAATTTACCAAGATCCGCTCGGGGTCGTATTTTTAGTTATTCTATTACAATAATTTATCGCCGCTTTGATTGTGCATACAAAATTACATGTTATATCCTACGTTTTGCCAATTTTTCACTTACGACGGCGGCTTGAAATTTTACAATTTTACATTGAATTAATATAAAACGAAAACGTTAATCAAATCAAAATCTTCTAAATATTATGATCAATAAAACATACCGATTAAATAATCGGACGTTAATAATATAATAATAGTAACTACGAATTTCAATCGGAAACTCTAAAACGCGACATGACGAAAATAATAAATAAAAATCAATATCCTTAGACATTACATTATGTTACATTGCATTGAATGAGTAAAAAAATTAGATTAGATGTAACTACGATTAAATCATTTTTCGATATTGAGTAGATCGTAAATAAAATTGGTTCTAATGTTTGGGCCGATGAAATCAAGAATTCAAACACAAATAACGACATTTAAAGAGGAGAACATTATCGGGGGCTGTGCGTAGATATTGTCTAAAAAAAAAAAAAAAAAAAAAATGCAATACAGAATTATCGATGATTTCGAGACAATAAAAACACGACGACAAACCGACAATACAGACTAGTTTCTTGACTACTAAACAACGACGGGATAACCGTTGCGTTTATTGCACTCCGTCATACTATCCGGGATCGTCTTGTACGTTGTTTTTTAGCCTTCAGGGCTGGAAAATCGATCAGTAGAAATACATCCTCCCGCACCAAAAAAAAAAAAAAAAAAAATTTAAAAAATATTGACGACCGATTTAGGATTATGTTGATGATAATATTGTGTTGCCTCGAACAGTGCGGATGTTAGGCCGACAACACGCATAACACATAGACGTAGGGAAGAGCGCCAGCGTTATTGACGTGCTGTCTGGTCCACAAAGGACAGCGATGACGAAACCGTGACAAAATATCTGATATACTGTGCTGTAAAATGCATTTTATGTAGGTATGTATTTTAATTTTTTTTTTTTTTTTTTTTTTTTATCGCCTCTCGATAAGCGCAAAACCGCACGGGCAAAATGATATTATATTATAAAAAATATTTATTTTTTATTTACGCCTCCAGGCACAATGGCGGACGGTATTTTTTTTATTTTTTCTATTAATATCCTCCGGCGCGATATAATATCGGAAATTATACTCGTCAGTTTGTGTCAGTTGACAGTTGACGCGCAATAATTGACGACTGAATGGGACGTGCTCGGGGAAAACTTCACACGGGGTAGTAAGAAGATGGGGTCTGGGCGAAATTTGACCAAAAGCACACGAGATTGAAATATTACGCTAAAATACATTATGTGTTTATTGTATTGTTATTATACGATTTTATTTTTACCGCCTTTCGAAAAACCGAATGACGACGTATAGGTAGTAAAACGTATTTTTTTATTATTAATAGTCTTATGGTTTTACTACGACGTGTTGTGTTGTTTATTATTATTATTATTTTTTTTTTCCACTACTGATATTCGTGATTGAGTGATGATGTCGATCGTGGCCATAAAACCATTAGGTTAGTTAAGTTAGACGGTGTGCCACGGTTAAACTGCAGTGTGAATTATTACAGTACTAAAACGTGTTTCATTCTCACTAAAAACGCCGAAAAAAGGTGAAAAGTTCCTATGCTGTACGACCACGTGAATTTGTCTTAGAGTTCGGGAGGACGTACTTTTAACAGATGACTTAGCGGTATTGTGTAAAGTATATGGAGAAAAAATTGCGTGTGGGAAAAAAAATGTACTTTACAACAACATATTACAAGTGCAAAACATTTAAGGGCATTACAAAGCCAGGAAGTTCGAAATAAAACAACAGCACAAATATTTAAATCTAAAACAAAAAATAAAAATTTTATATTAATATTTTGAGTATAAATTTAATTAATAATAAATCGAGTATGTTTCCATGCGGTTTTTAGTACTTTTAAGGTAATAAACATCATAACTATGACTCATAGTATTCAGATAAAACTTTTTAAAAAAATGTGCTAGAATCAATCATTAAATTTACCTGAAAATTACTTTCTCACATTCTAATATCGAACATAATATAGAGTGAATAACCATAATAAAAAAAATAGAGTTTATTATTGTTACAAAATGTTTTTTTGTCGGTAGGTTTAATATTAAAATAAAAAAAAAAAAAAAAAACCAATGACTTATAAGCAATAGGTAGTAATGTTATTTGAAACTGTGTATTATTATGAATCCGAAATTTTTATTAACCGAAACCCTTATTTAATAATTTTAAGATCCGGAATTGGAACAGGAATCTATTTTTTTTTTTTTTTTGTTTTTTTTTTAAGAACAAAACCAACAAAATCAATACGGTTCCGGTCGCTGGGTATAGAACGCTACCGCGATCTCCATATTATCTCTGGGCCGATATTTTACCACGTCGGTAATCCTCTAAACGTTCCGCGTAATCCCGCGGGGCCCCCGCTAGTAATAATAATTACAAAACTGTTTTGCCGGCAGCAACACAAGACGAGACACACGACGACTAATAAGTTAGACAAGACCGTTGAGCTTGCGTACGTGTTATCCACAACATATACGCTCCACTCGGCGGGCAAAGGAAACAATAATATTGCCTCCGGTTTAGCGACACGGAGGCCAATACTAATATACTAATATTAAAATGGCTTAACATCACCAAATGGTTTGATCCGTTTCGTGTTGTGCGTAGCCGGTGTCTACACCGAATCGCCACATTTCGAGGCGAACCAGAAGGACAATATCCTAATCTATTACGTCGGATCAGCCAATCCGCACAATAGTAAAACCAACCGTTGGTTCGACTGTCGTTCGGGGTTGTCCCCGTCGGGCTAAGTGCGCAAACACCCAAAACCCGCCGCATCAAACCGCCCCACGAATGCTATCCCGAAAGGTTTCGCTCTCGGTTAACATTCGTGGCCGGCCTCGCGTGTTTTCTCGTAGGAAAAACATACCGGTGCAAGACAACGGACAACAGCTCTCAGCGTTAACTGGAAACGGCATGTGCTCAGTAAATGTTTAAATGTCTGGGTCAAGCGTACCACCCTGCACTTGTCCCGGTTCGCGGCAATGTTACCGCCGTTCTCTCTCCTCGCGAGTATATCCTTTGCGTATACCTCGAGAACCGCAAGAGACCGTTGACCCCCCCGACATACAAGGCCTCAGTTAATATACACAACGCGACGCCACTGATCCCGAATCGGTACATGTGAGCCCCGAAAGCACCGTGACCGGTGAGGAACTGTGGGTTGATGAAGACCAACTCTGTGCGAGCGCCCACTGGACATCAGGTATAGATTGATACGTAACCCGACCGGTGATGGTCGAGTTCCATCTCTCTTGCCAGGTCTCTCGGGCGGTTAGCCTCTTGCGGACTTCTAAGTCCGGCGGTAGTGACCTCGCTAAGACTTGTAGTGCGTTCGTAGGGGCTGTACGGTACGCGCCAATTATTGAGATCAGTGTCGGCCTCAGCGCTCTGTTTAGCGTAGTCGCTATATTGGTTCGACTATCGTTTTTTTTTTTTTTTTTTTTTTCAATTTACTTTGCGGTCAACGCTGCCGCAGATTTATTTGAAAAATACGAACACGTACGGCGTGTGCGCGTATTATTGCCGGGACGTTTTCGAGTTTTTCCGCGCCACACTCGAGAAATAAATTGCGTACGATTATTGATTTGCACGCGTGCTAAGCATACGACCAAGGTGAATTGCAATAGTAAAATATATACGGGGTCCGTTCGAAAAGTACCAGGACAAATGTAATTACAGCTAATCTGGACACGACAACGTTTTAAATTGTTAATAGATGTATTCCCCGCGAATTAGTGGATATTTAAAAACAAAACCCCAAGTCGCTATCTTTAGTCAGTTTAATAATACACGTGCATCGAGTTTTGCTTGAAACTTGGTAAAAACGATGCGACGGACACGTACGGAAATGACTAAAACCGCTGTTGGGGATGATTCGTGCATTTTTGGCTGATAAAAAAAAAGGCTGTGATCCCGCAGACTCTCCCCATTCTCCTGATCAGGACCCATGTGATTTGTTTCTCTTCTCAAGACTAAAATTATACGACGGAAACGTACGGAAATTACTAATTCCGCTTTTGGGGATGATTCTTTAAGCGGTTCCGTGACTTTCAAATGTTTTAAACGTTTCAAGGACAGTCGGCGGTCAACTGATTGACGATCCACGTTCTAGAAGACCGTCGACGTCATCCGGCAACGATGGTGTGCCAACAATTTACGAAAAAAAATGCGAAATGGCCGCCGATTCGTGAGTTAACAAAGCGAATCTCAATTCAAGTCTTGTCGTGCAATTTTACAGGATAATTTACAGATGAGAAGGATGGCGGTGCCAAATTTGTTCCGCAATCGTTCACCACGACAATGCATCGGCACATTTAGCGCTATCGATTCGTGCATTATTGGTTGAAATAAAAAATTGCTGTGGTCCTCTCCCTATTCTCGTGATCAAGACCCGTGTGATTTTTTTTATTCCTAAGACGAAAATCTGCACTTAAAGGACAGCGATTTGAAAACGTAGAGAAAATTAAAGCGAACGCGGCAACAGTACTCATAGCAATAACTTTGGAACGGTTCCAAAGGATATTTGAAAAATGACAATATCGCCGGGATCACTGCATATCGTCCGGAGCAGAGTGTTTTGAAGGAGATAGCTCTAAATAATATTTAACTTCATTTTTGTTATTTATTAATTATAAAAAATCCTGGTGCTTTTTGAACAGGCCTCGTATAGTTCGTGTCCAAACGACAACGGTAAACGGTTTCCCGCGAGAGTTGGGAGCGCTGCAAATCGGTTCGATTTTTTTCACTCTACGCGTATAAAATTGTTGTACTTTATTGTGTTCTATGCCTCGAATTCGGTGCCGTCGTACACCAAAGACGGCCGAAACGAACGCGGGAAAAGCTTAAAATCGCAAAAGCAACGCGATATTTATCAAAATCTCTTCCGGTGTATAATGCGAGCCTCAGCTACGGTAGGACGGCGGCGGCGCGATAAATAATATAATAAAAAGGCGCGGCGAGTGCCCCCCGAGACCCGTAGCAGCTGTCACGGCACCGCCAGTTCTCGTATTTAATTTTTTTTTTTTTTATTCTTTCTTTCATTATTTATTTATTTCTTCGTTTTTTTTCGCGACAAAAAATGCGCCCGGTTAAATGTCGTATAATCTGCGGCCTTAACGCACGACGACGACGACGACGACTGGGTCACAATAAAACTCGAAAACATGTCACGGCCGACTCGTTCAACCGACCCCGTCCACCTCCTCCGACGCCACAAGAAACGCTTTGTTGGTTTACCATGGCGACCAAAAAAACAGTATATGCCACGATAAAATTTCGCCTCGTTTCGGGCACTCCGCGTATACCTCCCGTTGGATTCGCCAAGACGCGATTGTTCCTTTGGAGTTCGTCTTTGTCGGTCAGTAATGACGTTTTGATTTCTCCGGGTTTTACATTATAAAACGCAATCTTTCCACCCGGCAGTACGTTATTTGTGACTTTTTTCTTTTTTTAAATTCTCAACCATTCGCACAGCCACTCTGAACGATACATTTAATTATATTTTTTTATTTTTTTTTTTCTTAAAATGACACGGTGTAGTTAAAATAGCCCGTACCGTTCACATATCGTACATAACATACGGATTTCTATTTTTGCCAGTACGTAGATCGTGTTAGACAACATTTCTCTAAAAAAAAATTGTGAGAGACCGACGATTAATGCCGGTGTATCGGTTTTATATTTTGTTGATTTATAGTTTAGCTGTGGTGCAAGGCCGAATAAACACGACGGATCGTATTCCGATTTCCCATCTACACAATTGGCTCACCGTGGTGTAATGTATGCGTAGGTTTCAAAAAGAATTAACGGTTTGAACACGTAAGAAATTTACACGGTTTTTTTTTTTTTTTTTTGAGACGTTTGGAATTTCACGCCGTGTAAATGTTATAATGTACAAGTATCGGGAACGTCAAGTACGTAATTGTTAATAATTTTCTAAATTGCACGAAATGTACGTATCTTCAACTGTAATGGCGGTATATTATTGTGTTCCGGTAATATTCCATTGCATTGTGCCGAGCGATGTCGTCGTTGGTACACATACAATTCGTTTTTTTTTTTTTTTTTACAAAACGCGTCTAATTAGTATATTCTATTGACTTTTGGAGAACAAAATATCGCTGCTTCGCGTCATTACCAGAGGACCGCACGATACGTGTTCAATTTTTTTTTTTAACCGCCCGCGTCGTACATGTATAAGGAACGATTATGGTTTTATTGAATCGTGTTGTGGACATAAAATATATATATATATATATATATATATACGCATGTGTATTACGCACGAGTATACCGTTATCGAAAACGAGAGTATGTATTATGCAATAGTGCATTTATTCGAAATGCAGACACTCGGACACGTGGCGATATCGTCAAACGGTAAAGGGTAATCGTTACGCCGACGTCTACGCGTCGTTTGAAAATCGTAAATAGTGGCTCGACCAAATGGCTGGTTGGGCAGGGGGTATTATCAACGGTCTGGTCGTCTGTTTTTTTTTTTTTTAATTTTTTTCCGTTCGACAATTATACGTTAATAATCGCCGATAAAAGATTTCTAACTTTACGTATGATGCATTTTTCAAGCCTGTCGAACGCCGACGATTTCCCAGTTGAGCCGGACAACGCCGTTTAACGGCGTCGGCACTGACTTTAGATAATAATTTAATTACGATATGTCGTTTAATAGGTATTTATTATACAACAAAAACGGAAGAAAAAAAACCACCCCGATGTTACTTCAGCCTGTTGGCCGCGCCCTTGCCGTGTACTGTGGCCGATTCTAAAATAATTCTAAAATTAATTTATCAGAAAAAAACCTACAGCGAAATTATTACAATTAATATGACGGCTCCGCCGGTTACAGGGCGAGTCTGTTGCACGCGGAATTATGAAATTTCGTGAGAAAAAAATAACACGACGGGCAAATCCAACAAATACTCGGCTGAATGAAGTGACTTTTTTTTTGATTTCAGAAAAACCGTGAGAACTGAGAAATGGAACGAAAAAAAAAAAAAAAAAAAACAAATAATCACTACACGTAAACCGTATAGTATAGAAAAACGTATAACGTTCGCGAACCGCCCGGAATTTAAAACGGTAATTACCATATATATTGCGATTAACTGTCGATTTTTCAATTTTATCGGCGAAACAATAAATTTTTTATAATATCGGCGTAGTATTTGGCGCGTCCCGTCCAACACTGTATAATAAAATATACGCGTGGTGTACGTGCATAGGAATTTCCATCGTTTATTCCTCTTCTTGTCGCTTTCGACCCGTCTTATAAATATTTTATGCCTTTAGTGTTCGTAAAATATTTTCGAGTGTGCGAAAAATGTCGAAAAGCGTCACGGCGGATCGATTTTTCCGGGGATATGTAGAAAATTATCCGGCTACTGCGTTATCACGCCGGGATAATAAAAATGGATAATGAAAAACGCGATATTTTCAACACGTCGATTACCCGAGATTGTCGCGTTTAATAGAAAATGATAAAATACGTCGTATTTCAACGATGCAAATTTATAATACTCGTACGGTATTTCGGCGTGCGGTCTATCAATTTAGGCGTCTCGCGTCCACGATTTGTGCTGTACCGGCCGCATGCCACTGAAAACAAAAGTCAGCAAGAGGAAGCAATCGTAATGTATTATTGTGTAACCGGCAATAGTGACAATTTGGAAACGTAATCGTTGCTAAGGAAACGTTAAACAGTTTCCTAAAGATTGCAGCAAACCATCACTGTGTCTTTGTGCTGTACGTAGACACGTTTACAGATGATCTCCCCTTAAGCTGTTATCGTACCGGTCGCGAAAAAACTACACAGAAGGCTTAGTAGATCGTAGCAAAAATTATATAAAAAAAAAAAAAAAAAAAAAAAAACGATTGCACTAACCGCGAATTACTTTCGTATTCTTTTGTCTTCTCCTTCGGATTCTACGTGGCCATTGAGGCCCGTCGCTGTAACACATACCAGTTTCCGTCAATCCCTATCTTGAGCTAACGCCTTCCCGTTTTGTACTCCGATTTCCGGTAAGTTTTTTACGATTTTGTCCGTCCACCTCTGTTCGGGTCTGCCCGATGGCCTTTGACAATTAATGGGATTCCAGTTTAGGACCTAACCTTTCATTAAGCCATTGGATCTCCATACGTGATTGACTCACAACATTCTTCTGTTACTGCTACAATGTCAGGCTCTTTGTACAACTGACGCAATTCCATATAACTTCTTATTTTATTTGCTGGGTGATATTTAATCTTCCTGAGATCCTAAGTATTTTTTTTTTTTTTTGGTCACGACTCCCGTGCATATAGCAGAACCGGTCTAATTACTACTTTGTACAATGTAATTTTAAATTTACGTGATACATGTTTTGATGAAACAGTTTAGGTTTGTGAATAGGTTTTCGTCAACTGGGTGACACGTCTATGGGGTTGGAAATCCAATCAGGCCGCTTTTTATTCGATCATTTTCTTACTTATGTCCGGTTTTAAAGTACAAACCATCATCAGATGGACGATTTCGAAACCAACCGAAATTTTCCATACGAAGTCATAGTATTACACTGGCTAGAGGCTGATGGTCTGATGGGTTATAATTTTCCACACGAAAGCTCTCCCGTCACAAAATACAATAAAAACACCATTTTTGATAATGTTTTAGTTTATTTGTATAGACGATTTTGAAAATAGACACCTTAAACAATAATGGTATATTATGATTTTTTTTTTTTTAGAGAGAACGGTTGGTGACCGGTGCAATTTTCTGCTTTGCCCCTTAGCAATATTAAACGTGACGTCAATAGTAATATCCGTTATGGAATTACGATCTAATTATATTGTCTAATATTAAAATATAAACGCAAACGCGCTAATATTTCAACAAAACGTTTGCGGGATTTTTTTATTTTATTTTTAAATTATTATTGAGTTTCTAGGATCATAATAATAAGTAGGTAACCTACAAAAAAAACACCGGAAGACGGAAAAAAGACCACGTAGACGTCGTGTTTTTTTTTTTTTTTTTATATATTTTAATTGAATGCATTACAATATTTTATTGTATTAATATTATTAATTTCTGTATATTTTCCGCACGATTAAAAAAAAAAAAAAAAAAAAAGAAATAATAAACCGAAAACAAGAATACCAGGAACATTAAATTACGGAAAAGGAAATAAAGTTTTCGGTACACGACAATATAATGATAATAATATAGTCGCCCGGGATAGTTTTTCTTCTTTTACTCTCGACAAAAAACAACGACTTTGCTTCCTGCCGTTGCTATTACGATTTCGTTTTTGATATTATAACGTAAAATAATATAATTTAAACGACCATAAACATAAACACTCGGGTGGATTGTGCGATTAAAAATATTGTTTGGCGGCGAAACAAACAAAAAAAAAAAAAAAAAAAATCATAAAAAAAAAAATAATAATAATAAACGTTTTTACCGGAGGGGGACTTGAACGATATAAAAAGAATAATAAACAAGTACCGAGGAAAAAAAAAAAAAACGTACTTAATGGACGTACTTACCGCGGTGGATCATAATCCGAAATATTATTCGGTTCGATGTCTGCGTGCGTAATTGCTTATTCACTTATTACGGTCGTACGACGGAAACGTTACTCTTTCAAACAATCTCCGATCTGTATAATTTAAATTTTACGCGTTTTAGATGATTTAGTTAAGCCGGGTATAATTGGTTTTAATAAAAAGAACATACAGTTTTTTTCCCTTCCACCATTTTTTTTTTTTTTAACAACGTTAAAATTAAACGTAACGTATACAGTTTCCGTTGGATTGCTCGGATCTAGAAAAATCCACCGTTTTATGTGTTTTACGTGAAGAAGAATAAGAACGATGTAAAAGGGTTTTGCGATTTTTTTTTTTTTTTTTTGTTGAAGAATTCGATATTTAATTGTTAATTGAATAATCTGGGATTTCGTCGGTATGGCAGCCACCCACTCGTCTTCATCACGAATAAAGAACAAAATCTTTTAAAATGTATATATATCGTTTTTTTTTTTTTTTTTTTCCGGAATAACCGTTTAGTTTTCTATGATCGCGTGCATTTCAATAAAACTGTGCTATAGATTTACGCGGAGTAAAAAAAAAAAAAAAAATATGTTCGAAAGAATAAACTCATCTGTAAAATGGCCAATAAAATAATAAGTAAATTTTTTTATCATCAATAACATATATATATATATATATAATTGGTAAATATTATTATTATTTTTTTTAATGTAATTTTCGTTCCGGACATTTTCAACGGTCAGACATCTCTAAATTAGATATTTCCCAGCGGTATCGATAATAAATTATTAGCTATGGTTCCGAATTCGACTAGCTCTATCGGTTTCGACCTACTTACACGCTGTTGAATTGCCTATACGATACGCCGGCCAATCGGCAATTTTTTTGTACAATAATATAATAACGTTTCCGGTATAATGTGACATTGAATATAAAATAAAAAAAAAAAACGCGTACACAGTTCGCACGATGGGTGGGTCGCTGTTGTAGGCGCGATGTCGGGAAGGTAGTATATGTACATAGGAATTTGATTAACACCTGTATGAGACGAAAAAAATTGCAAACGAAAAACGACTTTATGCGAAACGGCGTTAGTGATGTTTTAGCCGTTGTTGCAGTGGTAACCCAGAAACCGAAGAATACGAATGGAAAAAGAAACGGTGTTTTAGCCGTTGTTGCCGTCAATACGTTGGCAGTTAATTCCGTCGCGTAAAAAATAAAAAAAAACTACCAGATATACCGACGGTCACATTTAATGTACCGACTGGACAATATTCGGTACCGGGAGAAACGGTGTACGAGCGTGATGATCAGACGAAGTTCTTCAACGGTAGGAAACCGTAGTGTTTGCGAGAGATAAGTAAAAACAAAATAAACATCGTCGTAAAACCGCGAGACCACGTTGCTCCGCTCGGAATCTAAAAAATAAAATATATATATAAATATACGAGGTCTGTTAAAAAAAAGTACCAGGACAAATTTTATTACGGCCAATCTACACACGATGACGTTTCCAATTGTAAATTGACGTATTCCCCGCGAATTAGTGGATAATTTAAACAAAACCCGAAGTCGCTTAATTTATCACAGTTTAAAATTACACGTGGTCAAATCCAGTGGGGTTTTTTCGTTTTCGACATGTCCGAAATTAACGAACAACGCGTGTGCATCAGGTTTTGCATGACATTTGGTAAAAAAAAGATGCAACAGAAACGTAGTGAAATTACTAAAACAGATTTTGGGGACGATTCATTAAGTGGTTCCGTGACATTCGAGTGTTTTAAACGTTTAAATGGCAGTCGGCGGTCAACTGAAGACGGTCCACGGTTCTGGAAGACCGTCGACGTCATCCGGAAACGATGGCGTGCCCAAAATTTGCGGGGAAAAAAAAATGCAAAATGGCCGCCAAACCGTGAATTTAAAAAGGGAATCTCAATTAAATCTACAGGAAAATGTGCAGATGAGAAGGGTCGCGGTGCCAAATTCGTTCCGCGATTGTTCTGCCACGACAATGCACCGGCACGTTTAGCGCTGCCGACTCGTTAATTTTCGCTGATAAAAAAATTGCTGTGGTCCCGCCGACTCTCTCTATCCTCCTCCGGATCAGGACAATCTGCGCTCAGAGTACAACGATTTCTAGCTGTAGAGGAAATTAAAGCGAACGCGGAAACAGAACTCGGTTCTTTGGCTTTGGTACAGTACCAAAGTACTTTTGAAAAACGGCAAAATCGCCGGGATCACTGCATATCGCCCGGATGAGAGTATTTTTTAAGAAGATATCTTTAAATAATTGTTAAATATAATATTCCGGTACTTTTTGAACAGACCTGATATACTCGATGAGAGCACTATGTCGTTGTGTATTTCCAAACGAAATATAATATTATTGTGTTATTATCATTGCCGAGACCGCGATTTGCGCTTAAAGGATCTAGTAGTGAAGGTCAAAGGGAACGCGGAAACAGTGCTCAGTTCTTTGACATTGGTACAGTTCCAAAGAACGTTTGAAAACCGGCAAAATCGCCGGGATCGGTGCATGTCGTCCGGAGGAGAGTATTTCGACGGCGATGTCTTTAGACCGATTTGTACCGAAATTTTCGCAATAAATACAAATAATATCCTGGTACTTTTTGAACAGACCTGGTATACTCGACGAGAGCACTATGTCGTTGTGTATTTTCAAACGAAATATAATATTATTGTGTTATTATCATTGCCGAGACCGCGATTTGCGCTTAAATGTTGTAGTAGTGAAGGTCAATGGGAACGCGTCGGTTAAACTCCGGAACAGTTCCAAAGAACGTTTGAAAACCGGCGGAGATCGCCGTGGACGTCTACCCGATTAATTACAAATCGTCTAAATACATGGCCATCGAAATACTCTCGTCCGGACGACACGCGCCGAAATTTCCGCAATAAATACAAATAAAATCCTGGTACATTTTGAACAGACCTCGTGTATATATATATATATATATAAAAAAAAAAAAAATACGCCGTACACACTACACGTTTAGTCACGGACGCCGGTCATAATAACTTAAGGCCGAGTCCTGCGCCCCCGGAAGACCGCGCATACGAAATTTAGCCCATTCGCGTACGCATACATATACGGAAATAAATATATATATATATGTATTCAGAGGTACGCACCTATATAATCGTATAAACCCAACCCCCCTGCACCCCGTTCGGATTAATAATGTAATCCGTACGTAAAATATTTATTTTACAATTCAATTAAGAGTTTACAATGTTGTCCGGGGTAACGGTGCCGGCCAGAACCGGGCGGACGGCGCCGCATACGGCGAACCGGGGCGCGGTCGGGCGGTCGGGCGGCCGGGCGGAATCGCCTCGTCCGCAATAAAACACCGGCTCGAGTGGATCCGCGGGCGCGGGAAATAAATAGGTGTATTTTATGGCGCGCCGGTATACACGTCTCGCCGTGCCGTTATTGACTATAAAATAATATATTACTATAATATAAATTACGGGCCGTAACGTTCGGCGGCGTACCGGGAGCGCCTAATGAAACACCGCGCGCGCGCGCGCGCGCCTGCAAGCCGCACGGCCCGGCCCGTGTTCTTGCGCGGGATCCCGCCGGTCCGGTTCGAACCGGCGGGGCGGCCGCGCCCGAGTTACCGGGGCCGCGCGGACCCGGCAGCGCGCCCAATAGCAACACGCCGGTCCGTCCGCGAGTCCTCTTATTCTTCTTCTTCTTCTTCTTCTTCTTCTACTTCTTCTTCTCGCGGGTCTGGGCCGTTCCATCAAGTCGGATAAGATAAATCCGTGCCGATTGGACGTCTTGCGTTTGTCAAACGTTTGTTCCGGCCGCGGGTACTTTATAAAACTAACGTGTCCCGGACAGATGTCGCGTCGGAGACATTGCGCAACGTTACCGAAAATTAATCCGACGTGATTTTTTTAACGGAAATAATCACTATAAAAAACAACGGTAAACGACCGAGCGCGCGCAGAGGAATTTCCTCCTGGTGGTTGCTTTCGGGCACGACAATTCCCGGCCTTCTGGAGCCTTGCCGGTCGGAACCGTCGTTTCCGATCCTCCTTTGTCCCGCACACGACAAGGAATTCTCAAAGTTCCTCCGC
This sequence comes from Tuberolachnus salignus, assembly GCA_956483605.1. Taxonomy (NCBI): domain Eukaryota; kingdom Metazoa; phylum Arthropoda; class Insecta; order Hemiptera; family Aphididae; genus Tuberolachnus; species Tuberolachnus salignus. The sequence goes on from OY101430.1 coordinate 8,874,705, forward strand.
GACATATCCGCGACTGTGTTCCCGTCGACATTCTAACGTTAATTGTGTTTCACTTCGATACCAGTAACTCTTAATCTGTAAACGCGGTACGTGTTTAATTGTATTCGACAATAGTCGACACGTAAACAAATCTCGCGAATAACCCGTAGGTTTGCTTTAAAAGAGAAAAAAAAATTTTCCGACGCCATTTAGTGACGTTTATTCGATTCGTCCGAATTTAATGTTATGGGTAAATTTGTTTTATTTTTTTTAAATTTGCCCTTATAAAACACGCACGGCGAAAAATATTACAAAAAAAAAAAAAATAAAAAATTGCGCGTTGTGAACGATAAACGATTATAATTAAGGCGAAAATCCGAGATTTACAGAAAAAATTCAACCCATTCGCGTTATTTTTTCAATAAAACCTTAAAAAGTTCGGAGGATTTTATTGTATAAATAATGTTTGGCGCATTTATCGGTTTTAATTTCTGAAAGAAACCCAACCTAAAATTGTCTACCGTGGATATTAGCTGCACTTTTTATCCCTGGACAATATTATTGTTTCGCGCCCCGTCAAAAAAAAAAAAAAAAAAAAAAAAAGAAGAAATTGTTAATATTTTTGCCATTTGTTATTGCCGATGGTGGTTTTTACATTTTAATGGAATCGTAATATTATTAAGGATTTTGTGTGTTGTTTTTTGAACCTATTCAATTTTTAAATATTACATATATAAGTCGTCTGCCGTTGGTAGTGGCCATATTGCTGGCCGCAATAATAACGAAATTGTTATGTTTTCCACTGTTTGTGTATTTTTTATTTTATTATTTTATACTTATACTTTTAAATGAAAAAAAAAAAATAATAAAAATGACACGAATTTTTACGAATCCAAGCTTAACTAATAGACAAAAAAAAATGTATAGTGGATTTCGCCCGAAAAAGCAGCTCGGTATTTAATTTTTTTTTTTTTTTCTTTTTTCAAGGGTTATGTTCTAACAAAAAAAAATATTGAATGGGTTTAACGCAGAAAAGCAGATGGGACCGGTGTTTTTGAGCCAATTTTGGTCCGGCGACCATTGTTGTATAACTGTCGGACAATGTCCACTTGGCAGATACCACCTACTCTTTGCACACCTTTCGAAACGATACCCAAGTGCCCGGGATTTATAAACGTTTTATTAAATATATAAAACGTGCAAAATACGTTTACACACGGCGCATGTGCAATAAAAATAATTATATACGAGTTTCGTGATCCATCGTAGGAACGTAGAAAGGGAGGAAAAAATCGTATATAAAAAAAAAAAAAAAGAAACATTAATATTATTGTTTGAAAAATCTAGCCACTAGATAAAATGCGATTATAAACTCTTCGTGTATAACAAATCATGTAAACGGCGAGCTATTGTCGAGCGAATCGCAAGACAATGTTGACCGGTTAACGGGACAAATTTCGATTTTTAAATTTTTTTGGCCGATTTAATAACGATAGTAGTTTACACCGCACGCCGATAACGCCGTCCGGGTGTTCATTTATGCTGTACCATCACGCCGAAATGCTTAAAAAAACAAAAATCTCGTCGAAAATCGCCTATTGAAAATGCGGACAGATCGAGATTATATTCACTAAATAAATGCAGGTAGTTGTCGGGTCCCGAAGGTAATATGCAATTTTTTTTTAATATTTTTTGTACAACACGGAGATATTAAACGTACTGCTAACCCGAGTTATTGAATTGGCTCCCAAGATTTACGTAATGATTTGGCTATACAAATTATTCGGAATAATACTTTAATCATACATTGAAAAAATGTAAAAGTCGTAAATTATTACAAGTAAAATATGGCTTGGATTTGTTAGCTACTACTCGCATGTATTGAAATTCCCAATCATTTTACATTCGAGTTTGTTTTCTCCGTCTGGATAGTGGTTACGATTAAGAACGTTTTAGCACACTTTGAAGTCACATTTGCGCCTTCTCTTAGTGCGTTCAAACCATTTTGTTTTTTTTTTTTTTTTTATGAATTTCAGAGAGGTTCATCGTCGTAGCTATGTTTTTATTCATTCGCTATAAAACCGAATTCTTCATTTAAACTTTTAATTTTGTTCAATAGGAATTCGTTTTAAGCACTCAATATTAAAAACGAATAGGTATACGATACCAGTGAAACACCTAATACTGTTAAATTGTAACCATTAAACGCGTTATCGGCTCAACGATTAGATAATAATTTCCTGCCAGATTACGGCACTGTGATGTTAAAAAAAATATTAATTTCGTCTACTTTTACAGTTTTTATATTTCAAGAAAATATTGTTTGAACATATTATTGGGGGCCAATTCAATGGCCGCCAACACGGCAACACGACCAGTAGCAGCCGGTCGGTACACAATGGATAGAGTCCGCTTTCATAGACTGATGAAATTATTTTGGTTTTTTTATTTTTTTATTTTTTTCCACCGTCAATCCTGCGGACGCCCGTCTGCCGGAAGTTTGTGCGAACGTGTTTTTTAAGCACTCGAAAACAATGACATCAAACGGCAACATTCGCAATATTTTACTCGCGTTAATTATCTACCGGGAAATATAATTCACCCGAGTTAAAAAGTCGGGTTTGGTAGTGGTTGAACATGCATTGAGTTTTATAACAAATATGTTAAATTTCCAAACAAAAAAAAACACTTCGCCCGGGGTTAGGTTACTTTTTATTATTTAATATATTTTACACAAAATCAAAACTTTCCAGAAAACACGATAATACAATGTCTATCGTTTTGCATTGCGAAACACTCGTAAGATTAGGTTCTCTGTAGGAAAAAAAAAATAAAAAATTAAATATACAGATAGATTTCAATAGATATTTGATGTGCACGCGGGGCATACGGAATAGGCACCTGTCTGATTAAACACCGTCGGTAAAATCCAAAATTCGTTTTATAACCTAACATTAAAACTTTATTCGACCCACATAGATTTGTTGATTTGATTCATTGTTTTCTTCTAGAAATAACGGAGTGCAGCTTCTATTTATCATCTTTACACGTGCCGGCGGACAAAACTGGCCGTAAACTATACACCGCTGTTAATTATTATTTGCGAGTCTTAGCCACAAAGGCTGCAGGCTAAAAGGGCGTGCGAACCGTGCGCCCGCGAACTTGGCACCGTAAAACGTCTGCACGTTGGGATTAAATTAGTTTACGGAGAGCCGTTTCTGGCAGAGGAAATACATTTAAAATTAAATAGCATTTACTATGGAAAAAAGAAAAAAAAACATAAAAAAAAAAGCCTTTAGTTTTAGTGAAATCAAACTCTGCGTTGATTACACTCGTGTTCGTATAAATATCATAAATAATCATAATACATCGACGGTACTAGTAAAATCCTATCAACTAGGTGTCGTTTGAATCACGATTTTATACTGTAAAAAAAAAAAAAAAATCAGAATACAAATATTACCGGTACGGCAAACGGTCGCTATTAAATAGCGGACCGTCCTGGTGAACAAACGCTCTAATGACATTTTAATTTTCAACGATTTCTACCGCGAATTCAGCATAATCAATTGTGGAATGCGTCATAAAAATTCTAGACTATCGCGGTGTATTTCAATTGTTGTTACGGTTATACTGCAGAATTGCTTACCGGTTGTTAAAACGTTGACGCGGAATCGAGAAGAATTTGTTTTTTTTTTCTGTTTTCTATCGCGATGTCCCGAACGGGAATTTCGTTGGGTTTGCGATTCCGGTAAGACTACGTTCCCAAGGTACGTACGATAAATACAAACAGAGTATCGCCAATACTCGCAGACGTACAAAGAGTCATTAACTGGCGTACGGTGTAGATGCACATCTCCACCACACACCGCACTACGCGCTAAAAAAACACAACTATCCGACCGGAGAGCGGACACTTCCTTAGCAGATTGCCCGTTTCAGCGGCCAAGACGAGCGTCCGCTGTCTAGCGGTTTCCCGCCGTCGAAATCCCACGATTACCCGCACTACATTTCACATTTAAACACGCCAAACGTTTCGGACAACAGCTTTCCGGAAATACTTTCGACCGGAGTTTGGATTTCGTTTGAAAAACGAAAAATGTACAAAAATCGATCTTTCCCTAAACAAACGTTGGCCGGCCGGACGGTAACATTTAACTCCCATAGATCATCCCGCTAAAGTTTCCAAAATCGTTGTTAATCTTCTCGGCGGTTCGAAAACTGGCGGCCCGTTCGCCGTAATACCGATTAATCACCGGTGTTTAATACTTATGAGCATATTATTAGGCCGTTGTACACACAGTGGCGACGGCGTTTTATCTCGACGGCCCGATCCCGACGAAATTAATAATATTCCGAATGGCCCGAATAGTTGAACGAACCCAACGTGTATGTTTGCCGATATTTCCCAGTGTCGAAATTTTATAAAACGTTATTTTACAGATATATCGAACCGTCGACGGGTCGAAATCAATAATTCAATGATCCGGGTCACGGCCTCGTCCTTAAAATGTATTAAATTTATAACTTATAGTAATGATGTCGTCCTAGATATCGCGTGGTGTTTACTGTCAGTGTTCAGACACGGGGTAGTATAATAAATCTAGACAATGATAAAAGACAGTCGCTCCAAAATCATCTAGATACGCGAAAAGTTAATTAATACATGAGGTGGAATTTATCTAGATTAAAAAAAAAAAAAAAAAAAAAGTAATTTTTCGTTTACATTTTTGAGAACACGATAACAGGGAAATAAAAGCGAAAACTAACTGTAAAATAGTTCTGCAAATTTTAATGGTATAATTCAATTTTAATATAAATACATTTTAACTAAATGTAAAACAATACAGTTAGGTATATTTTCTACTAAGGGTAAAACATTTATTTTTTCTTTTAATAGATGTAGATAATTACTAAGGATATAGTTATGTTTTATCTTTAATAAACTTCAAAATTTTCAACTAAATAAGATACACAATACGAATAAGTTATCTATCTAGATAATATATTAAAAAAAAAAGTCTCAACACTGTTTACCACGGCTTCGTGTTGAAACGTTACAAGAGAACATTTTTTTTTTTCTTTTTTTTTTTTTTTTCCATATAGTTCGGCTGACAATTAGGAAAAACCGAGAAAAAAAACCCGGGAAATATAAATATATATTACGCAATAACGACGGTAATAAATGTAAAGAGAATAAAATGTTTCCGATACGGAAAATTGTAATTTATTTCGTAGTTTTTATAGAATTTTCGATATTAATACAAGTTCAAACATTTTTTTTTTTTTTATCCTAACATCGGCTCCCGAAGATTATTCGTGTACAGATGTATTAGAATTCCCCTCTTTGGCCGATGCTATTCACACTTTTCACCTACAACAGTGGCACACCCATGGTCGGTAGGCATTTTTGTATTACAAAAAATCAAAATACATTACACCGGAAACGCGGAGTGGCCCGGCTGGTCGTTCAAAAAACATATTTTTAATACGAAACCGAAAGGAACACAAAAGGGAAATCGCATTTGCCGCGAATTTTTAAAAAAAATTTTGTCCGCGCCCGTTCGGAATCGTTCGGAGTCCGACTCGCCGGGCCGGACTTGCCGGTTTTGTTCGGTTTTTTTTTTTTTTTGGTTTGTTTTTTTCAACCACCCGTGCAAGATTATTCCCGGACTTTCCTGGATACGGTACGCCGGTAGGTATAAAGCGACGAAACGCGATACGGCGACGGGACCGGGGAAAAATCAATTTGAGCGCCGACACCACGGCCGATCCGGCTGTTATTACCGCCACCGTATACGCCGGGAACGGTATCGCTGTTCGGCCATTTTGTCTTCGGCGTTATGTGGCGGTATAACGTCGAAACCGTACAGCTAACGGGCATTGTATTACCGACAGATTTCTTCTTTTTCCTGTTAATATCTCGAATACATACGATAATCGTACGAAAGAATTCGCTTTTCAAAAAAAAAAAAATATACACATAAGGTATACGGGATCAGTGGCGGCTCGAAGAAGGTTGAAATCGCGCGATTCACACACATTTCTGCCGGTGAATTCTATGTTTGGACAAAGGATTTTTGGAATGATTTTTAAATGTTGATAATAAAATTGTAAATAACGCAATGTGTGAGTATAGAGCTTAAGTACTGTAAATCATACCTAAGGCTATGCCTAAAACGTGATAACGAGTCGAAAAGAGTTTCAAAATTATATCGGCGATGATCCACCTCCGTGATGGAAAACTTCATCGGGTAGGCTAAGAAAAGTGGTATTGTTGACAAACATTTTTTTTTACAATTTTCAATAAATTATAACAAATTGCTTTGAATTATTCGAATAAATATCACTAACAATACAATAAACAATAATCTTGAAATTTCCAAAAAAAACTATTTAAATTTAAAATATACATTTAAATTAGAATATTCGTCATGGATAACTGTAGAAAAAATGTTGACAATAATAATATATTGATTTTCTTCCATGAAATATAATATACTCTTACCTCCACCCCGTTGAATATCTTTTATTTACCACTAAGAATTCACTACTTGGAGCGTAGAGTGACAAATTGCTGGAATTTGGGTAGAGTAAAAATATTTTATGCGGTACAAGGAGAAAAAAGTCCCAACCACCACTGTACCGGGTCGAACGAAAAAACGAAGATAAAAAACATCTAATGTATAGAATGAATAGAGATAAACTGCAATTTGTCCGGCCGGTACGTCGATCGGTGTGGAAATTATGAAAATTACGGTGTACAAGGTCTGTTGAAAAATTACCAGGATTTTTTTTTATTTTTAGTAATTACAAAAATGAAGTTACATATTATTTAATGATATCTCCTTTAAAACACTCTCCTCCGGACGATGTGCAGTGGTCCCGGCGATATTGTCATTTTTCAAAAATCTTTTGGAACTGTTCCAAAGTTAAAGCTATGAGTTCTGTTGCCGCGTTCCATTTAAATTCCTCTACATCTTGAAATAGTTGTCCTTTAACCGCAGATTTGAGCCATGGGAATAGAAACAAATCCGGTGGGTCCTGATCAGGAGAATAGGAAGAGTCCGGGGGATCACAGCAATTTTTTTTTATCAGCCAAAAATGCACGAATCGACAGCGCTAAATGTGCCGTTGCATTGTCGTGGTGAACAATCGAGGAACAAATTTGGCACCACTACCCTTCTCCTCTGTACATTTCTCTGTAAAATTGCATGACAAGTCTTGAATTGAAATTCGCTTTGTTAACTCACGAACGGTTAATCGACGGCCATTTCGCATTTTTCTCGCAAATTGTCGCCATACCATCGTTTCTGGATGACGTCGACGGTCGTCCAGAACGTGGACCGTCTTCAGTTGACCGCCGACTTTCCTTGAAACGTTTAAAACACTCGAAAGTCACTGGAACCACATAAAGAATCATCCCCAAAAGCGGTTTTAGTCATTTCCGTCGCATCATTTTTACCATGTTTCAAGTAAAATTTGATGCACTCGCGTTTTTCGTTAGTTTCGGACATGTCGAAAACGGCGAACGAAACAAACCGACTGGATTTAACCCACGTGTATTATTAAAGCATAGATAATATACCGACTTCGGGTTTTGTTTGAAATATTCACTAGTTCGCGAGAAATACATCAATTTACAATTTGCAACGTTATCGTTTGTAGATTGGCCGCAATAGCATTTGTCCTGGTACATTCCGAACAGACCTCGTACGCGTCCCCTACGGAACTCTTATAAATTAAAAATATATTTGTCGTCGAGATATTGAACGCAATTAAACGGGCCAACAGGACGGGGGAAAAAATTACCGCAATAAGTTTGTGCCCGTTCGCGGCGGCGGCGTCTGACCTGTACGCTGGTGGTCGCGGTGGCGGCGAGGTGGAAGCTGAGAACCAACGCTCTTCTTTTATTTGTCGATGTGCGAAGAGTACCCATTATTTGTTTTATCTGCCCGGATGGCGTACGAATGAAAACAAAACGAATAAATAGTCGAGATTACACTGAGCGAAATGCTATACGCAACCGAACCCGGCACACAGCTTACCGCGGCCCGTTAAACCTAATAAATCGTATATATTTTTTTATATATTTTGTTTTGTATTTTTTTTTTTTCCTCTCCAAAATTCAATACGCCAACTAACTAGTTCCGGTTTCGATTCCGACTAATCGCGTAATAAAAACGGCCGACGATTTTTTTCGTGAAATCAAATTGTCATATCATAACATTAAAAACGTCCTTTGAACCATTTGTTATTTGTCCGAGTGATTTGCGTATTCGCTATTGATTACTCCGTTGAAAAGAAACGAAATTCCACACCATGTTAAAGGCGGGGACGTTGAAAGGTACAAAATAATTTAGTTTATATAAAAAGGAATGATCGATCGTAACAATCGGAAATGGATTCTGAGCGATAATCAGTAGTAAACTATTAAGGATGGGTACTATTTGAGTCGTATTTGTCTTCATTTTGTAGCCAGAGTAGGCCAGAATTCAACATGAATACATATCGTTGTATAAAATATATATAAATCGTAAGTTTTTTTTTTTTTTTCAATATTTTTGTAAAACTGTTGGGAATCGAAACAATTTGTTGTAGATATAGTAACACCGGTCAGAAATTCTGCACGCGTCAAAATACTGTCCGTAAAAATCGCGACATTTTATTCGCCAAAAATTTAGTAAAAAAAAAAAAAAAATAACTTTAAAAGCGATTTTACGGATAATATGTTAAGGACTTCGAATACGTTCCAAATAAAATACCGTAGAGCGAAAAATCAGGATATTTATTGTAGAGCGTACAATATTCGTAGCATTTTTAGTACCCGAAAAAAATCGAAAAAAATCTTAGTGAAAACTAAAAAGTAGTTTTCGTTTTAGTACACCCAGATCGATGTGTAACATTATGTCCGGTCGACAATATCGAACTCGTATACCTACAGTAAGTATAGATGTTACGTTTAATTATTGAATAGATAAAACGATTTTAACGATAAATAAAAAAAAAATAGAGAACGGAGTCGTGAAATCATTTAAATTTTCTATTAATTATAAAAGAAAAAATTATAATTATCACTCGCGTATTGGACGGATGTCGACTCGACCGTAGGCAGTTATTAAAAAAGCAAATTTATTAAAACATTTTTAAGCATAAAAATGCACCGCATACCGCAGACCTTTGTGATTTAAAAGCCTGTAATCACATTATCACTTCGTTTTTATGTATATATATATATCTCATCGACCACATATAATAAAAATGTACACAAACGGGCGGACAAAAAAAAAAAAAAAAAAAAAAAAATCTAAACGGAAAACGGACCCGTACAGCAAATATATTATACGAGATAAATAACCGTTTACGCAATAAATATACTAATCTGGGCGGGAAATGTAAAAATAATAAAAAAAAAAAAAAAATTAACGATTTTCAGGGTCTCGCCGTGGCGTGGCCAAACGATTACTGCGTACACACAGCAGTACGTCCGGTCGTATAATATGCGATTAATGAAATATCTGCGATCTACGTAAAAAATGATTACGACTACCCGGGGCTCTTCTGTCGGCAAATACGATTCGCCTACGCCCGAAGACCCGAGTCCAGTAGCCCGACATCGGAACGTGCCGTCGATAAAACAAACCGATTTGTCGTCGACGCGTGTCGTTCGGCCTTGTCGGCAATAGAATACGTAACTTTTTATTGAAACGGCGTACGATTCGCCGTCGCAAGAATAATCTAGGTGTCATTGCCACTAGGTGGAATTTCGGTGCAGTTCAAAAGATTAAGGGCCCACCCCATAACACGGCCGGTCGTGAACGGCAATCAACGTGATAATGTCCGACAATCAAATTTCACGGACTGATGGAATTCATCACACATGTTCGGGTTTTTTATCATCAATCGAGATGGTCGACATTCCGGAATGACCATGCCTGCGAATGTACAATTTAAATTGTCCGAGGCAGTCGTGTGTCTTTTTGTCTTTTGTAAATTTTATGTCTTCGTCGGAAAATGGCAAATAAATTAAATAATCAAGTAGTTTGGCGCGAATTCATACGTCTATACATCCTGACATAAATACTACTGACAAAAAAAAAAAATCAATACATTGAGATCAAATTATCGTTGTGGATTTATCCAATCGTTTAGGTGGACCGATAGCGGTTATGAACTTGAGTTCTTCGAAATTAACGCCGGTAGGGCCGAAGAAATCGATTCTCTTATACAAGTATCCTGTGTCTCTATCATTGGTGTGATCATTTTCGACCGATAACTTCGAAAATGTCATGTGGTCCATGCGAAGATAATTTCTGTAGTCAGAAGGAGAAGACAGTCGAAGTCCATCTAGAAGATTATGATGGGATAATGTGTTTTTTTTTTTTTGAACCATTCTTTCATCCGAAAATTATTTTTGTTTTATCACACGCAAGGTAAATAGCAATACCAATAATACCTTCTTCATTCATTTTAATGCAAAGTATAATTTTAAATTTAACATATGTATAAAAATATTTTTATTTTTTTTTAATAAATATTGAATGACAACAACACGTAACGACACACTTAATAGTAACAATTGTGTTGACTATGAAAATAAAATAATCGAACGACTCAGTCAGTCTTGATTGACCGTGTATTGGGGGGGGGGCCATAATATCCTCAATTGTCACAATAGGCAGTGTTGGGCCTTTTTCCATTTGCAATCACTTAATATTTATATATATATATATACGTGTGAAACAGAGTTCTCGGCTTGTGTATCGACAAAAAACGAAGATTTTCAATCTGACACGAGATGTAAACTTTCATCGATAAAACCCAATAGGTTAAGTTTATCTGCAATAATAAAAAGCGATTTCGCTCAACTCGTAAAAAGCCCCGTTTGTCTGTTATTTCCACGGAACTTTTGGTCAATCCGGAAGATATTTTTTGAATTGAATAAATATTATTATTATTATATGAAATTATTGACATTTTTATTGTAATTATCCTTTTTATACAATTTTAATGCAAAAAGAAAAAAACAGATTCCACGGATAAAAAAAAAACATAAAGAAGAATCGCTGGACAACGTATCGAGCTGGCGATTTCTGTGAGCGTTCTCTATCTATTTTTTAATTTTTTTTTTTTATGTATATATATATATTATTCCGAGTTCTCTCGTTTACACAGGAATCTAACCGGTTACTATGAAAAATGTTTTAACCGACTCGGAACACATTTTTTTTTTACGCAATAAACGATTTTCGCGCGTTTCTCTACTCGAATATACGTGTATGGCGAATAGGGAAGGATTTTAGTCGGTTTGATGTAAAATACAATGTTTTATGTAATACGCGAGTACACATTTGGTGAATTTCAGGTTCAATTCAAAATAAGTCCAGATAATATAACGTTTTTAATGATTTTTTAACAGTCGAAATGGAAAACCAATTATTTTTTTTTTTTTTTTAAATATGTTCATTAGATTTTAATTGTTATTATATTTGTCAAATGGTAAGTGTTGTTTCGTACGCGGTGTTACGGTAAGTTTCCCGGTCAATTCCGGTGGAAGTTCGCCAGCGGCTAACTGTGTTGAGGTGTAGGATTCCACAAGTTTGTCCGAAATCGTCTAAATGTTCTGGCCATGACGGCGAATTCAAGAGAGAGAGGAAGAGGAACGATTTTCTACGTTGACGGATTATTTTCCGAATTTCGAAATTCATACAAGTTCTAAATAATTACAATTTTACTAAAATTACATGTGGTAAAAAAAAAAAAAAAAAAAAAATGTATCTCACGATGAAACGCCGTACGATTATTCCGGCCTTACCGACTTCTCACACACACACAGCTCGCTTCTTTTTTTTTTTTTTTTTAAAAATGATATTGAAAATCGGTATTCTTCCGAAAGTGCCGCGAAAAATTGGATATTCTCGGAGAACAAAGGGGGAGGGGGCGGGGAAAAAACTCCAAAAAAAAAGTCTCGAAAACGTTACGTCAGTGTTTTCCGAACGGCGGCTAAAGGCGGTACAGGTAACCCGCGTTAAAAAAAAAAAAAAAAAAAAAAAAAAAACGTCGACGGTGCTGGCGACACGACGTCCGTCATAATTCTCCGTTCAAAACGTTTCTATTACCCACCTACGACGTTCGCCCCGTCGCCCCTTTACATACCTCCAGAATATTTTATACCGCCGTACGCCCCGTATGCCGGCCCGACATATTTATATTTTATATCCAACACGACGATGTCCCGTTCATAAATAATTCAAACGGTCGCGGGTCACGAAGACGTGTATAATATTATTATATACGCGACCGTGTGCGTTTTATCGATACGGCGAAAACGTACAAAACCGTAAAAATAAATACGCCTATACATTTTTAAAATAATAAAAACAAAAAAAAAAAAAAAATACACACGTGTACGCTGACCTGTACGCGATTCGGACACGAAACGGACGCGTAAATTCGCCACCGTCCAATGATATAATAAGACTCGTCCAGGTATTTACGGGCGTCGAACGATTATTATTTCGCATTCGAAACCGAAACACCATTAATAATAAGAGAAACGAATATATATATATATATATCTATCTCGTTTTAGTAGACACGGTGACTGATTTTTAAAATGCGGTTCTCAGTGAATTTCCGGTTCGTAGATATGTAACGGCAAATACGACAATCATAAATAACGTATCGGATACGGTATTGTGTATACAAACGGAGAAATATAATAATCTACAATCTACAAAACGTTTTCTCGATTTTCGTTAAATTAATAAACGATAAAGTGAATGAAAAACAGAAAAATAATAATAATAATTATAATAGTGTTTGGCCCCCTCCTCTGGCCGCAGTAAAATTAAACGGTCGCTGACCTTACTCGGTCAAAAACGTATCCTCTTCTAGTTGAACAGTTTTTATTTGCGTTCAGTAGTCTGGTTGAGACGCGGAATAGTAAAATTGTATTAGATAATAATAAAAGTAAACGGTTTGCCCCAGAATCGTCTGGATAACAAGATAAATATAACAAATACTTGAATTATCTCAGGTATGATAATAGATGGAATAGGTGGAATTATCTGGCTTTACATACCTTTAGGTTATATTTCAGAACCGATAAGAACCTAAACGAATCGAAAAAAAAACGTGTATTTTATTTAAAAGGTTCCGGTTCCGGTTTCTTAAATTGAGATATAGAGGATCCCATAAAACAGGGGTCCCCAACCATCTATTACCTTCTATTATCTTTCTTATTTCACCTTCTATTTCTATTTCTATTCTGTATCTGAGATGCGCTTCGTCATCACGGGTCAGATTTTTTTAGAGAGCGATAGAGAGGTAATGAAACTGAAGATAAATAAGAACTATTTTATTTAGTTCTCTGGTGATTTGGTATAACATTTTTACAGTGCGGTTTTCTCGAAACGCTTTTTGAGCTTGTTTGTTTTTTTTTTCGACGTGAGCTCGATAACTACAAGCTCAAACTCCGTTGATGATGTTTCGAATTCTATGGTGTACGCGGAAATTCGAATTATCAAAACACCAGTTAACTTGATGGGCCAGTTCACAGAGCTTGGCGGGCCGAGGGTTGAAGACCGCCGCTATAAACGTTTCGGTTCTGAAATTTTCTTCGGGAACCGGTTCCAGTCGCTGGTTAAAACTATAGGCATTGAGTTTAACGGAGAACAAGAGGCGTATATTTTTATAAATATATATTTCCGTATAAGCCGGAGAGGGATGATGTAATTTGAATTAATGGGCACACGCGACGGTTCCCGCGCGACACGAGGGGTTAGCTGATTTTGTTTAGTGCGCGTGGTGATCCGTTATTCCCGTGCCTCGAACAGAATCGCAATCCGGAAGCGCGTACATTATAATCTTGTGCGTCGCATCTGAACGTGTTGCCGGGGTTCAACGTTTACGTCCCGGAACAATATTTTGATTAATGGCAATAACATAATGGACGCGCGCGTGTGTTTCCGGTTCCGGACTTGACGTTAAGTCTACGACTGTGCGACATATAAATGCGCAACCTCGCCCGCGACATTATAATATCGTCGTGTTAGAGGCGGCGGTTTAAGACTGCGCTGTGGTATTCGAAATACGCGTGTACGTAAAACAATCCGCGCCGAGACACGCGGTTAAGTACTATTGATCTAGACAATGATAAAAGACAATCGTTCTCCGAAATCGTTTAGATTAACTATATTGTGTAAACGCACACGGACCACTCGTCTCGGATAAGATAAAAGACATGACGGTGCGTCGATTAGGGGGCGGAAATTGTGCGTACCCTGGGATTAATGCACCCGCGGGCGGGGCTACAACCACGGTCCGTGTGTGGCGCTAGTTCCGGGCCGCGGATGTTCAGGAGGGTCGAGAGCGACAAGTCGGTCTGACGTACTCCAGGGCAGTTGAATGGACCACCAGCCCCCCCCCCCCGGAGGCGTCCGAACCCGAAGGAACTGGCGACTCCCCCGTACCGTTTGGGTTTCGGTCAAGCACTACGCGCACGTACCTCGGTGAGGTCGTGGCCTGTCCTACCACTGTCACGTTTCGGGTACCGGACAACCTTCCGCGTGATCTCCGCCGATAGAGCGAGTAGGTGCCCGGGACCGAACTCACCAGAGACTTTCCCCTAGCCAAGGTTGACCAAAAACCACACACTAGCTCCAGCTACAGCCACCAAGAATCCAAACCGGCTCCGGCGGGCAAGCGCCGAGGCAGTTGCACGCCGGTGGGAAGAGCCACATAGCGGTGGACTCCCCCTTCATCCCGATCACATCCGACAGGACTTATCGTCATCGGTGGGATGTTCGGACATCGGGCGCACCCTCGGCGGACCTACCGGGATTCGGTAGCGTACCGGGCTCTCGGTCGGCCCTCAGGGGGCGGAAATGGGATAATAGCGTTCGAATCGAGCCGAAAGAAACAATTCCGTAACGGTTTAAGGCCAAAAAAAATGATATCGGATTTACATAAAATCCACCGTGAAAATCGACGGAGAACAAAACATTAGCTTGCATCCAGTCAAACGAAACAACTACAGTGGTTCCCGCTTAATATAGTACTATGAATTATTATTGAACGGTTTAAATGTCGAAAACGATTGAATAAGACGAGTTTCGTAACCGCGAGACGTTCGACGGTTTTGCTCACGTGCGGTTTGCGTTAATTTCGCTGATTTTCACAGTGTGGTTAGCGGATTTGTCTGCGAGTATTCGCTCGGTATACGGGGTGTCCCATTAAGACGTATCCATTGAGATATCTCCTGAGATAATAGATATAATATGTTTTGCGGTTTTTATTTATTTTTATTGTTTATAACTCACAGGGAGGTATACTAATATCAATATTTCAATTAAATTTATGTTATGGTGAAAAATGTATAAAAAAAAAACTATTTTATTATTTATTTTTGAAAAATGTGAAAATAGCAATTTTACAGAGTGTATATCTCTGAATATTGTGACGTGTTTCAATTTTTTATTTTCATTGACCTCGTGGTTTTTCATATTTTTTTTTTAGTTTATAAAATAATAATGTTTGATAAACAACACTTAACGGAAAACGAGATGAGATAATTTCAAAACATCACTATAGTATTAAATTGTAAGTACTGTTTTTTTTTTTTTTTTTTGTTAACTGACTATAAAATAACTAAATTCGAATCGTTAAAAATCAATAAAATAAAAATACGAATATTTATAGTCCTTATGCCCTCGCGAGTCGTGTAAAAAAAACAGTAACACTAAATTCGATTATTTTCATCATCTCGGGAGATATCGCGACGGGATGCCCATATTCATGGGACACCCTGTATATATGTCAGCACAGCCGTTTAGTATAACCCCATGAATATTCAACACGCATTCGACTTCTCTTGTACCGTAATGATCGATATACTCAGACTTGTAAAGTATTCGAGTAAAAGCAGTGCCTTCGAATTGTGAACAGAGCTCATATACCATTTTTATTTTTTTTTTGTAGAGAGAAGTTAAGTCTCTTTTTACTAATAACGATATTTTCGAAAAACATGTATGTATTGTAAATATTCTATTCTAGAATTTAATATTTATAGTTGAGCCATAAATTATTATTATTATTATTATTATACGAATTGCACTTTTGCCTCTTGTGACAATAAAGTAAGTAATATAACCAATTCATCATTTTTCTTTCTTTTTTTTTTTTTTTTACAAATAAATAAAAAAATACATATATATGCAAGTCGGGTCAGATCGAGTTCAATAGTTTGCACGGAACGCTAATGTTTTATTATTTTTTGTTTTTTTGTTTCTTTAGTCTCCCTCTTCTTTTGTTTTTCCGATAAGAACACGGTGCAAAAGTATTTGAATACTTTTTAAGTTTTTTAAATAATTTTACAAAAATTAATTGTAATTGAAATTAAATACGTAATTTAAATATTTTATCTTTTTTTTGTTTTGTTTTGTTTTCCTTATCTGAAATCGAAGGTAGTGTTCTCGAAACGCTGTATTAAAACATTTCAAAAATTACAGCCAATGATCGATAAGAAACTACACGCGGTTTTTTTTTTTATGACGGTACTCATATAATAGAGGCTATATTATTTATTTAATACGGTATTTGAAAAAAAAAAAAAATAATAATAAAAATCAAATATTATGGAATCTACCGTATTGTTAAAAAGTAAAATTGTCAAATCTGTCGATATTTACAGTGATGTTTGGCAATCTCGTATTTTAAATGGCAAAAAAAAAAATCGTTCTAAAGCTTTACGCACCGAACACCGTCATCGGCTACGGGCACCGCCGTAATTTTCTCTTTCGTCCGGAATTTCGGATCGATTCGGTCGATTGACGCTAAAACCCGTGACCCGACAACTGTTCGACCTGACAACTGTACGACCCGAAAACCCCGAAAAATAAATTATGTATATAATTCGTTTATTCGGCAAATTCATCGGACGGTTTTATACTCGTAAATATATTTTATTTTTTTTTCAATTTACAGTCAACAATTTCGGACTGTATAGTGTCCGTATCATAAGAGTTTTAGATTCCGAGCGTGGGGATAAATGTATTGGTATAACTGTAGTGTGTGTGTGTGCGAGTGGATTTTTTTTCAAAAATATTTAGCCATAGGTATTTTTTTTTTTTTTTAATAAATCTTTGCCAGCACAGTTAATCGATTTTTTTTTTCACTAAGTTAAGTTATCCTAAAAAAAGAAAATTAACCAATAAATTAATACGTTTAATAAAAAAAAAAACCGTAATTAGCTTAAATTTTAACTGAGTAACTAAGTTGAGTTGAAATTGTTTATTAAAATATATTTATATTTAACTAGCATATCGACTAATAATTTGTTTGTTTTCTAACGTTCGTTTTTAATTTTCGTTTTTCTATTTTAAACTAGTTTAGTTAAAATTAACTTGTTAAAAACTAAATCGTTAACTTTTTAACTGATCACTGCACTCGCTTTTTACAAAATTACTGCTGGCCCATAAGCATCCGTGCCCGAATAGAATAAAAATAAAAAAAAAGTCACGGAAATATCTCGGCCAAGTTTCCAAGTAAAGGCTATCAACTATCGATGGCACCAGAAATCACATGCGCTAAAAATAAAAATGTTTCCTAATCGAATCCGCTAATTCTGGTACCAGATAGTCGCTATACGTTGCTAACAAAGAGGGGCACTTCTTATTTCAATTGATTTTTTGGAGTTTCCAAATTTATATGTATTTTATTGATTAAACTAATATTTTACTTTAAATTTGGGATTTTTTTTTCTTTTTTTAATATAGTTTAAAATTTATTTGTATATAATTTATTAATTAAAATAATACAATTTAAAAGCATTTTCGTTCTAATTTTAGCTCCAAAATTGACTAATATTTTAATTGTGGTAAAGCTAAATGAAATTTATTTTAAAAATAAAACAAAGAGGTGGCACTTCTTCGTTGGCTTTCTAATAAATAAAAAATAATCGGTCCATTAGTTTTGATATAATACAGCGAACGGTTCGTGCGGGAAATTTAGCAACCGGGCGGCGGCGGCGGCGTAGGAAAAAAAATATTATTATTAAATTTTTGTGAAAATAACGAGTAACGCCCTGGGACACGTCAATATTCCTGGGCCTCGATTTCTAATAATGGCGTCCGACGGACCGCAAAACCATCGCCGCCGCGCCGGTCGCGCCGCAGCTTTCCATTTGTCACTGTCCGCCATCACGCCCGTCACCTAATCTTTGGCCGGGACCCGGGGCCCGGAGACGCGTTTTAGACGCCCGTCACGAGGACGTGTCCATTAAAATACGTCATCGTCGTCGTCGTCATCACCGCCACAATAAAAAAAAAAAAAAAAAAAACCCGTACGGTCCGCGGGTTCCCGGAAAAAGATAAATAATAAATTTCACGGGTTTCGGTGCTAGCCGGTACCCGGGGGGGGGCGATTTTTTCGAGGGAAATTTCTCTGTCCGAATATATGGGCATCATAGGTAATCAAAAGCGACGAATAATCGGGCGAATTAATGGATTTGGTGATACTAAACGTGTTCGCATAATTTTTATTAACGATAAAAGTTATTATTTACCAGTATTTCGTTGTTTTATACATAGTTCGTGCATGGGATTCGGTTGGTTTTTTGAAGTTTTCGTTCTTGATATACATAAAAACAAAAAACTATTCAAACTGAAATAATTGTATTCGGTACATGTATCCGTATGTGTATAATTTACAAATATTTTTTCCCAAATAAATTACGTTATTCTATTACGATATGGTTGTAATTGTACAAGATAAAATGGCAGCTTATTGAATGAAAAGAAATAATTTAAATTTATAATTTTATATAAGGAATGTTTATGCGGATTCGGAATGGGGTGTCGACGCGATAAAACTAAACGGTAACGGCGAATGATTTTATTTTTACTCGTAAAGCTTTTTTTTTTTTTATTCAATGGAAAATATTATTATCATTGGCCGGGCAGCAGATAGTTACAACGAGGCATATTACACATGCTTGACGTTAAAATATTGAAAAATGGACTTCAATGCGGGCTGTAGGACGTCTTAAGCTTTCCAAAACAAAAATAATCATCGAAATCGGACCGTTCAACCAGCCATGAGAGTTTTTCCGGTAAGGCAAAGTTTCGAGCAACAAACGCACCGCCACCGGGCCCCTTAATATTATTAACTTTTAGAGCGGATTGGTTTTACACAGCTATACTTTTTCATTTTTTTTTTTTTTTTGTTTTCGCCCGTCTTTACTTTTTCGGTTAGCAAAATTTCTCATAAACACACAGGCCGTACTACCTTAAAATATTTGGATTATCGCCCCGGGGTTTGGTACTTTATTTGAAATATTTTCGTGATAACCAAAGAGTTTTTCAGAAAAACTTTTTCCATAACAAATTTAAAACAAAGCTGACAAGTAAATAGATACGCAGGTTCTGCGCAGTAAAAGTCAATGCTACCTAACAATACCCGAAGTCCAGAAACGCAGGCTCTTTTTGCGATTAATCCGTCGACGAGACACCCTGCACATATTATGCTTTTTTTTTTCTTTTTTTTGGTTGTGGCCTTCTAGACCAAACACATTCTTCTCCAATAATCAGTGAAAACGTGGTCTTCCCGGGGGCTTTATTCTATTCAGTTACTCCTGTAACATTTTTCTTGCTAAATCTTCTCGTTTTCTCCATACGTGGCCCGACCGTTGTAGTCTTTTCTTCAAGGTCCGATCTGCTATAGATCGTTTAGCTCTGCGATAAACTTCATTCGCCACTCTTCTGTTTGTGGATTACATAACGGACCGAGGAGAGAGTACTCTCTTTATAATTTTTAACATCATTCGATCGTTATTTCCTTAAAAAAAAAAAAAAAAAAAAAAAACCGTTAGTCTCAACTCCTCGGTCGTTTTCTGTGTTCAGTATTGTGTTCCAGAATATTATCACGGATTTCATTAATCCTATGATAAATGGAACTTGAATATTTCTCGATACAATAGTTAACAAGTGCGAAATAACCATTTGAATGCATTTCGTTTGTTCCTTTGTACGCCTAGATAATTGAACTGCGTCGAATCTTTCTCGAATTCATAGGATTTCGTCTACTTGTTATGTTTCGCTACCGTCTACTAACTGTGATAATAAGTAATCGTACTTCTGTTGCCGTTTCATTTAGTCTTGTACACACGCGCAATCACTCTTATCATCTGCATGCGGCTAAACGAATTATCGAGGCGCGTTGAGGTTCAGGCCAATTTTACTCCTTCGTCCCGGTGCGGAGGATTTCGGTTGTCCTGAGCCTGCCCTCGATCCATTGAAACGCACATCACGTGCAGGTATTTATACGGATGGAACGTATTGAATATTCATAGAAACATATATTACGACGTCGTCGTCGTCGCAGTACATCCGTATTAAAATATGTACAATACGGGTACAATGGCACGTGGTTGTGTTTACATCTGGTTTAATGTAACGTTATTATATAATAATATCATTATCGCGAGCGTATAGAAATCCGATGGGGCGTCGTGTCGAGTATTCTCGTATATATAAATAATTAGGGGATGACGCAAACCTCTCTCACCCCCCCCCACCCCACCCCACCTCAAGCCATCTAATCATGGAAAAGCTAGTTAGGAGTTACAAACAATGGAAGAAATGATTATGTCGCTGTATCCCGGATAAGGTAAATAGGTGTTCGGCACGTGCGCGCGCGCGCGTTAGAAGTGTTAAAGTCTTCGTTAGGAGAAAAAAGAAAAAAAAAAATGTAAAAAAAAAAAAAGCTGGCCGCGTCTAGAATTCCAAACGGTTATATTTAACGGTAAATATCGTTGCGGACGAATATTGCGATGATATTGTCCGATTTGTGGGTTTCCGACCAGCGAGAATCCATTTTTTCGGTTGATAGTCACGCCCGAGAACGTGGCTGTTTCACGTGCCCGTATCGGTTTTAAATCGATTTCACTAGCGTGCCGTAGATATTAAAATTATTTCAGCCGTGATATTTTTCCGAAAAGTCATTGGAATGCTAAATTGTGGATTTTTGTACAAAGCGATTAATTTCGTCATTTTAATAGTTTCAAAACACACACAGTATCTCTAGTATCACTAGTACGTACGTAGTGAACATACGTGGCGAATGAAAAAACATAAAACCAAACGCGATACGACCACGAACGTCGAAAAACGAACTTGAATTATATGAATTTCTGTACCGTATCTTACGAACGCCAGATTTATACGCGAACTCCTCCACGACACTAGGGACGTACAGAAAAAAAACGATCGCAACTGGTCGCACGTGAGTAATTCCAGAACGTCACTTACCGTGAATGCGAATTCTGACGAAAATGCGTTCTGACTAGTACGTCCGAAATCCTCGTCGGAACAAAGCGGTTACACTGAGCGCGTTTTCCGATATTCCGATAATGAGTAACGTTCCTGCCGACCGGTAAATATGGACGAACTCTGATGAATTTTATTCTCTTGAGAGTCCGCCGATGAAGTTATTGTCGTTAAACGGCGGAAGCACAGAACACGTCAACCAGTTATTTTCTGGAAGATACGACGCTGGAGAGTTTAAAATGCTATTTCAAGACCCGCGGGATCAACCGGAAAAGTTTTTTGAGTATTTCATTACGACACCGGTAACAATTGAATCATGCTTGCTAGTGTTGAGATCTGCAGCAGCTTTCTCTCACTTTTGCCGAGAAATATCTCGGTTGTGGTAATTTTGTTCACTCGTGTCCCACAAAAATCTGTTCTCGTACACGAGACTGATTGATTTATCGGAATCCGTTGTGCCGATAAATTAAAACAATTTAAATTATAAAAAATTATAATCAAATTTGCCGAACAGACGCTGTTGGTACGAAAAAATCAACCTTGTTTGAACGCTCAACTGGTTCTGGTTCTGGTTCTGAGGGCACCGTGTATGTTCTGAAATGTTCGTCGCTGCCAGTGTAAACACTCTCATTAAAAAACACGCGGGTTTTTTTTTTTTGTTTTGTTTTGACGAATTCGTCAGCCTACGCATCCGTAGTAACCGTAGCCTTACCCCTGGTGCGATTCGGTCCGATAACACAATAGATCGAAAATTGACCGTCACCCGACGGTAAATAATTGCAGGTGGGTTATCGGCGGATATCCGTGGCGATACCAGCAAACGGATAACGAAAACCATTGCGAATTAAATAATATTTTAATAGATACACACAAAAAAAAAAAAATGTTGAAAATCGATTATGATATATTGATCGGTCAGTCGTCCTGTACACCATTGATTTTAAATATTGTAAGCGGTGCTTACAGTGGGCGTATAGGTTTTGTTATTCGTATAATTTTTGGTAAAAATTGCGGCGGTCAACGCGGACAGATATCAACAAAAAAAAAAAAAAAAAAAAAAACTAAGAGTAACTACACTACATACAGATACATCGGTACATGTATATGTCTTGTTTCTACTGGATATAGTTGACATAAGAATGTCGATGTCAATTTGGTATTAGATACGAGGAGACGAGGATTAAACTGTAGGTAACTTTTTTAACACGTGTAAAAAATAAACAAGTTTCAAAGACAGGAATTATTTATTTATTTTTCAATGACAGCGATTATTTTTATTGAGTATACATTTTTCTAAATTTTTAAATGGAAGACGCGGTGACACTAATCGTTCAGAGACAGGATCGAGAGGCGGTAAATCAGATGGAAATGGAGGATAACAAAAACCGTCAATCGTAGCGAAACGGGAAACTTTGTTACTGAGCAGAGTTTTATAACAAGTATTGCACACGCTCATATTATGAGAATCTAAGTCTGGGTATTTTTCGAGCAAAAAATCTACGGCTTTCTGGGGAACGTGCTTCATATCTTTCTCGGACCAAAGGCGATCGCGAACAGCGCAGGAAACACCGAATTCGTTTTGGATAAAACGAAAATCGAATTCGTTATCAGCGACGGGAAATTCGTCAATACGGACATTTCGCGGCGGTTCGGTTATCGGAATGACGGTTTTTGAGGTTGTTCTTTAAACGAGCGTCGCGGTAACATTCTCGGTGTCGGACAAATTAACAGAATGACCCCCAGCCATAAGACATATATACGTGTCAAAAGAAAAAAAAAAAGAAAAAACCGCTAAATAACAAACCGGACGAGTAAATGTGAAGCTCGTTAAGCACCGTCCGAAGGCACGAGAATTCGATCGATTGATCCCGTGTACGCGCATTCGTTTACGACGGGAATCATATCGCGATAACGTGACGAATATTTGTAATAAACACCACGTGGTTTTTTTTTTTTTTTTTTTTTTTTTTTTATCCGTTTTACTACGTATTACGTATGTCGCGGCATAAACAGATATTCGTCGGGGGCGGTTAATCGATACGGTTCTCGCATTGAATAAACGGCCGCGTGCAGTGTTCGCCGCAACCGTAATACTCCAATTTCGCGATGCGGCCGGTTATCAATCTAGTTGTTTTAAATGTACGATATCTACAGCGGTCAGTCGGTTAGGTATATATATATTTTTCTTTTTTTTATTCGAATACATTGCGGGGGAAATATAATACTTTCGACACGATAATATTCCGGTACGGTCGTAAATAATAACTTCGCGAAAATAAGTCGAATATTTTGTAAAAAACTATTTTCGTTCTGCCTCGTAAATTCACTCGACGTCAAATCGCGTACAGATAAATAATACAATATACACGGCCGCGCGTCTGCGTTTGTAAATATATATAAATAATATATATATATGAATATATAATAATAATAACGGAAAAAACAAAAATCGAAACCGTACAACATTCGGCTGCAATATAATTCAACCAGTTACGACAGTCGTATGCTAAAATCGTATTAAATCGCACAGGACCCGGATTTAATATAAAATTCGGTTATCGATATTTTGTTTATTTGCTATACGAAAACCAAGTCGTATTAGTATACCTGCGCGGTATATATTATAATGATTTTGATAAACAATACATTTTTTTTTTTTACAATTATATCGACGATTCAACTATTCAAAGACTCTTGGGAGATTCTCTAGATTTTCAATAAACGAAAACATTTCCTTTGAAAAAGTTACAATAAAACCATACCATACATTGTGTATATTAGCATGAAAGTAAACTCAAAAAAATACTCCTCGGCGTATAAATGTTAAAAAAGTTTTTTCGTTAAAAACAAAAAAAAACCTATTAAAACGAATTTGATTTCAGATTCCGGGTGAAGCGAAGAATTTATTGGTTTTACTACTATGTGTGTGTTTTTTTTTTGTCGATCTATGAACAACTTTTCTACCAGACATCCTATCTCGATTTTCAAGTATAGCACATTTTCTAAAAGCGTTTTTATCGCTGCATTAAAAGTGGGAATTTGTTTTGATTTTCGTTATAGGTTTCCAAAAATTTAGGGAAAAACGGGTTAAATTGCAGGACAAACACGGTTTATTACTGTTCGATTTCATTTTATTGTTATAAGTATGTAAAATAATATCGTAAAAACCTGAAATGTTCAAAAAAAATTGGTACTTTAGAGACGAAAAGATTTTATCGAAATATTTTAACAATTTTTAAACCGTATAAAGGCATTTGATATCGTCTAGTAATTATTAGTTTTTATTCGATTATATGTGGTCGAAATTCTATTGGAAAGTTCTTTTCGTTCGAAACATTCGAAATTGAAAGTTTAACACGAGGTCCATCATAAGTTGTCGAAAAAAATAAAAGTTGAGCGCAATTTGAAATTTCGACGAAAATCGTAAAAAAAAAAAAAACCATGGCGTTTTGAAACATCGAACTTCACTCAGAATCTTATTTCGTTAGCAACGATTTATGGTCGCGTACAAATATAAATTAAATTCCTATATGTATCCTGCATACCTCACTTCCCAACTAAAATAAGTGACACGCCCGTGAGAGGGAATCCACGACTTTTGTCGACGTCAAAAAAAATAAACGACTAATTTTTATCCAAACAATTTGGGCGTACAGACACGTTTAACAAAACTGTCTATGATAATATTTAAATACGTAATAATAAATATAATTAATTATTTTACTAATTTATCTCGT
The DNA here is from genome assembly GCA_956483605.1 of Tuberolachnus salignus. Classification (NCBI taxonomy): domain Eukaryota; kingdom Metazoa; phylum Arthropoda; class Insecta; order Hemiptera; family Aphididae; genus Tuberolachnus; species Tuberolachnus salignus. The sequence continues at coordinate 8,899,747 of OY101430.1, forward strand.
GGCGTTTTAATAACATTTTCCTTAAGCGAAGTATCGTTATTATTTATTTTTTTATTTTTTTTTTTTTTTCCAAACAATATTTTCTGTCTTTATTATAACTGTCTTTGTCCTTAACGACGCACTTTTTTTTTTTTGTTTTTTTTTTTATTATACTTTACTTTTGCACTGCGGTCCGCAGTTGGCTATTCGTTTGACTACTATAGCCCAGCAAATCATCCACCGAGAGATGTTTATTTCAAAATTCCAGTCCGGTTTGTAGTTTCGCAAAATATTATTTACAAGCTCATCTTCATTTATATTATAGACGTCCGGCGAAAACATTTTTTCGCAAAACTAAAACTTTATGTTTTTGATTAAGTACCTACGGGTTTTGTTCTACTTTTAACTTGTTCGTTTTTATTTGGTTTTTATATACGTAAAAAAAAACTTTTCCAACACACACACACACACACACACACACATATATATGTACGAAAACGTTCGAACCGCCGTGGCAGCGTATTACCCGGGGACAATTTAAAGTAATGACTCGAAGAGCAATCGAAAATAGAAAATCCCATGTGAAATTTCCGCGTTCGGCCTGGGCCGAGGACACATTGTGTAGTCTCCGCGGCGTTGTTATTGTCAAAACTTATTCGTTCGTATCGATTTAGCGATCTCCCGCATAAATCGACTGCGCCGAATTAAAATTAATCGCGTTCCTATAAAAAAATCGATAACAATAAATAGCGACAACAATAATCTCCCGACCGGGTTTTATTGCCATTTAAAACGGGAACCCGCGTGCCGTTAACGATACCGGCAGAATAAGCACGTGTAGGCACGACATCCGGTATAATATTAATAATTATTATTATTATTATAATACGATATCGCCGCAATTTGTACCGTTTATGCGATTTTATTTCACGTTTAACGACACGTACCTAACCCACAAACCTAGTTCGGGCACCGCTACGCCCGGCGTATTTGGGTTCGGCGATCGAATCGACAACGGCGACAACGAGAACGGGACGCCCGGTTTTAGTATAGAAACCGCCGGTCCACGGCCGATAAATATTGCACCGTCATTGGCAGCTTTTGTTCATTCGATTGCCTTACGAGAATAGTATTCGGCTTATAAGGGATTAGGTAGGCGTAAAACGATAAAATACCACAACACCGTGATAAATGAGTCCGTTTCAATAATAATGGACCGAAAACAAATAAATACGCTCGAATAGCTGCCGCCACGACTGTGTCACAGTCTTCGAGTCAGAGTAGAACAATAAAACGTAATTTTATCGTTTTTACTATTTAATACAACGACAAACGGGATGCCTTTGAAAATGCTTAAGTACGTCACATCGAAGTTCCGCGCGTCTTTCGACGGTTTATATATCAATATATAATTTTATATTGACCTATATCTGGTATATTGATAATATTTTAAATCGAATTAAAAATACACCGAACGGTAAAACTCACAGCTGAGGCTACTGTCATTTACATATCTTCCCGGCGCGCACGTTTACGGATACAGTGACCCGCCCGGGGACTTAGTCTCGCGTGACCCCTACACGCGGACTGAAACAAATAGCCGGATTCACAGTAAAAAAAAAAAAAAAAAATTATAAAATAATGCGGTGCGTACGCGTTGTATTAAATACGAATCTAAATTGTCATAAAATGTTGGACGAATTCGGGTTGGCTTATCGTTGCCGAACAACTGTACCCGCACACTGTCCTGCGAATGCGGTCCTAGGTGACGCACGAATCGCTTGGATGACGCGAATAGGGCCAGAAATACACCCGGTCGGGTAGCCTGTATTGAACCGTGGAAGAAAAAGAAAAATGAAGGGACAAAAAAAACTACGCGACTAATTAAACACCAAATGTGTAAACATAATATAGCTATGAACAAACGAAAACCGATATGCGATAACAAAAAAAAAAAAAAAAAAAAGCTAAAAACCCCACGTTTGTGTTCGTATATTACATTATAGCGCAAACGTTTTAATATTTTATTGTTTATAAACCGTTTTTCACGAATGACGTCATAGGTGCCATGAATGAGTTTCCGCTTTCAAACGGATTAATTTCAAACCGTTTTAACTCAGCAATTGTATTGTTATAAACAGACATAAACATGCCATATAATATTATTATGAGAACCGATGTATTGAACCGGATACGTTTTATTCCGCGGAGATTTTCGAACGATTAATATTAATTTGCGATCTCGCGTTATCGGTCAGTGTTTTCGCTCTGCTCGCAGCGAATATACATATATAAATATATATATATATTTTTTTTTCTCGCTAACAAGATGAAAATATGATTAAAATTAACGAGTATTTGGAATTTTGGCAAAATGAAGTAATCGCATGTAACTCAATTTTAACATCCGAACGATAAATATTATCATAATATTAGTTATAATTGTGTTATGACGATAACGCAGACACGTTGAAAATTAATTGCTATTGGTCCGTCAATATTCGTGTTTCTATGCATTTTACAAATCCGAATAAAGTGGTTAAAAAAAAAAAAAAAAAATGTTTAACTATTTATTACCAAAAAAAAAAAAAAAAAAACCAATCAGTATTACGAAATGGATACATTAAATTGTATATTTAAACGTAAGTTTGAAATGTCGAAAATTACAAAAAAAAAAAAAAATAGCTATTTAAACCCAAATACACTTTACCGGATAATATTTTTAAAAAAAAATTAATAAATTAATATATTATTAAAACCATAATAATGTAATTTTATAATTTATCTTCCGTGTGATACACCAGGCGAACGTCTCCGGGTTTCAGGTGCGAATTTCAGGGAGATAATCGTCTTGGCGATTTTAACCATTTGTAGACTCCGTACGGTGACTTCCGGCTTAGGGGCTGGTAGACGGTACAAAACTCTTCGGATCGCAGTGTTCGTCCTTCGTCATTATGTTCCCGAATTAACACGATTTCGTTGCATAACGCATGAGGATATTCATCCGGTAATTTACACGTTATTGAGCCTCATGAATAATGAATGTATACCTATGGGTACTATAACGTAACGCAAAGTGCAAGAGGTGAAAATGGTTAATTTTCCGAAAAAAAAGAAAAAAAGAAAAGTAAAATATCCACCCCTTTTCCCCGTCAGTAAACTAATTTTAAAAAAAAAACGAAAAAGAAAAAAAACGTCCGAAATGTCGTGTGTACTAACTATTAACGGAGCGTATAAAATTCGAAAATTCCGACTATCACTAAAAATGTAAATTACATAATAATATATTATATGGTTACACGTGTATCCGGCGATTGGTCTTGGATATCGTTTTTTTGGTGCCGAAATCGAAATCCAACAGGCGAGTTCCGATTTTCTGGTTTTATAAAGGCGAGTTTTATTGAACATGTCTATTGTTTTAGTACACGCCGTCTCCGATCACAGATATTTCGGAATAAATTTGTTTTTTTTTTTTTTCCAATAAAGTTGGAATGTTAAATTTACTCTTATAAAAAACACCGAGGCTTTATATTATATATTAAAAGTATTAGCGGCGACAGATGTCCTATTTTTTTTTTTTGTTATCTCACTCGCTTTTGAGGTTAAGTTATAACCTCAAAAAACCGTCACGGAATGTTGACCTGCCGTCGTTTCGGAGGCTCTCCCGGTACACGACGCAGTCGTAATAATTATAATTTACCGAGTTTCGCGGTACGCCGTAAATAATAATAAACGTACCGCGTTGGACGCCCAGGGTTTTCGTACATATTACTTTAGTTTTCCACGAGACCCGAAAATTTAACCTCTTCGAAATTTATTAAAAAAGAAAAAAAACGTAGTAAATATCACCCCGGTTGGATCCGATAACGTTTTTAATTTAAAAGGCCATTATTTTTTTTATTTTTTTCTTCTAAAAATGATAACAAGCGAGCCATGCCTAAAACCCCGTAGCACTTTGGCCGAAGGCGAATGAGACCAACATTCGAATATCGTGGCACTTGTTCGTGTTTTAATTCGCGAATTATTACGCGAATCGGAGATTTTTTTTTTTCGGCCCGAGAAATATGAATCAAACCGTGTACGACATACACGGTAGTAACACGGGGATGGGCGTTCGTCCCTGTCCGTTTGTCAAACGAATCAATACACGTTAAAATTTCAACAAAATAACCTACGTGTTTAGCCAGGAAAAAAGGAGATGAAAAAATGTTTGCGAATTTTGCTTCTTTACCACAAATATCACACGGGAACAAACTACAATCCATAGTGGATGGTTTTAAAACGATATTTATTCGCGTATTTACTACGTACCCGAATTGATTTAGTACGACAATACGTTTTAATTGAAACCATTAATTATTATCAAATACCCGAGCCCGCCATCTTAACGACATAAGTTCACTTCGAAGCGATTTGCTTTGTTTTTCATTCGATTGTTCGACTGTATTTACGTAAAACGCTAAAAGCCGTAATTTATTGCTAATAACGTACAAAAGAATACAAATTTAATGTTTTCATTTGTTTTGTAAATTACATAATATTTAATATGTATACGTATACAACAGCTCCTCTACCGAATTATTATAAGTAGTCATATAAATTCACGGAGACGTTGCAGGGCCGTCTCCAAATCGGATTTGGGGAGTGGATCGTTGCAATACATTCAATCGTGCCAACAACACATTTGTTTTGTGAAAAAAAAAAAATAAATATTGTGTAACATACCGAATGTAACTATTGCAAGTACATTACAATTATTGTCGTTAAAATTGAGAACTGGACGCGGAATTCGAATTTAAAATAAAACATTTCACTGGCGGTGTGTTGAAACCCCCGTTTCCCGTATGAATACATTTTAGACGGCATGCGGTAGGCTGCATTTTCGTCCCTGGCTCTATTTATTATCGTATTATTTTCTCCGTTATATTAAAATAATTACGCTTTATTTTTTTTCATTTTTTTTTTTTTTTTTTTTTTTACATTGTTTTACACGGCACTATTAAAACTCAACTGCCCCGATAACCCAATAGAAACCTTGGGAACGCCGCTATTATACAGGGTACGGCAGAGCCGACTGACGAGTTTTGATGGGCTATAAATAACGAACAGTAAAACTTAGAGAAAAGGTTTTTTTTTATTAAAATCAATATTCAGTAATCATATATTTAAAAATTATTTTTTGAAAATTATATCTCCAAGATGGCGGCCGTTAGCATTGATACACTGCTGTAAACGATCTCTAAAACTCTCAAATGATTTTCGGCACATTTCGACTGGCATGGCCTCGACTTCCTCGGTAATTTTCTGTTTAATTTCTTCTATGGTATGTGGGCGATGTCTGAATACCCTATCCTAAAGGTAGCCCCAGAGGAAAAAATCACACATGCTTAAATCTGGGGACCGTGTTGGCCAGCCTATGTCTCCTTACAGAGAGACTAACCGCCCAGGGAACATTTGTCGCAAGACAGCAAGTGAAATTCTAGCTGTGTGCGCTGTAGCTCCGTCTTGCTGAAACCATACATCTCCCAAATCATGTTCGGTTGCCGTAGTCAGTAGCATTTAATTCTTGGACAAGCATTAATTTATAGGGATGGAATATGATAAATCTTCGTGAAGAATTCTCCTCAAAGAACGGTCTGAGATCACGAAAGCTACAGCGTGTTTCCGGGCTGAGCGTCTTGGTGACTGCTCAATTGACTTTCTAACCAACTGCACATTTTCGGGGGTTCTTACCGTTCTGGGTGCTCCGTGTCCAAGTCTACTTAGGGTACTTTCAGTTTCTTCCAAATGTCGTATCCACAATTTGATAGTGTTAGCAGAAGGAACAGATTCAGCACGCGGAATGCCGAAGTGTATACGAAAAGCCCTTTGTGTGGCGATCACAGAATGATTATTTTCGTAATGTGCGTATTACGAAACCACGATGTACACCTGTCTAGACCATGATTACGAATAAAAACGGCATTACCGTATAATTCAAAACATACCGCTTATCAAGACCTGCTCTTATCATATCACAGGCTAATGACCTCATTAAACTCGTCAGTCGGCTCTGCCGCACCCTGTATTAATAAGTGTAAAAATATAAAAAAAAATAATCGTATTGTTAAAATCGTCTCGCGTTTTACTGCAGCGCGTACGCGCGTATAAAATCCGTTATTAAAAAAAAAAACTATACTGTTGTGTTGGCGAAAACTGCGGCAGTGGCACGGCAAACTGTATACATTAATATATTCAGAGTATATACTCCGGTCGGGTCCCTCGGGCGATCGAGTTTACCGGGTCGAATAGTTTCGGGTACAAAGTTTGCGAAAATCGAAACAACTTTATGTACACGACCCGCAAAAATAATATTAATATAATATAATATGATAAATTGCATCGGAACTGTGCATCGCGGTATTGATATTAATTTAAATGGTACCTAAAATACCGATAAAATCAATCGATGGCCGAATGCGGGGGACAGTTGCAAACGGCGCGCCCCGAAACAATACAAGAAAGAAAAAAAACCCGGGTATTTCGCGCGTCATTAAACGTTAGCGGCGCTATCTATCAAAATTATTTCCGATAGTTTTGGAAGTTTTCCAAACGGGAAAGAAACAACCCCCCGTTCGACCCGCAGCGCATAGTTGTTATACCGATCTATCAAAAAAAAAAAAAAATAAATAAATAAATAAATAACGATTGTCGAAATTGCGGAGTCTTCGGCGGAAATAACGGTCCCGAGATGATTTTTATAACCGCGAAAACCACCAACTCATATTTGTTTCCGAATAAACTACTACCGGGTGGGTAAGTGTATCGAATGATTTTTACGAACCAGAAAAAAAATACATATCAAAAATTAAATCGATTGTGTCGAATTGATATTCGATAATCGGCCTGCTTTATACAGAAAACGGCCGACTTTAAACTTCAAACCCGGGTCTGGAACCGGGACCAGATCCCGAAGGAAAATTGAGGAACTTTATAGAACAGCATTATTTCTCAATTCCAGAAAACGGAACCTTTTAAATAAAATACAAATTGTCGAGGGTCTTTCGGGTTTTCATATCGGTTCTAAAAAATAACCTAACCTAACAAACTATTTCAATTGATGGATATTGTTTTAATCAAATAAATACAATGCGTCTATTTTCCATAGCGACATTTTTCCTTTATATTTATAATTCATATATCTATGGTATTTTTAACTCTAAATAATCATATTGTACGACACATTGTCAATGATTTTTATCTAAAAATAATACAAACACTCGGGTCGAACAACGATTATGCGTTTTTTCGTCAACGAGAATACCTACGAGTTATGATATTTAGCTGTTTTACAGTCAAGGGAATTCGATACCGGTTGTGTTTTCTATCAAAATATACCTTGGCTGTACCAATTGTACCGGATGTCCGCGAGTATTCGTTAAAAACATCTGAAAACATGTTCGTATTGGTCATGCAAAGGATTAGTTTCCCTTTTTATTGAATTCGATCATAATATCGAGAGAATAATAATAGGGTTTATTTTTGTAACCGATTTAATATTTTAATATTTTGTTGGTAGTTTTATTATTTAAACGAAAACCTATAATAAACAATGCTATTTGACATTATGCATTTTTAGTAACAGGTATCAACCGGAACCGTTATTTTATAATTTTTTGAACCACAACCGATTTTATAATTAAAATCCGAACCGATAAAACCGTTGAGGTTCCAATCCCCGGCACGTACAATACTATGCATAACAAAAAAAAAAAATAAAAAAAATAATAAAAAATGTTAAATATATACTCGTCAGATAATATTGACTGGTAATAATCGATAGCGGTAAATTCCGATAGCAAATTCCCATCAGGAATACAATGTCTCGACATAATTATGAACATAATTAACATAGCCGTTTGACAATCGGTGATTTTATCTGCATCGGGTTCAACGTGTTTGTCCGGACTCGACGTCTGGTGTCCATCACCCCGCCCGGGTTCGCCGCTGTATGTGACGAACGTCCCACTCGGTTATTCCGAACGGCGTTGGCGGCGCACACGTGATCGACTTCGATTTTAATTTGGAATCGACGACCGGCGACAGCGTACGTCGTGCGAGTGGTCGTAAAGACGAGTAATAAAAAATAATAATCGGAATAGAGACCAAAATCATTACAATCGGTGAAAAACATCACGAATGATATCCATGATGAGTTATACAACATTTTTGAACGTAAAATTCGTGTTTCAATTGTTCGGATATGCAAGAGTGAAAATAACGTTACAACAAAACGCGCATAGGATTTTTTTTTTTTTTTTTTAGAAAACGTTTATACGTAACATAGACGTTTTGTTACATTGTACGTTCAGTGATGTGGTTCTTATCATAATTAGTGCTGTGACACGGGATAACAAAAGGAAAATCCGATCCGACAATACTTAAAATGTTTATTATTTTACTATATTATATTGTTTGTGATATTTACAAAAAAAATCGCCCCGAGCAACACCAAGACTAGAGCTCGGTGGATCGGTTAATCGATTTTATAATATAAGTATAATTGAATCGGCTACTAATTTTTAACCCCCTTTAAAAAGTGATAGATTCACCGAAAAAATGTAATCCGCATAAAAACTCGAAAGCGTATTATTACCGGTGTTATTATATAATACTCAAAAAAAAAAACCCCCCCAGAATGTATTGAACAATTTGCCGCGTTCGTGAAAATCGAAAATAACAGAAAACCGTTTATTGGGTAAATATTCGCGTTATTTTCAATCGTTCGGTAAACTACGAGGGTAAATCAAAAAGTGACCGACTAAATACAAAACACAACGAAAAAGCTCTCTTTGCACTTCCGGATCAGAGCGACATTTCGGGCATAACAAAATTGATTACAGATAGGAGAAATTTTAAGTAAACATAGTAAAACCAACTGGTCGTTTATACTCGTTTTGCTCGGAATCTGATAAACAACGATGACACACATTGTGGAATATGAAAATATTATAATATGCGCCACGTGCGGTGAATAATAATAATCCGGATATATTATATATATATATAAATTTTGAACGCGTTCAAATATATTCACGATGGTTTCCGTAATAATTGAGTTATAAAAATAGAAAAAATAATAATAAAACCGTTTTGCATTTTACATTTCTACGGTAAACACTACTATCGTTATTGCTGGCTGAAAATATTGGCCGTTTTGGCGCTTCACCGCAACCGCCGATTCTCACAATCTCGCAAGGTCAGTTGCTGTTTCTCCGTCATCCCACCGATTCCCGGCGAGTTAAGATCCGCCTGTAGTATACTCTGTTCACCTTAAGGCTGAGCGCGCGCCTAAAAAGCAAAACTGCTCCGAACAAATTCCGTTCACACTGACAAAATAGAACAGAACAAGACACAATAATTCTGGATTAATTTTTGTTATTAAACACCAGTCGTCAAGATGGGTTCTGACGAAGACGATGTCATTGTGCCGCTTATGTGGCAATTTTTGTTAAATACCGAGAGCGGTAAAAAAAAAAAACGCAAAATTTGAATGCATGAAATAAACAAAAAACGGTTAGAAAATAATACGGTTTTAAATTTTTTGGCCGAATTACGTGAAGACGAGTTTAAATTCAAAAATTTCACTCGCACGAGTTCAGCGACGTATTAAAATAACGTGTTCAGTAATGTACTAGTCGTAAAATAAACGAGTGACTTTGCTCGGGGCAAAAATAGAACCGGACCGATCAAGACCGAACATGTTTTGTTTTACACGTGTTCTAATCGCGTCCAAACAGCTCCGAGCTGATCCGAGCTGCTCGGAGCAGTTTTGCTCTTTGGGTGTGCGCCCAGCCCCCTAAGAGTGCCCAAACTCGGGCGTGCATACCGAGCCGCCGACAACCGTCGGACCCCTCCCCGGGCGTGATCAGACGCTCTGCGATTGGTCGGCATTCGTATGACCGCGGCGGCGGCCGTTATCTATCGGAGTCGTCGGCGCGCCGCCGTGCGCATACGCATGGCAATAAAAACAAAACATAGTTTCTCCGTCGTGTAACATATTATATATTTTAATAGATTTATTTCTTTTTAACTGGACTTAGTCCCGCTTGCTCGTCTTCGCCGTCGTTTTTGTAATTATCCATATTAAAAAAAATAATACGAAACAATTTAAATTTAGTACGACCCGCGGTGTATCACAACGTTTTCACGACGCATTAAGTTTTTTTACCGGGAGGGAATAAAAATTAAAAACGAATAACGGAGGGCTGAACCCCACCCCCATAGCTACCCTCTAGTTACGCTGATGCCCATAACATGAAAAAAAAAAAAAAAAAAAAATGATAAATCTATACATTTACGAATAACGTACGCGTTAATTTCTATTCCGAAAATAGTTTATAACGATTAACAAAAAAACAATTATTATATATGTACAATTTTATTGTATACGGTAAATATCAATGGCATGGTATTGTTTAACGCATTTTATAAGTTTGAATATCTCAGCCAGTATTTTATCTCTAAACACCGATGAACGTAAACAGAAACCCTCAAGTATCTATCGAACGCAATCGGCTCAATTGACACAATTGCGTTCCCCCGTAGCAAGACACGTGCGCGAACAGAATTAGTTTTCGTCCGAGCGATCGGGCACTCCCTACTCGAACGGAATATTGTCATGAACCCCTGATTATATTATACTATAATAATATAAGGTACCAGGTTACCGGACGATCTACAGAAATTTTAGATCGGATCGGTGTCGGATCGATGGGGGGGGTCTTTGCTGCACAATAGCATATCGGACTTTTTTTTTTTTTTTTTTTTTTTTGTGGCATCGATGACGGGCCGGGGACTGGCCTTGCGGAAATACTACCGGCCCGCCACCGTCGTTTATTATAAACAAAAACACATACAATTATTTACACAACATAAAATCCCCTTTTCCCCTTCGCGGGGCGGGCTCACATAATATAACTTATTAACTAAATATATACAAAATCACCTTACAACTAAAAAATTTACAATATTTTCTTTTTTTTAAAAATATGTACACAAATCCTTAATAACTACAAAAATTTACACCTAAAAAATATACAAACATTTATATACATAGACAATTTTATTTTGTTCTGTATCAGCTGCTACTGCCGTCGGCGCTGTCGCCGACGCTCCGGCGGTGCTCCTGCTGCTGCCTCTGCTGCTGCTGCCGCTGCTGCTGCTGCCGCTGCCGCCGCCGCTCTGGCCGCCTCCCACCGACGCTCCTCCTCCCCCTTTGCCCCCATGACGGAGATTGCAAATGCCCTGACGGCTGACCATGCTTCGGTACTGCTGAGCATGGCCGGTCCAAGCCCTTCCGGAGAGATGCTGCCCAACACCGCGACCAGCGCTGCACGTTCGGTATTCCAAGCCGGGCAGTCTAGAAGGGTGTGGGCCGCATCGTCCACCTCCGATGTGCAATGGGCGCAGTGGGGGGCGTCGCGCTTGCCGATCCTATGCAGGAAGCTAGCAAAGCACCCGTGTCCGAGCATATCGGACTGTATCGGCTTGACACCGGGCCGGTTCCCAACCGTGGGACAATTAGCAGACCGTTCGGCCGAACCTTGGTTTTTTTTTTTTTTTTTTTGGATATATATATATTATTTCTTTAACATTTACTCAATACTGAAATACCAGTTGTACGATTTTTACCGATTCGCGTGCGTCCACAAACGTTTGTTGCGGATTTTTTTTAATAATGTCCCGTACAGTACAACACTGTCCGCGTCCGACCAGCGGCCGCTGCATCGCGGGCCCTGGCGTCACTCTTTAACCCGTTGCGTTCAAAAGAAAAAAAAATAATAAAAAAAAAAAATATTCATCCGGGGCGAGAGTTCGGTGGCTCGGGCAATCGATTTTGTAATATAGGCGTACATACACGCGTCCGTATATCCGCTCGTTGCTGTAAACGGAATGACTATACCGAGACGGACACCCGAGTCTTGGGGAGTGCTCGATCAAATAGCCACGCGCCCCGCGCCGGGGGGGCGGGAGGGGGCCTATAATAGGTAAATCGAATCCGCTATTCATTTTTAACCTCCGCAAAGTGATAGATTGGGTTTCGCGGGTTATACGTATACAATAATAATAATATACGCACTCGCGCCGGCTATACAACTGCATCGCATAAAAGCCCGATGAATTATTATACGCCTCGGCCTGTACCGTGAGTATACAATGACCGCCGCGGACGCGGCTGCTTATACGGCCGTACCGTATAGCATTAAAAATCCGTTTCCGCGGCGGGGTGTTTTAAACCGAAAACGCCTTTGACGGATACGACGTCGTCGGCTGCAGAGCGAGCACGTCAGACCGTTGAAATGTCGCGCTTGAAAAGCTCCGATGGTCGTCCGAATTAAGCACTTCGATAACGTAAAAAACCGTCGCGGTACCCTCCGGAAAAGACAAAAAAAAAAAAAAAAAACAGTAATATTACCGAGTCACTGCTATCGAGACCTAGCCACTAGCCACTAGCAAAATTCTCTATCTGCCGATGTAATTTCCGTAGCCCGTTCACAACCGTCTCTTATTCTCGCTATCATCTCGTTCCTTGCGCTCATTTTTCAATTCTTCGTCGTCACAATTTGTTTTCCCGTCGTCGACAGTCTCCCATTTTCCATTAACTCTGTCGCGATCTGTCCGGTCTGCTACTCCACTTTTGGATAAATGTTTAAATATTTTAATTTCGATACAATCAATAAGCGATTGACAAAAGGCGAAATTATCGTAAACGCACGCCGAGCAAAAGATAATTGAATAAAAAATTGTTTAGATTTTCGTCGATGCCATTAGCCGTTTTTTTTTTTTTTTTTTTTTTAAACCGTTGTCCCCTCCCGCGGCGTAGGAATTGTTTAAAAAATAAACTCGTTTGTTCGCTCCCGATGTTTTATGAACAATATTCGTTTGTTGTTACACTATAGGTACCCGTACAATAATAAAAATAATTTAGGGTTTAAAATGTTTGTAAACAATTTTTTTATTTTTTTTTTTTTTCTATACTATAATATGACGCATATAAAACGAAAAGCGGTGTTTTTTTTTTTTTTTTGAAACTTTTGAGATAGAATCGTATGTATTAAAAAATTAATTTATTATTTTAGTTTCTTAACTGCGTTGGTACGCCCGCCGTTCAAACCGGGCTAATGCATTCATACAATAGGAGGTAATAATATTACGATAAAACAAACTATTATCCTTATTACTCACCTAACTATTGTATTTTTTGTTCGGGGTTTTATTTCGACCCGTACACACCTATACGGATATTAATATTAAAAAACGGCGCGCATTTAAATACCTACGTTCGTGTCCCTCCCCCCCCCTCCCATGGGAGAGCAATTTACATTTTCCTGTCGGAATGTCCTCCACTGCCCCGTGTGAACTCTTGTGGTCACGCGAAGAATCATATTGTAATATACGTGTGCTATTCCAAGGTTAGTCCCCGGGTCACGGTTGTCCGGATAACCGCGGTACACGTACTTTAAGCACACCTCGTATGTGGTATTCGAACCACTACTCTGCGACCCACCCACGCGATTATGCGATACCGTTTTCATAAAATTCTACTGCAGCTAGCACGGGTTCAGACCCGAAGACCTTACGAGTAGTTTGAAACATGGATTGGAATATCAATGATTCTATCGGTTCTGGTTTCGGTTCGGTTCTTAAAAAAAATAACAGCAATTCCGGTTCTTAAAATTATAAAATAGGGATTCCGGTTCATATAGCTCATTAGGGATTTTTTTTTTGTTTTCCTAATAAAACTACCAACAAAATAATAAATAATTGTTGACAATAATAAACTCAATGGAAATATACTTATATTATTACCTGAAATACGCATTTCGCCGAAGAACAAGATCAATCAATATTTTTAAGTTATCCGATAGATACCGCGAAAATTGTATTGTCTTCCAAAGGTTTCATTCTTATATAAAAAATCACACGGGACCATAGAATTTTAATATAAATTCAGTTAAACCGTAGCAGCAGATCTGTTTGATATTCCGGCTCCATCGCCGTCCAATGCTGAAGCCGGTAACCTTAAGTCTCGTCTGCACGTTTTTCACATCAGACGACGTCGAAGGCTTTAAAGCTCCTGTATGGATCTTCGTCCGATTCATTAATAATTTCGGTACTTAATCCATTTCAATTTAATTCCATCTCGTTAATGACTTTAAGTAGTTAAAAAGTCAATTGAAGTTATAAACATTTTTCTGGTTATTCTTTGATCTTTAAAAAATACCCGCTCGACAACTGGAATCTTTCGTGGTTTTCCACAATAACATAAACTAAAATCACTACATTTGCATGCCGAAATATCAGAAAAGTCTGCTTTTTGCTTCGTTCTGGAAATTTCTCAATATTTTTTTTGTATGTCATATTAATGAATCTACATTTAACTGACCTTGGTATATTCCGATATTTATTATGGTATGATTTTCTCAAGTACATTTACACACGTACATGCGACACTACTGGAATTGATGCTTTGAGCCGTACTTTTGAGTCTACTCGTTCATACATTTGTATTCAATATTGAGCATACAGTTGATTATTTAGAAGTAGCGTATGGTGTGCGTTTATTTTTCACGTGCAAAATAATATCGCATAATGTCTTCGTGTACCGGTAAGTACAAGTTTACTAATGTCTTTTGCATCTCCAAAAACTAAGCATTGTAATCGATTCCTTGTTTCAATACTAGCAATAAACGATATATATATATATATATATTCAAGCCAACACAATTGTATACGTAACCTAACAAGAACGGACGCGGCGCACTACTCCGTACGGACATAATGCGAAACAGATTCTAAAATCGCGTTCGTCTATTAATGTAAAAACATAATAATATTATTTTCGACAAACAACATTAGATAAATGGACAACAAACCAACACAATCGTGGATCCATGCCCAATAGACAAACGCAAACTATTTATATACTTCAAATGTCTCGTGGCGATTCTTTATCTAACATTAGGTAAATGAAAATTTGTATACAGCGTATTGGGACTATGGCAGGCATTTTTTTTTTTTTTTTTCGCTATTAGATAGTCACAATATAATAATAATAATCTGTTCGATCCACCCTAATTGTCGCGAACGCACGGAGCCGCCCCGTGCGCTCGTTAATCTCACTTTGGCCGACCCGCCGGCGATCTCGGTCGAATACGAAAGAAATATGTTACTAGTGGGACGACAATGGGCACGATGGTGATGTGTCGGACCCCCGGAAATCCGAGACCATTCCGCCGTCGGGCTGTAACGGCGAGTCCAGTCCAGTGCTGACTCACACATCTTCTAACGAACGGACAACGCTTTTCAATAATCGGAGATGCGGCCGGAGGTCTCGGGTTCGGACTCTATTTCGTTTTCTGCTACTGTTCGGCGCACCACTCGGTTTGTACGTCGACGACAAGGCACGTCCCCGGGGATATGAGGGGGAGAAATACAAATGGAAAAACGACCGTGTCCATGGGTGGAATACACTGTTATCGGCGGGAAGTCGGGAAGGTATGGTATAGAGTGGGATTTAATTTATACCTATCTGTACGCGACGATAAATCGTTTACTAACGAAAGACGAATTTGAGCGAGTTTCGGTTAATCGTGTCACGAAATACCGTGATGTTTACGATTTCTTGTAAAATCTGAACTTTTTACTGAAACAAATGCACACGAATCACGCGGTAAATAAACGCAATGCTAAGAATCTAAATAAAAAATTTAAAAAAAAAAAAAAAAAAGGTAGAAAAAAAGCAACGAAAATTTCAAAAGAATATTATGTAGTTGGTTAGTAATATACAATAATCTAACTTTCACTTATATTCAAACGTGTCAGCCAATAACTCGAGCGATTTTCACGAATATCATACGTTCGACCGGTCGTGTTTAATAGTGAAATTGTTTTCACATGTTTAAAAATAGCTATTCGTAATTATTACTGAAATCGCCGAACCAACCCTCCCGTGTAAATATTGTACAAAATATAACGATGGGACCATATACATCCGATATCCGGGGGCTTAATATTAAGAGGCTAATTTTACCGGCGAAAATTAACTGCGCGAGTCGAATGACCTCCTGGCTGTCCCCTAAACCCGCTCCTAGAATCCCCATCCCCTGCGTTTAGCCATAAGCCTCTCAACGACGACAACATAATATTTCGGTCGGCGGACCGGCCATTACGGGAACGTGTCGCGAATTATAATATTAATAATTCGGCGAGTCGGCTAAATATTATAACCGTCGGGGAAATCGATTTATCGTCTGTGCGTGTGCATTATTATATATTGCACGCCCGTACGACATACCCCGGACATAGTAATATTGTTATTAAGGGATTACCCGGTGCCGCTTTTCAAAATTATCTCCAATATAATATGTTATAAAATTTCAAAACTATTTGTTTTAATTTTTTTTTTTATTGGAACAAAAAAAAACAATGAATATTTACAATCTGTAGCGTTTGTACATTGAGCAAATAGGATAATAACAGAATATCTACACAACATGAATAATTTTGAGGAGGGGGAGGCTGTCCAGTAACAGAACCCTCGGGTGTTTAATATTTAATATTTAAATAATTAAGTGACGGGATTCAATTGATTTCTGCACCATCGTCTTTTTAAACGCCGGGCAGGATTATTGGATAAGTTAACGCTACCTTGAGCGGCAATCAGTGAGATGGAATTGTACACTAATTTGGAGTGGAATTTCGTGTAGTAGGCGTGAGCAACTGCATTTTCAATTTTCAATGGTCTTTGTGAATTGAATTATTTGCAACGTACCGCGGGTCAGAGGTTAATAGACGGAGGGTTATGGATTGAAATGCCTGGATTGGACGGGATTCAGAGGGTTTTGCACAGCCCCATAGCTAGAGACCATAGGACCAGACAGGTCTGAGCATTAATTTGTAGATAAGAATTTTGTTTTTTAAAGAAAGTTTTGATTTTAGTATAGGGCGGAGGAGATGAAGTCTGCTGTTAAGCACTTTTCTTTTCCGTATTAGATGTGGTCCCCAGGTGAGTCGCATGTCAAGGATCAAACCTAAATGTTTTATTTGAGTAACAACAGGTTTGCAGTGCAACCCAAAAAAAAGAGCAGGTGAGGGGTCTTTTCTTAAAGAGAATGGTACCAAAAAGTACTTCTCGGGATTTATTTTAATTTTCCAATTCTGAGCCCAATTTTCGATTTGGATAAGATGTGACTGGAGAGTGGAGGATGCTATTAGCATATCACTGTGATTGCTTAGTGTTTTGATATTTAACCTCCGTAACGTTTTATTTTATAAGACTCCGCGGGAATAGGGATTGACTCATTGTCAACGCGAGTTTCGTACACTCGACGTATCTCGGGTATCCGTTTTGCATTTACAACACGGTTAAGCGTTTTGCGATTAAACGTCGGGTTTTCGTCATACCCAGCGGCAAGACGCGTTAATTTTGACCACCAATCAATTACAATCCGGTGAAAAAAACAACCATATATTTATTATAAGACGTCTGTGCGGTTGGGCGTCACCTAACCGATTCTTTAAGAGGACGCGATTTTAAAACAATCCGTTAACATTGTTCGGTACGCGCAAATTTTGAATTCAATCAATTGAAACTACTATAAGTACTAAAATACATTTTATCGGACTAATAATTCAATATGGATCGTATGTCTACTTTAAGGATAGAAAAAAAAAAATACAAAAAAATGATGAAAAAACACAATAAATTATAATACAAACAATTTGTATTGATATATTTGTAATCCTGGGGAGAAGACGACCCCGCCCTCCTAAAATACGCCCTTGCGTTCATGATTAGTTTTTGCGTATAGAGAATAGTTTTTTTTTTTATTCCAAGTAAAAGCCTATTTTCATTTCAATGCGGCAGCGCACGTACCGATCCGTCATCCATACAATAACGGATACAATAGCGAAAAAAAAAAAATGCCTTATTGTCACTTGTTATCTCGCGAGAATCGATTTCAAATAAAATACTATACCTCGACGTTACGTACTCTGCACGTCTGATTTGTAAATTTCAATTATATACGTTACGGATACAAACAGCGTAGTGCTTATTACATATAAAAAAAAATAAAAAAAAAAAATTGGAATTCGTTGTCGAGTAACGGAGAATAAAGAGTAATTCAAGTTATTTTTTTCGAAAATGTTCGCCGACGTCGTC
Source organism: Tuberolachnus salignus (assembly GCA_956483605.1). Lineage (NCBI taxonomy): Eukaryota > Metazoa > Arthropoda > Insecta > Hemiptera > Aphididae > Tuberolachnus > Tuberolachnus salignus. The sequence goes on from OY101430.1 coordinate 8,917,934, forward strand.
GGGTCGGGTAATGAAAATACGTTTAGCATTAAAAAAAAAAAAACCGAGCTTTTTGTCGGTACGTGCCGTATCGTCGACGCGTTCGTAGGTGCGTTTATAGAGTTTACCCGTACACACTATAACGATGATACTATTATTATTACCATTTAACATAAAAATAATATGTTTGGTTAGGTCTGCGGGCGGGTGCCTATTTAAATGGTCCAAACCAGCGGTTCTTAAACTTGTACGGCACGCGGACCCCTTGTAAAAATTATCATTGAACCCGAGTCCACTAGCAACAAAAAACAAAAAAAAATAAATATTATTTTAATAACCAAATATGTTCGCGTAGGGTAATTCGAATTTGCGCGTTTATTACACACACGAGTCTATTTTTCCATTACAAACCGTACACGAATATCTTAAACAATACAATAATAAAAACGAAAAATTTCATTAACGCTATGAATTTCTTCTACAATATCGGAATCTATTATTTGCAACCAGTTTTGCTATACTTATTTTCAATGTACACTAGTGCAGAAAACGATTTTTTGCAGAGTTATGCAACGGAAAATGGAATTAAAACCTGCAGAGCCTTATTCGATAGTCGGAATTTCGAAACCGACCTTTGCTCAGAATCGTTTTTCGTTAACAATAATATCCAACCGATATCGGACAAATAATCATTAAAAAAAAAAAAATAATAAAAACGCCCTTATTATTATTCTTTTTCTTCTTCTTTTCACCGGCCCCGGTTGAGAACCACTGCCCCACGGTCTAGCAAACACACCGAAATTGCCACTGACGCTCGTATATCGTCGGTTCGGAACGTTATGGGTCACAGTTGAAATCGTAAACCGTGTTAGTTTCGAACAAAGTATTTTTTTTTTTATATTATTTTTCCCTTTTTTTTTTTTTTCCCCCTTTTTCTGGTCAATCGATCGTTGACGACCGCAACCCACGGGGCCACGAAGAAAGTATATGTACCTACCTACGTATAACCGTATAGTGTACGCCCGCACTATTCAAACACTTTTTCGAAATAAAGAAACGGAATTACGGCATTCCGGCGAGTCGCGGTGGTAGTTTAATACATCCGTGGAGTTTTTACGACCGAGGCAATAATACAGACTCATTGGGCAATACCATAAGGTCGACCTGGTCGCCACCGCCGCACCGGTATTATTGTATACGCGTACCTACAATAATAGTAATAATAATAACAATAATCTTATTATTATTATTATTATTATATTTCGCCATTGTCTCGCGTATATAATAATATTATTTACGACCCTGCCGCCTTGTTTTAAGGACACCGCCGATAAGGAATATCGCCGGCGTATATTTTACGAGTTTTGGAGCAATAACGGAGCCACTACTACCCGGGTTTACTATCGTAGAAAACCGTCAGGGGTGGGTCGCGTTTACCCGGGGTCGTTCCGTATTTTGCGCGCCCGCCAAAACGACCTGAAATTCCGCAAAACGTCGGCCGTCATATCGGCGAGACGGCCCGAAAAAGCGGGCGCTCTGGCCGCCAAATACCCGTACGGTCGCCATGACTCCGGAATGCCGCGTTAAAGTTTCAATTTAACGTACGTCAGACTGATATGTTCGGCATGACGCACGAAGGCTGTACGCCGTTGTATTTAATTAGTGACGTTACCAACTGGGTTCGGTTCGAAAATCCCACTGGAAAGCGATTCGGTTCGAACCGGCGAAAATCGATGTGACGAAGAGTGACGCGACAACCGAATGCATGTGCGGTGAAATTCCAAAGCCGGACGAGTGTAGCGATGTCGGCCTGGAGCCAATCATTCGATTTCCGTTACGTTTTTCGATATTAAATTCCATTGTCGATTATTTCGCAAGACGATCTTTGACCGACAATTCAAACGTGTGGCGTGTTACGTTGGGTTCTGGTCCCGACAACCCATTGTGTATTGGTCGGTTCGGGAAAAAAAAACCTAGTGGAAAACCGACGAGCGCGCAACGTAAACGAAATAATTTTAAATCCGATCGACCGATACAGTTTTATACGGTTATGACGACCGTTTTGGTTGTCCGGGGCTAATTAGATAGCTAAAACATTTTTTTTTTTTTTTTTTTTCATTATTATTTCAGTTGTACTTTACAACTTACATAACTATTTGTAGGTACACAATACTGATAAACGTTCCCGACATTAGCGTTTTCGTAATTGTACGATCGGCTAGACGAGGTCTAATCAAAAAGTCCATACTTTTTAAAAAAAACCGTTAAAAAAAATATACATATTTATCGGATAAAGTCATTTACATTCAATTTCCCTCGAAATATGCTGCTTCTGAATCTATACAACTTCTCCAACGTTCCTGCAATTTTTGAAAACACTTCTGATAGTGGTTTTTTCAGAAATTCCTCGTAGCTGCTCCATTGCATTGTGTTTTATAAATCTATATCTTGAAAACGTTTACCTTTAAGCGGCATTTTTATCTTTGGGAATAAAAAAATCACATGGAGCATAGGGGGGAGATCTTGTCCGGGCAAAAACTGCCGCACAACTTGGGCTGAACAGGCCGGCACATTATCTTGACGATTGATTACAAAAACTCCGGGTCTTTTTCTTCGTACAGCGTCTCGTTAACGGCTAAGAACATCGATATATATTACTACTTCGTTGTAGTGTTGTCGTTACGGCAATTATTCGAATCAGTCGCGGTCAGGCCATCGCCGCATCCATGCACGTGATAATTTAGAATAAATAACACCCGGCAGGCACCATACGATATGTTCTGTAATCCGCCGGAAGACGACGACTTTGATATCGTCGAAGAAGACGTGTCAAGAAGAAGGCGACTTCTAATCGCCCGTCGGAAATCTTTATGGCCCGCCGATGTCAGAAACGCGTCACCCGTCATCCGACTGCCGGCGCCTGAACAATTGATGCGATTCAAACCTACGCGCGCGCATATTTTGTCGAATCCGCGGCGGCGCACGTTTTACGCTTAGGCTGGGCGCACACCTAAAGAGCAAAACTGCTCCGAGCTGCGCGGAACATTTTGTCCCAAACAGCTCGGAACAAATTCCGTTCACACTGACAAAACAGAACAGAACAAAACACAATAATTCTGGATTAATTTTTGTTATTAAACACCAGTCGTCAAGATGAGTTCTGGCGAAGACGACGCCACTTATGTGGCAATTTTTATTAAATAGCGAGAGCGGTATATAAAAAAAAGGCAAAATTTGGATGCATGAAATAAACAAATAACGGTTAGAAAATAATACGATTTTAAATTTTTTGATCGAATTACGTGAAGACGAGTTTAAATTCAACAATTTCACTCGCCTGAGTTCAGCGACGTATTAAAATAACGTGTTCAGTAAAGTACTAGTCGTAAAATAAACAAGCGACTTTGCTCGGAGCAAAAATAGAACCGGACCGATCAAGACCGAACATGTTTTGTTTTGTCTTGTCGTGTGTTGATATTGACCGATTAGTGTGCGCGCGTCAATTACTTTACACGTGTTCTAATGGTGTCCAAACAGCTCCGAGCTGATCCGAGCTGCTCGGAGCAGTTTTGCTCTTTGGGTGTGCGCCCGGCCTCAGGCATAACAGCGATCGGAGTTCTAACATTTCACGATAGTTATATATTTTTTTTTTCCCCTCCGAAATATTTTATTTAGGTGAAAAATTAATTAAATTTGTATTTGGATTTTTTTTTTTTTTTTTTTTTGCATCCCTGACCAAAGCGCTCGCCGATATATGGAAATATTATATTATCGCGTATATAACAGCGAGGTATATTATAATCGGCGTGCGTTGTGAAAAAATATATATCACGTTATATTATGCTGGGGCGCTGGAAGTAATCGAAAAAAAAAAAAAAAAAACAAGCGCCGATATAAAATTTCGCCGGCGTAATAATGTAAAACGGCGGTGGCGGAAAAACGTGTATAATATTATAATAAACGAGTTACGTACTTCCCGAGGCGGGTAATTTACGGGGGCCAAAAACGAAACTGTCTATTTTGGTATGGAAAAAAAAAAAATATATAAAAAATAATAATGTAATTTACCGTGCACACTCGCAAATCCTAACATCTATAGACTGTGTCGTAATTTAGTTAAGTTTATCGAAACGCGTAGTTTTTATCGAATTACGACTACACCTGCATACAATATTACAAAACCAATTCCCCGGCCTAATCGATCAAATCGTCTCTATACTATCTGCTCGCTATAATAACCGATTTATTTTTCTTTTTTTTTTTTTTTATAATAAAAAACACATAACAGTTCCGGTACGGATTTCGTTTCCGTGCATTTGTCGCCCCGTACTAAAGTATCAGTAAATTGGTACGTCCATTGTTAATTCCATTTGTGTAACTCGCCGTTGAAGTCATTTTACGATAGATGTTCGAATTGTCCATAAACTCTATGGAGGATGTGGCTTTTTAAGAATTCTGACCGAGCTCGACGTGATTATAACGTGTACAATGAACCGCGTACGGTCATTTTATTCTGTTATTAGGTCGGTGCGGCAAGACTGATGGGATTTAAAAAAGTATTCGTTTTCCTTATCACTCCGGGAGAACCGGAGGTATCGCCTGCGCGACTCATGCACGTCGAATTATTATGCAAAAGTCATCGTTAACCGAACGAGCAAATCATTGTCGTAACATATAGATAGGTGTACAAAACAACTATAGATAGCCGACTGTATGAGATTAGAGTCCATATGAATTTTGGCAGTCATATATTTTATAGGTGAGGCTAATAATTGTAAGCTATGACGTATTTGTTTGTGTAGTGATAAAAAAAAAATTTCGAATATTTTTCGTATTACCGCGTATATTTATCATATACGATAATTCATAGTATAAACAAAATATATCTCGTGGATTGATCGAGAAAATTTGCTCTCTTGGTATATTGTGTGGGCTGCCAGGCTTCGTTTTATTCGATTCATTACAGAGTCGGCCATCATCTGTTAGTTTTATTATATTATAAAATATCTGTGTGGTAAAAACCAACAGTAATAGCAAAAATAACATTATTACTGTCGTAATGATTTAATCGTTTTTTTTTTTTTTTCCAGTAAAACATAATAAACCGTATTATTGTCGTAATCAATGCGCGTACAATTTGCCACAGATTATAAAACGAGTCGGTAGTTATTTTTCTTTTTTTTCATATTTTCGTTCGTGTATAAAGTAATTTTTTTTTTTTTGTTTTTTTACTACCGTTTCGAACGATTAAAACAACTCTCTCCACCCCGGCAATCGGACCGTAACAGTGTATTATTACGTTGTGTTAATATAATAATATTAGGGATGTGAAATTAATGCACTAAAAAGCCTCATTTTAAAACTATAATTACTACTATAGTAACATGAGATACGCATTCTGAAAGAAGGACATTTTTTTTTTTAACAAATTCCACGACGGGCCAGTCCGTGATAAATACTTAGAGAATTATATATTTATATGTAACTTATAAATATTAAATTTATTATGCGCATAATTTATAGAGGAAAATTGACAAAAAAAATAATTGGTCACACTGTATTGGTATAGTATAGGCTCTCTAGTCTACTACACCTATACAGTGTGACCGATCTTCAAATGCATATTTTTTTTGTTATTTTTTTTTTGTCAAAAAATATTATACCGGAAATCGAAATACAATAATTAATAATATTCGTGTATATCATAAATGAAAATTGAAACGCGTCCCCGCCCTGCTCCCCTATATAATATAATATTTATTTATTTTTTTTTTTTTTAATTTTCTAACGGCAAGCGGGATTTTTCAAAACATGACATGGGCGAGCGGGCGGGCGGGCGAGAACAAATTTTCGATCCCGGAGCATTTAATTGTCCGTGCGCACCGGCGAGACCACGGCGAAAGTTTTTTTTTTTCTTCTTCTTCTTCTTCATCTTCTATTTTACCCGCACTCGATCGCGCACAAACGATATAGAACGTTTTAGTTTTGAAATCGAATACAGTATTAGAAACGTTTCCGTTTCGTTCGGTGCCTATATATACGCTCGAGAAACCCGAGTCCCGGTCAGCTGCGGACACCGTACCGGGAAGTCCGGAATTTTCCCGTCGGGCCGGCCGTCGCGTGACCCGGTTTATCACGTGCGCCGGAAATAAATCTTTTTTTTTCTCTCTCTCGGTCCCCTCAAAACATAGATAATAAAGACACGGATAGGAACCAGGCCATTCGTCACCATCGGCGTCCCCAATGATACGAATTTAATATCTTTCATTAATTGATTTGAATTGAATAAATCCGTAAATTTATTTAAGTTCTCGTTTTGTTTTTTCTTCCACGACCAATCATTTCAACGTTAATATATCGATATTGAAGTAAATTTATAATAGAATTAACGTAAACGATACACGTATATCATAATAATAGTAAATTATTTTAGCGGTTTTTCGACATTTATAATGTGATAGGAAAAAGCCTCAATTGTTTCTCCTAGACTTCCTCTCTTAATTATATATATAAAAAAACCGGTCGTATACGTTGTCATATCGTCCTTTTGCTGAATATTCCCTACGAGTATGTTAACAAAAAACGGAAATGTATTTTTATTTTTAACCAAGTCGCTATTCCGGTGTCTCGTCGTTGTTTATTCAACGTTCATTTGACTGCCGAATTTCGGCCTCTCAAAATTAAACAAATATATTAATTCACTATGTAAAGTTTCGTATAATATCAAACGCATGAAATCGCATTGAAATCGTATTCATTTAAAAAAAAAAAAAAAAAAAATTCTCCCATCATTGCTTAATGATATGTCGGATAAAACGTTGAAAATCATAAAACTTAGCAAAAAAAAAAAAATTGTTTAAAGTCGTTCTTTGACTATTAGAAAGCGTTCTTCTTCCGAAGAAAAAAAAAAGAATATTTCAGTATTTTTTTTTTGCTATACCTCGAAAAACAAATACGATCGACTAAAACACTATCGGATTCAGAATAAAAAAATAAAATCGCATGTGGTGAAAACTATTGTTTATGTTACCGATTTGTGTTGTAATTTCTTATCCAAATCCCAGCGTCATTTTGCGCGCCGCACGAAACTCTGGCATTATCTAACACTGTACTTATTATATTGTATAATAATTAATTCATATGTTTTATATTATATAAAATAGTTTTAAAAATTCGAAAATTTATTATACAGGGTTTCGAATAAAAAAAAAAAATAATTATTATTATCGCGTAGGTTGAAGAGACACGTACACCTATCTGTATAAGTATCAAAAACGATATTTAATAAATCAATCGTTAACGTATTATTTGTCCACGACTAATGCGTCGTTCGAACTAAAAAAATTATTTAAAACATTGAATATACAAAGTTACTTGCGTACAGTTACGATCCGTGGGTAAGTTATTTAAAAATAAACGACATTTGGTTATAACAAAGTTTTCCGATCTCCGGCACGCCACCGCACGGGCGCCGTGTACTAGGGACTGCGGGGTGACTAAAGCCCTCCCGCGGAAGATTTGGATAAGACGGGGCTCGTGGTTTTTATTTAAAAAAAAAAAAAAAAAAAATAACCATTCATATTTATGCCTCACGTGATACTACAAAACATTAACATTATAACGTCAGACATTATAGTAATTATCGTGTAACGGACAATAAAAACGTGTGCCTAGAATATACTAGTTACACTGTAGTGCGACCCGGGCCGAACATAACGGCGGCACGTATCGATTTTTACCGATGGCTTTTGCTTTTGTTGCCTATGAAATTTTGATTGAATCGTTTCAAACCCTACGTGAATATCTAAAATATTGAGACCCTATCCACCACGCGCCATAATACTTAAAAAAAAAAAAAACCTCGCGCCCTGTGCGCCGCTGAATCTACTCGCCGCCGCCGATTTTGATATTTGAAACCAATTCGAACGGTACACGTGTATACAATTTAATACTCTGTCGAAATATCGAACCGGAACAAAGACGAAGACAATAATAAAAAAAAAAAAACTACTTCCGTAACGATTGGTTTTTTTTTTTTTATTATTTTTCTTATTATTATTATTATTATTATTATTAACTCGGATAAACTTCAACCGTACACACAGATTGAACTTTACAGCGTCCCGTTTCCGTAACCGTCTTTCGGTTTATATTATACATTTTGTTTTTTTTTTTTTTTTACATCAGACCGAAACCTCGACCCCGATCCGTATACACTTAAAGGTCGGCCTTTGTTACGGCCGCGGATTTATATTAGGCAAAGTCGACCGAGAGGGTTTATTATTATTATTTTTTTTTTTTTTTTTTTTGTTATCGTGCTTCGCCATACTTCCTGCGTTTTACTCTCGTAGATTTTTTGAAAAACGAAAAAAAAAAATAATAATATTCACGTAAACACCGCAAATACACGTCATCACTTGTTAATAAACGTAAAATAAATAAAAGCCTTTTTCGTTGTAGACAAAGTGTAATATTAGATTTTTGTTGTTTTTTATTTTTTATTTTTTTTTCCCCTCCGTCTGCAGGGAACAACTTTTCTATTGGAGCTTTTTTGATAATATTTAGAATCTCGTTGGCGCGTTAGAAAGGTAACCTTTTTTTTTAATTTTCTTTGTATTTTTCTCAATTACAATTGGCAGCGGCCAGAATGGAAAACGTAGGTGAAAAATTTCGGCGATGACGGTTTATTATTACTTTCGATTTTCTTTTACTTTTTTAATTTTTAAATAATCTCGTTCAGCCCTAAAATTTTCACAGAATATTATTATCATCATTTTCTAGACGCGGACAATTTTTCAAAACAATCCGGCGATTTCCGAACTGTTTATCGGCATTTGAATTTCTCAAGTTGTGTTAGTGGTCAATTGTTGTGTTTCGTGTGAATAAATGCTACACAAGGTTCGTCGTAAGTTGTACTGCATGGTAAAACAGAAAAACGTCGAGCGTAATGCATTAAATTTTTTTTGTATAACCGTTTAAAGTTCAAATTTTGATGAAAACCATATAAATCGTACGGCTATTTTGTTATTATTATGTATTGTTTAATATCGAATACTATTCGAGAGGAAATGTTTTGGATCTAAACAAAAGGGCTGGGAGGCACTAATTGATTGTGAGATTGTGATACTAAGGAGTAAATGATCGTTTAAGGTGAGTAAGTTGGAAAGGCAGAAGTACAGGGTGGTCTAGTTTATATAGCCGAAAGCGACGATAAAACATTGCAATCAAAAAAAAAAAAAAAAACGACGTCTGTAAAATAATAAGGTTCTTTTTCCACTTGTAGTACCAAGGTAATTCCGAAATCGAAAACAATTACAACCGACGTATCGGTGTTATCGTTGTATCGTGTGTTGTCAATTTTATTTTGGAAAAAACCGCCGGGAATCCGGAAAAATGTCAAACACGGAATAAAATAAATATAATCGCGTCAATAGTACGCCGCATAAAACAATGACGGATATCTTTGGCGCCGCACACTCGGAATCGAAAAACGTAAACGAAAAATAATCGGCGTTTCCAAATGAAATATCAAAATTAATATTATCGTTGTTTTCGGCGCCGTATAAACGATTACGGAAACGAGAGCAATTGTCAAGCGATTTTCGCAACGGCCCCGAACGGCGATTAATAGTTTACAAACGCGCGGTGTGACTCGAAATCGTTACGTACAAACGCGCAAATTCATCGCGGATGGCACACATTAATATTCTACGGGGTACCTATATAAATGTATATATCTATACACGATGTGTGATCAGAAAATACCCGGTCTGTGTTCGTATTATTTATAATATCAATTAAAATAACGAAACCCCGATAACGTCATTCGATAAAGTAACGTTTAACGACAATTCGAGCGTTGGTTTTGCAATCGATAACAATATTTTTATGGCGTATTTCAGTCATGCGAAGATTTTCGTAATGGAGGCAATAGAAGAACAACGTGTGTGCGTACAATTTTGTAAACTCTTGCAGCAAGCTTTTGGAGATGATGTTCTGTCTCGGACAACGTGTTTTGAGTGGTTTAACCAACGGTTTAAGGAAGATAGATCGTCCGTTAAGGATAACGGACGACCCGGTAGACCCTCGACCAGTAAAACAAATGAAACTGTCGCTCGTGTTCCTGAAATTATTAAAAATAATCGTCGGTTCACTAGCAGAGAAGTTGCAGAAGACGCCGGAATATCTTATGGTTCTTGCCAAGAAATATTAACCAAAGAATTGGGCACGAGCCGAATCGCAGTCAAATTTGTTCCTCGTCTCTTAACGGACGGACAAACACAAAACCGAAAGACCATCTCTCAAGAACAATTTTAAAGAGCAGAAACTGACTTAGAGTTTTATAACATGAGACACAGTGGAAGTCAGAAAATTCTCCTAGACCAAAAAAAGCAAATGTAATCACATTTTTTAATTTTCGTGGTATAGTTCATCATAGATGAGTGCCTCAAGGACAAACAGTAAATCAGCATTTTTATTTAGAAATCATGAAAAGATTACGTGAAAATGTTTAGGGAAAAAAAGGCCAGAAAGTTGGATAGTTAGATAATCTTACCTAACCTCACAGCTCATTGTTCGTTCGTCAGTTCTTGATGAAAAATCATACTCCAGTAGTTCCATAACCGTCCGACCTAGCCCCGTGCGATTTTTTTTTTTTTTTTTTAATTCCGAAGTTAAAATCTACGCTCAAAGGACGCCGTTTTCGAACAATTTCGACGGCATTAGACAAAATACGTAAATCGATCTTGAGGACATTCCAACAAGTGCGTTCCAGGAACGTTTTCAAAAGTGGTAAAGAAGATTATGCGGCAGCGGTGTATCGGTTCCCAGGGAGAATGTTGTGAAGGCGATAATGTGTATTTAGAATAATATCGCGTTAACAAAATGTTATTTGAAAAATCCGGGTATTTTTTTTTTTAATCAAATCTCGTATGTATATATATATACATATGCGTACACGCGTATCAATAGTACGGCCGCGAATATTGCGCTGTAAACGGCTGGCCGTCTCCGGTGGCGGACCCCGCCGTTTTGTACGTAATGCGCGCCGCGGTAATACACCGAAGCGCGGAAAACGATAACCGCGTCTCTTGATTATCCAGACTCGGCCACGCGGAGAAATCGCGGGGATATATCCGCAGGGATATAATATTTACAGTGGCTAAAAGGCATTATCGTTCCGAACAATATTGCTGCGGCAAAGGTACACGGGTACACGGTAAAACCGAAAACGGAAAATGTCGAATAGTCCCGGGTCGCGTATAGTCAAGGGGGTTGTCCGTGTACGTCCGGCGAAAAGTCTGCATTTTACAAACGGTAAACGTTTTCCGTGACTATATCGACGCCGAAAAGTCATGCCGGCCGCCGGTATTTCGCGACCGCTCTGTACAATAAGCAATTTCAATTTTTGTTCGTATTTTCCCTCCCCAGCCCCACCCACGAAACGTCACGATTACCGGACGACAAATTATTATCGTTGTTGCCATAAAATAAATGATTAACCCGTGTTTAACTTAATCATTCTTGTGTAGACATTTCATTCGTAGGTGAATTTGTATTAATATTATAATAAAAATATCGTTTATCTTCAATTTACCCTCCATCCCTCCCCTCACCATGAAACAGGACTATGGTCTAAAAAAAAAAAAAATGATGGTAACCCTACCCTGTAGTAATGGAATCGACCTCTCTAAGCCGGCAACGGGCAACATTTGCGTAATTTAATCGGTAAAAATACTCGCTGTAACGGAATATAAAACTATTTAAATACGAATACTGTACGCAATGTATTGAAAATAACCGAATCTGAAATTTATCGTTATTTATTAAAAATATTTATACGAATTACAAACGATTTTTCGCGCACAATTTAAAATTCCATACTATTCGAATTAATGACAATAGCACGAGAATATGTTGAACGTCTTTTGCCCCTTCGGTAGAAAAGAACAGTCAAATATTCCAAATTATTTTTCATAATTAAAAAAAAAAAAAAAAAAAGGGAATATGTAATAGTGTTTTGTTTTTTTTCTTCTCCTTCTTCTTCTTGGTTTTAATTTTTTAGTATTATACACGAAACACATTTTAAAATCAATATGTATAAATGTACGTTGTACAAAATATTATTATATTCTATATTATATTATATTCTAGAAACTTAATTTTTTTTTGTTTTCATCCTGTCTAAACGGAAAAACGTGTCAGCGATTCAGTTATAAAGAAGTTCTACTGTACATATTATACAATAATTACTTATATAAACGATTAATCGGAAACGGGCTCCGTGAAACGTAATCGTATACGCGTCATATTGTTAATATTTTTATTATTTTATATATTTGGGGGTGTGACATACATCTGGATTTTCCGCAAATCTCAATAGTTCCTGATTTCGTAATGCGAAATTTTGTATTTTTACGAGTGAAACACCGTGTTCGCCGGGTCAGCTAATAATGTTTTATGTAAATTAGAGCGTAACATGTAGGATTTTTTATTTGTTATTGTGCTTGTTTTTTTATTTTTTTTTTTTTTTAAATAAATGTCTATTCGTGATATTTTTCGCACTGTAAAAACGTATTTTATGTATTACGCATTTAACGCTATTAACAATAATAGTTTTATGAGAAATGGCTACAATATAAATTTTAAAAATTTATAAATTCGTCTCCGGATATCAAACGCGAAATCCGAATTTCAAATTTCGTAATCCAAAAATCTGGATTCTCGAACTCCGGAAAATCCGGATATTTCGGGTAACGATGCGGCAAGTATGAAGTACCGGGAGCAGACAGTTGGACAACGATGGACAGAGCGATATGGGCAGAATAAAATCCGACGGTTAAACCTTGATGGCCAGTACGGGAATAGACGAAAAATCGACGCGATCCAAAGATGACAACGACAATAAACAATATGATTATGTTTTAACGATAAGCATTTTATCAAGCAAACGTGTAAATTTTGTATGTATTATTATTTCCCCCGGGGACACATTCGTCGGATTTATATTGTAACGCATTCTCCGATCAAATATCTTTTTCATTAATCTGTGGAATTGGATTGTACGTACAACGTCAAGGTAACGTGTTTTTTTTTTTTTTTTTTTCTTTTTCGAATCGTTAGGCCGACGTAGGACTGCTGTTTGGACTATGTTGACAGTCGTTATCGGTTTTTAGCGCCGACACGTTGACAGGAAAACTTCCGTTAAAAAACTAATATCCCGGCCGTGTACGTATACTGACGTTATCCGTTACTTTCGCTCGTAAAATAGGACACGAGTATTAAGTATAATGTATTAAACGGCTTGACCGTTCGATTGATGCAAAACCAATATTTTTATTTCGTATTTCGCCAAAGTCCCGTGCACGTGATAGACAAACGACACACGGCCGTGTTCTGTTAACCGCAGGGCGGCGGCCCCGGAATCCTAAAAAAAAAAACCCGGACGGACCGGTAAAAACTGATCGCATTTAAACATTTCCAAACTCTGGACCGTGCAATAATGGTTATTAAGTGGCGATCGGATTTTAAAACGCAATAAATAACAATAATAATATGTGTAGAGTTTTTTTTTTTTTACTTTTATTACTTTACGAGACGTCAAATAACGCAATCGAAAAACGATTCTGGACCGGAGTTCGGTAAATTGATGAGGTTTTTTATTTTTGTTAATTTGGTCGTGGTTTCATTCCTAGTGGCCAAGATATATCCAGCAATCGACAGAAATAAAACAAATATTATGTGGTCAGATTTGTTTTTTTTTTTCTTTTAAGTAATCATAATGATTGCATAATGAAAAATTCCCCCTGATATTTTTTTTTTCTGCGGACCATTCGGAACGTTTTTTCTAACTGTAAACGTATTTTTTTCATTAACAAAAAAACACACACACAATAAAGGAATGATATATTAGCAACACTAGTAACAACTGTACGTTGGCCACACTCGAAATCTAAAACGGGTGAAATCGCACGCGAACCGAATAAAAAAAAAATAATTATAATAATTAAATAACAATTGGATAATATCGGTCAAAAGCGGTGGCGGCGACAGTAGGAAATGTTTTTTAGAAATGTTCTCTCTTATACAGGGTGCGGCAGAACCGACTGACGAGTTTTGATAGGCTATAAATAACGAACAGTAAAACTTAGAGAAAAGGTTTTTTTTTATTTAAATCAATATTCAATCCTATTTTTAAAAATTATTTTTTGAAAAGTATATCTTCAAGATGGCGGCCATCAGCATTGATACACTGTTGTAGACGATCTCTAAAACTCTCATATGATTTTCGGCACATTTCGACTGGTATGGCCTCGACTTCCACGGTGATTTTCTGTTTAATTTCTTCTATGGTATGTGGGCGATGTCTGAAAATCCTATCCTTAAGGTAGCCCCAGAGGAAAAAATCACACATGCTTAAATCTGGGGACCGTGCTGGCTAGCATATGTCTCCTCTTAGGGAGACTAACCGCCCAGGGAACATTTGTCGCAAGACACCAAGTGAAATTCTAGCTGTGTGCGCTGTAGCTCCGTCTTACTGAAACCAGAGATCTCCCAAATCATGTTCTTCAGCCATTTGCTCCAACCTATGCTGCAAATACGTTTCCAACATCACAACATAACGAACGAACGTCATAGTGACGGTCCTGTTCTCCAACTGCACATTTTCGGGGGTTCTTACCGTTCTGGGTGCTCCGTGTCCAAGTCTACTTTGGGTACTTGCAGTTTCTTCCAAATGCCGTATCCACAATTTGATAGTGTTAGCAGAAAGAACAGATTCAGCACGCGGAATGCCGAAGTGTATACGAAAAGCCCTTTGTGTAGCCATCACAGAATGATTATTTTCGTAATACGCACGCACGACGAAACCACGATGTACACCTGTCCAAACCACGATTACGAATAAAAACGGCATTACCGTACAATTTAAACCATACCACTTTTTAAGGCCTGCTCTTATCTTATCACAGGCCACTGACCTCATTAAACTCGTCAGTCGGCTCTGCCGCACCCTGTATAGTCCGCATGGTGATTAAATGTTAGTCTATATAACGATAGTTTTAGATTCTGCGCGGTACGAGGACCTATTGATTTTGCAATAATGTGCGATTATCTACCGCCCGTTCTCGCTACCGTTCCCGCACGAAAACGCTTTTTAGACCAGTAAAATGTGACCACCGAATTCGCCATTTGTTGGTCTTCTTCGCGAAACGTTTGGAGAAGAATCGAACGCGGCGGTGCGGGTGCGCCCGAACTACCGCTGGAAAATTTTTTTTTAAAATTTCCCAGTAATTTAATAATGTTTTCGAAATAAAATTTAAAAAAAAAAACCATGGCATAGAAAACGGGTGGTTTTTTTTTCAATTTTTTTTTTTTTCATTATGTATTTTGACCGTTCCCTCGAATCCTAAACCCAACCCCGGTCGAAACGCGAATCCGAATTAAATTAAATTAATACCGCAATTCGCCGGTATGTGACCAGAGTAAAAAATAACGAGCGAGCTACGGAGGCTTGCTTTCATTATTTTCGACAATAATATTGCCAAACATGTATTTTTGGGGAAAAAAAAAAAAAAAAAAAAACTATTATTTTCCCTTCATTTCATGTCGGCAACATTGAACAAATATTTTTGGACAAGTCCTTTCAGCCTCCGGGAGCCACCGAGGGAGAAGTTGTCTGATTAGTGTCCTGAGAAATATGTGTGTACTTGCTAGTATTGTCAATCATTTTTTAGAAATTATAGTAATGATTCGAAGTCGCGGGTTGACATTTAAACGGTGAAACGATTTGAAAAAATTCAAATCTGCAAACTTGTATTACAATTGGTCGTTTCTATTCCCGCAAACAAAAATATTCTTTTACCACTTTTTTTTTTTTTTTTTTTTCTGTACTTGGTTTTGTACCTTTCTTTTGGACTTTTATCGTGTCTGTTGTATACCCGGAACAGTGTAAACGTATTCGAATGTCCCGTCGGGTGTTGCGTTGCGTTTAATTTTAACAATTAAAACTCAATATATTACTAAACCGGTAGGCTACAAATCGATATATTTACATATTTATTAAAAAAAAATTATCTGATCTCCCGGACTCCGGTCAAACGCATTTGGACGGAAAACGCTCCCGGGGCTCGATTCGACATCTTAAAATTTAAGATAATAAAATATAATATTATAATTTAATATTTATTAACGATATTTAATATCGTTAACACGGGCGTTTAATTCAATGCCGGCCTTGTTCGGCGGTAACACTGTTTCGTAAATATTCGGAATATCGGTTTTATTTAATACGCCGTTTTCTACGCGCTCGCCCGAATATACAATAATTGTTTTTATTAAAACGCTCGCTCCGCCGAATGATGATTAAACTTTAGTAATTTTATCATAATAATTCATTTAAACGGTTTATAATATACATAATCGTATTAGCGTAAGGAAATTTTGCGGAAAATTATGTAACGCAATAATTGAATTGTTACGAACGTTTGGAAACTCCGACGGCCATAAAATAGCAGGTACCCGCTATGCAAGCAACGAAACTATCGACCGCAATACACTAATATTATAATCATATTATCGTATTACGCGAAAAATATTGGAAATTCCGGTTCCAACAGTATTTTGATATAAAATTGTATCTTTTTTTTTTTTGTTTTATTTGTCTAACACAATGTTTCAAGATGTATTTTTCGTACCTTGTATTTTTTTTTTTTTTCATTTATACACGCGAAATTAATATCAACGGAAAAACTGAATACTTTTTAGTGATACGATTATGTAAGGCCGCAGGTTCTGATAAGAGCGGACGTTTCAAGACGTGAACGTCTAGCCATCAATTACTTTGCTACAAATATTGTAAAAAAAAAAAAAAAAAACAATCGAGAACCGATTTAACATTCACACCTACTTAAATCGTTAAATTACAAAAAAAAAATGATGTTGCATAGTTCGGTATACTCTAATCGAAACACTTTTTATTCGGTACATTACTGGTATATCAAACGGGATTCATCGAATCTCCGACCGAGTAAATACTGTACGGAGTCTTAATATTTTTAAAACGTAGTATTTTCGAAATAAAAAGTTCAGTTAAATTTCAATATTTCAATTAATTCGCTACGTACATTGTGTTTATTCGATTGTATTATAACGACGAGACGCGTATATAGTACTTTAAAATTTCATTATTTATTACGTATTGAGTATTTCGTATTTACCGGTTGCGATTGAACGTATATTTTTATTTTTTTTTTTTTTTTTTTGTAGGTTGTATTTACTCGTCGATAACAGTGTAGTTTGTATTTGATATTTCAATAAGATTTTAAAAGTGTTTCGCCCGGCCCCGGGTCGAAACAAACAGCGAAATGAAATAATAATGTAAATCACTCCGTATAGGTTACCCACTCTCTCGACTCCGGGATTCATAAAATGTTTTTTTTTTTTTTTTTTATATATATACACCTATCAAATATACGATAAATATAATATGCGTTTACACTTGCCGTCTGTCGGTATTTAAATTAATATGTCGCGTATTTATACAACGTGGTGTTCCTACAACGATATAATATACTATATAATGTGCCGTCGTAAAATTATGTTCAATAAAATTCTGGAACAGGTATTTTTTATTAAATTTGTCATTCGTATAGAATATACGGGTACGTGCAATCACATTCACTTAGCGCGCTCGATATTTTCGCGATGCCGAACTACGTCGTGAAAAGTGTCCCGACGGAATTTTCATTATCTGGACACCCGTATGATTTTTATTATCTATGTATATATATTATATGTTGATAGGTGCGTATAAAAAAAAAAAAAAAAACCGTTTGACAGGTACAATTTATAGGGTAATTTCGTTTATATACTACACGCAACGATAAATCATCGCAAACGGAAAACGATTCAGAGCAGAGTTGGGTTGAAAAATTATTACACGCGTACAAAAAACAAAACATAAACTAGACACCGGAATACAACAAAAGATCGATTGTCGCGCAAACATTCCCGTTCGTAACGATTTGTTTTCCCCGTATTCTTTCGTTATTTAGATAAGTACAAGAACGATAAAAAAAAAAAAAAACGACCTCGCCAATTCACCGACTAGACAAAATTCCTAACCCAGAAAGCACTTCTGACGTTGACGATTTGACGAAGATTTCCGGTCGATAAGCCATTTACAGACAGATAGAAATGTAGATCATAGGAAAACGAATACGTTTAAAACATTTGAAATGGATAGGTTTCAGTGGACATGTACGATTCGCCTATAAGTACGACAGTTTTTCTCTGGTCAATTTACGGGCAGGTGGAGTTTTGCGGAATTACTGAAATTAAATTTCAACCCTAACACTGTAACTCCGAACGATTTTATACCGAAGACGCGCTTAGTTTACGCGTCAGTTACAGACAGGTCAAATCGACATTACAAGATTTTGTCGACTGTGCGTAGTATGTACGTATTTTTACTATCCGTAATCTCGTTACAGAAAAAATACCAACGTCAATTGTCTATTGCAAGTATGCGTGAAAAAGAAATATATAAAAATTCAATACCGAACGTGTCGTGACGTTTATGCGATTTCCGGGACAAACCGAACGGTCGCCGTTTACTCATAATAATCAACGGGCGTCCGTATAAAACTTTAAAGCAATTGTCGCGAAAAAGACGAAAGCTCAAGTAAACGATTATATCGAATATATATTATTGTAAACCACCGGCGGCGGAGATTAAATGACATAATATAAACGCGCCGTTTAAAACCGTGAACGCAATTTCAACGGCAAACGTACCGTATACAGTTACGATTTATTTTAAGTGTTGTTCTTTTAGATTTTAAGCGGGCCGAGTATAAGTTATTAGTTTTAAAATATATATATATATATATATATACGTGTTCGTTTGTATGTTTATGCTCTCGCGGAAAACACATTTCGGGCCATAAATATGCTGGGAAAGTTTCATTAGCGACTTAACGCCGTTAAGATAATCGGGCGAACGGGTTGTTTATAAATGTCGTTTTTCGCGAAAATTCCATTTGACGGCGCGGCAGATTGCACGCGAAACGGACAACGTAGAAAAAAACAAAAAAAAAAAAGTGAAAATTTTTGTTAATTTCAAAGCGCCCGGTCGAGACCCGAGTAACCGTCAAACGAACAAACCGTACCGCGTGACATTTCGCGCGCGAAATTTATTTTTCGTAGGCTTTTCACCGTCGTTCCGGCGAGTATTCTACGAGTAAAAGAACGTAATGAAATATTTTGAAAAAAACTAAAAGCATCTACACTACATACAGATACATCGGTACATGTATATACGTCTTGTTTCTACTGGATATAGTTGACATTATCTTTCCGAATATCTGTTGATTCTGTTCCCGGCTCCTCGTCGTCCATTTGTTTCTTTGATTTGCAAACGCGCTGACGTCCCATGCGGCCACGTCGCTGGAACATACTCGACTTTACGACTGCACTCACTCGTATGCGGGTTCGGTGAGTACCACGCGGCCTCTTGCGAGGAAATTTCTACCGCGTTTTCAACCCGACCTCGGTCAATATACCGCTATAGTCTTTTTGTCTTTGCCTTCGATCAGACCAACTGTACTCACTCGCGCTTAAAGTGAGGAAAATCGTGGGCTCTCCGAGCGGTCGAATCATCGCACCAATGACGTCGTGGTAACATTCTCGGGGTCGGACAAATTAACAGAATGACCCCCAGCCATAAGACATGCCAAAAGAAAAAACTAAGAGTATCTACACTACATACAGATACATCGGTACATGTATATGTCTTGTTTCTACTGGATATAGTTGACATAAGAATGTCGATGTCAATTTGGTATTAGATACGAGGAGACGAGGATTAAACTGAAAGTAACTTTTTTAACGCGTGTAAAAAATAAACAAGTTTCAAAGACAGGAATTATTTATTTATTTTTCAAAGACAGCGATTATTTTTATTGAGTATACATTTTTCTAAATTTTTAAATGGAAGACGCGGTGACACTAATCGTTCAGAGACAGGATCGAGAGGCGGTAAATCAGATGGAAATGGAGGATAACAAAA
This sequence comes from Tuberolachnus salignus, assembly GCA_956483605.1. NCBI lineage: Eukaryota > Metazoa > Arthropoda > Insecta > Hemiptera > Aphididae > Tuberolachnus > Tuberolachnus salignus. The sequence continues at coordinate 8,937,981 of OY101430.1, forward strand.
ACCGTCAATCGTAGCGAAACGGGGAACTTTGTTACTGAGCAGAGTTTGACAACGAGTATTGCACACGCTCATATTATGAGAATCTAAGTCTGGGTATTTTTCGAGCAAAAAATCTACGGCTTTCTGGGGAACGTGCTTCATATCATTCTCGGACCAAAGGCGATCGCGAACAGCGCAGGAAACACCGAATTCGTTTTGGATAAAACGAAAATCGAATTCGTTATCAGCGACGGGAAATTCGTCAATACGGACATTTCGCGGCGGTTCGGTTATCGGAATGACGGTTTTTGAGGTTGTTCTTTAAACGAGCGTCGCGGTAACATTCTCGGTGTCGGACAAATTAGCATAATGACCCCCAGCCATAAGACATGTATACATGTCAAAAAAACTAGTTTTCAGCGGTTAGACGGACGACCGATTTAAATACGAAAACAAAAAAAAAAACGAAAAACGTCCGTAAATTAGGCCGCCGCCGCGTCGCGTAAACGGCACGCGTGCGCCGTGGCGAGACCGGGGCGCGCACGGGCAAATAAAATTCAAAAAGTAAATACTCCGCCCGCGGCGGTACATTATTGTATTATAAAAACTTGTCCGGGGCACGGCAATAATCGAATGAAAACAGCGACAAAACAACTTTACCGTGATGGACTGCGAAGTTTTTTGAATTCCCCCGGAGCACCGGCGTCCGGGCGCGTTTCCCGTTATTATTTTATTATACAAGATTACGGTAAGAACACGATGGAAATATTATGGTATGCGGAGAGGGACGCGAAAACAGGAGGGCCCATAGTTATAACCGGAGTTTGTTTTTTTTTTTTTTTTTTTGCTCCCGGGGAGACACGTCCAGCCATATATCTCTGTGTGTGTGTATACAATATATTAAATATTTTACCCGTGTGTTCGGTACGCGTTTCGAAAACTTTCCTTTTGAGTATATTTTAACACTCTCGCCCCGTTTTCCTCGCGCCCGTTACTACGCTGCCGCGCCGCACCGGCAGTAACCCCAGGTACGGGTATAATGTAAACGAACACAAGTTTTCAAATAAATGTTTACGATTGCATTAAATAATATTATTATGTCCCCGTGAGTTTTCTATTAAATTATTATTATTATCATTATTACTATCCTTCGTAAAATACGATCCTTTTACGAGCGGAAAAAATATAAACCGCGCCAATGTTAACTTTTTACGTAATCGCAAATGTTCCGCGGGAAATCCAAAGGATTCGCTTTCGAAAAACTCCAAAGACCGCCGTCAATCGTGTCCTGCATACGAAATTCATACATACATTTTAGTAAATTAACTTTTTTTTTTTTTTTATACGTGTATTTATATAATTATATAAGAATTGTAATCGGTCACGGTTATTTAGTTATAGAACTTTCGTTTTTTTTTTTTTTTTTTGAATGATTAAAATAATATCAGAGTTAAATACTCGGCGTCCACGGCGTAAAAAATCTAAATCCTAAATTTCATTTTGCATATTTTAAAACTATATTGCTTTTTAATGTATATTCGGTTGTTTTTTTTTTTTTTTTTTTTAAGCGTATTTTTAAGTATTTTTTAGGTGCTAGAAATCACTAAGCTTCTAATCATTACTAACATCACGCCAAACTCTATTTCAAGTGAAAAACCTAAGTGGCTAAGAAAACGAATACTACAGACTTGAGACTTACTATCTTACCGATGTTGTGTATAAAAATAAGATTCTATGTTTAATCGTCATTGAAATTATTTTAAATTTCATGAGCCAAAAAAAAAAAAATGGTTTTGCGGAGATTTACCCCCTTTTATCATCTATTAATTACCCGGTTCATATCAATTCGCATGAGATTATATAACATTTTTCGGCCGAGGACAGTAAAAATTGACTCGGTTCGGTTAGTAGTTAGGACCATACAAGCCTAGAATCGATTGGCAGATACGAAAAATTATATCTGTTTAATTTGGACGAGTACCCGTGCAAAAGAAATAACCTCCTTAAAATTCATCCGGTCTCTACGTCGTGATAATAAAACGGTTATCGCGACGTGTTTACGTTTATAAAACGGACGATAAAAAGACTTAATAATTTTCGTGCGATATTAAGGCAATGAGAGACGAGATTTGGCACGAGATTGGAAGTTTCACCCACTGGAAGAGCACATAGCCGACTGCAGCGCAATGACTTTCCATTTCCGGCTTTTCGATAGTGCCGCGAAAACGGTCAATAACATATCGAACCCTAAATAGTCAAAAGGGCGTGGGCGATACGTTTGGCCAAAATAACATTTTAAATTATAAATTGCAACCAAATCCGTTTTAATAGCGATCAAAAAAAATCTAGAACGACGAATACATTAGAAATGAGTCGTTTTCGCCATGAGAATTTGTGATTGTATTTGCCAGAACGTAAATTCATTGACGGCACGTGGTGTAAAACGGTCGTGTACCGCAAAATGACTGAATTGAGAGAACGAAGTTAAAAGCGACACGAATGTGTGAAATTATTTGATATTGTAAACGACTGAAAACCCAATAGATACCGAGCGACGCGAGGAGTGTATTGGTCTTATTATGACGTGGATTTTTTTTCGGTCTGTGAACAATTTTTATACCAGAATCCGATTTTCATGTGAAGCATCTTTTCTGAAATCATTTTGGGTCTAGTTGGTGTATTGAGACAATTATTTACGATTTTCGTTGTAGTTTTATTAATAATTAGTAAAAATCGGAAAAAATATGGGAAAAAACGGGACAATTACAACAATAACTGTTTATTGAACTATTTGTAAGTATTTATAGTTGTTATAAAGATAAAATTGTTTCGGCCCAACAAAAATGCACGGAAAAATTACCTAAGGTTATCACGAACCTCATCATTTATACTTACTGTCGAAAAAGAAAAAAGTTGAGCGTATTGTAATCATTTTATCTTTTTTTTTTTTTTTATAATCGTTTGAAGTTGTATGTGGCGGTTATGTGAGTAAAACATTTTTGGCTACAAGAAAATATACATCGATTCAGTAAGATAAAACACCGGCAATTTTAATTTATTTTGTAGGTGTGAATTAATACAATTTTCGAACAGTCTTACCGAAATTTGCTCAGGTTCGTTTTTCGTTAGCAATAATTTGAAAAAAAAAAAATAATGAATACACTAAATTACCCACTATATCATGCATTTTCTACTTTTCGCCAACAACATTGGCCACCCGTGGATTTTTTTTCCGTAATCCCAAATAACGATCGAAATGTCGCCATTTCGCTTATTGTGGCTCGGTATAATAATATTATTGTAAGGATACGCGAAATTTGGCGCGATTTAAACGGTGAAAATCGGTAGTAAAGCAATAGACTGCGGGCGTTTAAACACACTCCGTAATCGAGGTTTTGTAAATATTATTTTTACACGGAAAATTAATCACGGGCCACACGACGTTTCGACACTGGAAAAGACGACTCGAAAACGACGATGTTCGACCGGCCGGAACCGCCGTAACGGTAAATATCCTTTTCCTGGTTTCGGGATTAGGGTTCGGAAATAATTTAAAAAAAAAAAAAGTCACGGCCACCGCCGTAAGGTAGGCCACAACCTCGCGGGTTCGATGGCAGGACGTATGGGAACGTAATTTAGGGTACATCCTGTAAATAATTATGAATGAAAATGATGGTTTTAACCACCACGTACCTTGTATAAGATGCTCGGATTTGTAACGGTGCCGAACAAGTTTTAGTCGCATTTATAATGTCGTAAATAATCGCTGGATGATGATGGACAAAAAAAAATTACTCTGTGCGTGCTGTATGGTAACGAATTGGTCGATCGCCACCACGACGTCATCGCTTCACGTAGTATTATGAGTATGTGCCAAATATAAGTGACAGCTTTCGGTAACAGTAACAACAAAAAAAATTAAAAAATCCGAACAGGACAGACGGACACAAAAAACACCGCACAAGTGCACCCCATAGTTAGATATCACAAAATGCCGTAGTTATTGTTCAGGTGGATTGTAAGATATTTTATGATATCTAATTATAAGAGGGACAACCCAAATATTATGACGTTTTAACCACCATCCTATCACCAAATCCCGCAAAAGATATACTTGATCCAAAAATCGGAAAGGGTACTTTTTTATGATGTGCCCCTAACAGTCCTATATGTACAAGGTGAAAATGCCACCGGCCTACGTTGAAACACAATTGAGTTACGGCCGTTTATTAAAATTCCTTAAAATGTTTCGATTATAAGGAACATTCGAAAATTGAGTGCCGGGTGACCGACCAGAAGCCGACGTCGATAAATTTGCGTCCGGGAGGACACCTGATGCTACGCAGACGGCAGTCGGCCGGTGGAACAGGCGAATTATACCCCCGGGATAACTATAGTCCACGTGGAACAATTATGCTAGGTTATATATATATATATAAATACCCTCTAGATTAATAATAGAAAAACCATAATTCCCCGGGAGGTTTGAAATTCCCATTCCTTTAGTCATAAATAATTTTAGACCATAATTATGTGGTCGACCGCGCGGTGCCCTTGGAAAGACAGTGTGCGCCGGCCACACTTTGGGAACCGCTGCCCTAACCTATAACGTTGTAAAGGCGACAACGGCCAAAAAAGGCGTTCTCGTTGACCCATTCGGTGAAATCGGCCTTTTTACGGTCGAATCGAAATCGTACTAAAGTCAAGTTTCAGCAAAACGTTTTCAAAGTATAACCTTTTTTTTCCCCTTTTATGTTTCACCGCTTGTTTTACAAACGCAAATAGAAACGCGCGCGATATATTAAGACGAGAGGGGAAAAAATAAACGATTTTTTTTTTTTTTTTTTTGCTGACACTGTTTTAATGTTTAAAAATGTCGATTCGGCTGACTCGGACCTGCCGGTGAAATCGAATTAACTGCAGTTACCCTATCCTCCTCGGGACTAATTATTCTTTATACCTGCAAATAAAACACCGCCTCGGATGAATGGCCAAACGAAAAACCTTTAAACCCGGGCGAAGACACAAATTATGACTTCCCATCGTCACTTTATGTTTGAATACAACGAAGAACGTATACGAATAAGTCGGCATATCAAAAATAGTTCGATAAAAAAAAAAAAAAAAAAAAAAAAAACAACAAACTAAACGACGTTTTCGTACAAATCGTACCGCGGATTGTGGATTTTTAATATTTTAATATGGCCATAAGAATAACTACCGCTGAAGACGACGAACGGAGCAATATTTCTTGAAAATAATTTGTCCACAAACGAAGAGAAAAAAAACCCCAAATTATAGTAAAACCGATATGAGTATGCCTACATAAAGAAAAAAAATCGGGACCAATGGCCGTAAAAACCGAATATACCGGGATTGTAAAAAAAATGTCGTTGACTATAATAGACGTCCGGTGTTTGTTTAGGACGTTTTTATTATAAAATATTATAATTGCTCGGCGTTTTCATATGTGTGTGTGTGTACACACACGAATAAAAACCAGGACGATGATAAAATTGCGAAACATATGAAATTGCATTTGAAATTTAACGAAATACGATAAGCCCCGTGTGCACGATGCATTTAAGACCGTTGTATTCGGTTGTTTGGCACGCAAACAAATGGAAGACGAATAATTAGAATATATCAGTATTTTATTTTCTTAACATTTACGTACGTCCGCATACGCAATAATTTATAGGTACACCTCGTATGTTATTATCATAATAACGTGTTGGGTTAAAATAGTTTCGGAAGTCTGATCGTATGGGATCTGAATTCACTCGAAAACTTTATTTTACAACCATCGTAATTATACCCGATGGTAATCTTCGAAAATTTACCCCGAGCCGTGTGCCAGGTGAATAATTTACATTGTCTTATGTGTCAATATTATTGCACATTAACGTCTCCGATCGATTTGGACTTTATCTGCCGAATATATAATTAAATGTAAACCCGAGACTACGCCGTAAATATCAAATACCGTCGTAGGTATTCGATTAGAATATTATACGAACAATAATGTACATGGCGATACTTGAAGGTTTTTAAGTGCGTTTTGGTGGTTTATTTGTTTTTTTTTAATCGTTTTAAAACCATCGTTCTACGGTGGTCTTACGGTTATTTCGGTTTTAAACACAATTGCCTACCCTCTGATATACAAAATCCAACCTTTCGAAATTACTTAGTTTTATTTTTTTTCTTTCTGAACTTGAACTGTTGTTGTTGTTTTTTTTTTTTTTTTTTTTCATTAGCTCTCGACATTTTATAAGCGCTTTGTTACAATATTATAAATATCGACTGTTCGAGTAAATTCGATTCCGCAAAAATGCACAAACGATTAACACACAGCAACAGCTGAGACAAACATTTAAACGTGGTGGTGACGTGTGTAAATATAAAATAAGAGATTAACGCAATGGAAATTTATAAAAACAAACAAACGATTGGTAAAATGGATTGGAAAACACCCCTGGGGGGTCGAAGGGGGACGGAGGACCGCGGGCTCCGACGTGTTCCGCGATTTTTTATTCAAATCTCGAACCTTGCGCGGACAACAAAAACGAAAAAAAACAAAACAAAAACGCTTTAACGAAAATCCGTATGCGTCGTCGTGATTCTACCGATTTTACAATCGCGACCGAGATACATTAAACTAATAGAATATTATTGTACTTTATTAACTATATTTTTAATTTAACATGTAAAAATATGTGAATATATTTCATATCGATCGCGGTTTTGAATTCTAGAACGATTCCGAGCAGACATCCGACTCTCTAATCATTCAATAATTTCTCAACCTAAAACAAAGTATGTAAATATACAAAAAAAAAAAACCCGATTTTATCATAATAACTATCAGATAATAATCGGTTAGGTTTGACTGACTATGTTTATTGTCTCCGTCGAATCGTTTAAAAGTGTTCAGCCAATCGTCTGATTCTTTAGTTCCGTGATATTTTATAGCGGATTTTATTTTTCAGGTGTACCAATATGTTTGTATTAAAAGTTAAAAGCGATCATAATTTCCATTAACTATGAAACTATGCACTTTAAAAAAAAAAAGTAATTTACGAACGGTGGAATCGAGCGCGGCGAGAAAACAATTTTTTTTTTTTGTATTTTATTTAGGGATGAACATGTTGAGCGGCCTGGATAAATTCCAATCTCTCCGCCTGAATTCCCTGGTCCCCCATTCCGCTCCAGATAATTACAATTATTATATCGTACTGTTTTATTAAAAAAAAAATAAATAAATAAATAAAAAAAGAACCAAACAAATTTCCCGGGAAATCGTATACACGTACTTTGTAAGTTTATTGAAGTGTAAAATCGATTAGAACTACGAAATCCCGTATTAATCCGACGAAGTTTCGGGATAAATTAAATACGCGATAATAATAAAATAAATTCGATATTTTGTTCTACGGCATATTGACCGGGTGTTCAAGTAAAAAAAAAATCGCGGGCTGACCGACCCGGCACTGCCGAGCCGCGTTTACGGAACGATACATACAAATTATATTTTATAACTGTTGTCTACAGAAATATATCTGTACATAATATACGGTTTAGACATTTTTTTTTTTTTTTTTTTTTATCAGGACGTGTTCTCGGCATTAAAAGAATAAAAAAAAAAAGAAGCTATTCTCGTTGTACTATGAAAACGTCTCTGAATTCATGCCAAACGGCACTCTTAAATCGGTACTCGGCGCGTCGGTGAATTATGCCTTTGCTTTGCCAGCGTGTCGCGCACAGTGTTCTCAGATTTTTTCTAAAAAAAAAAACATTTATTTTTTTTATCGTACCACACGCTCGTCGTAAATAATAATAATAATTTATTTGCACAACGGAAGCGAAATGATTTTTTTTTTTTTTGGAATTTTATTCGTTTTATTAAATTATACGCGATCTAGTAAATAACTATATTTATCCATCCGCGTTCCTAATTCGTAGTAAATACGAATCGCATCGTCCGTCTATCACAATCTCTTATTCATCCGTTTCGTATTATGTCCTAGCCTAGACAAAAACTGGAGGCCGAGGTGTCGAGGATGGGCAACTGGCTCCCAATGTTCTAATCATAAAGGGGCGTTATTGATTTCAAATAAATATATTATTCTATAGATAACAGCGTTGAAACTTGTTTAGATAATAATTTTTCTATCTTATCTAGATGATAATTTTGGTATCTGTCTGAAGTTAATCCGTGATATTCTTTTTAGTAATTATCTACATTAAATATACCTTAAAAAAAAAAAAAAGAAAAAGAAAAATGTAAACGTTTCTTTGTTAATGTTCCATAGTAGAAAATATTAAAAACCTAAACAAACGTATTCGTATATTTTACTTTTAGTTAAAAAATCAAAACTACTAGCTATTAGTTTAACCGTTTACGTGTCCATCACCCTAGTCATAATGTTCTATGACAACAATAATAGACAATTATTATTATTATTATTATTAGAAAAATTATCTTTTTTTTCTTAAATATCTAGATACATTTCATTTATCTATTATATTATCTGAGGTAATTAAAATATTTATTATCTTTATCTGTATCTTGATGATTATGGTGGAATTATCTTTATCTAGATACATTTTACTTATCTACGTCTCAACATTGTTAATAAGGCATTTCGGGTGTTTTTTTAAATTCATTAATTGCTTACTTAAAACTATGGATTTTGATTTCACGTCGACTAGTCTAAAAGTGTTCAGATCATTTTTATAATTACAATCAAATCCGGACATGTTAACCAATTCTTTTTTTTTTTTTATTTTAAATCTAGTAAAAGTTATGTCGCCATAAAAAACTAAGCGAAGTAAGTTAACCCTACAGTGAATGATTGATTTTTTTTTTTCAAAGAGTTGAATTTTTTCCGCCTAATTTTGAACAGGTGAATTCGGGAGAAACAGTTTGAAAAACGATCGAACCAATTCGATAGAAAATTAATTTTCGGTCTGTTGCGAATGTGCAACGTTGCTGCACAAATATAATAATAATTACATTCGATTTTTTTCTCCTAGTATATAATACAATAAATATCACAATACGTTTTTTTTTTTTTTTTAAAGATAATAATCTTGCACAGATCTCTGGCACAGGACAGAGGCACGCATACCAATCGTTTCAAATGTTTCAATAACCGTTTTTTTTTTTTTTTTTTTTAATTATACTAAACCGATAGTTTCATATAAAACGCTGTTCCTGTCCTACCGGCGTGATGTTTTTAATGTTGGTATGTCTATAATACGTATAGCACCTCAGGGGATTCCGCGACAGGGTGTGTATAGGTATGTGAACATTGGAAAACACTCATGGAAAACTTTTTTACGCTTATTACGGAAGTTTATACGGGACAGAGTGTGGAAAAAAACCGTTTTTTTCCGCACGGGAATCGTGTATAGGTACGCTGCAGTTATTCACAACGGTGTAATACAAACGATATACGTACATTGATTATTTCGGAACAAAAAACGACGAGGAGTATTATAACAAACGTAATAGAAACAGTGGTATATTACAGGAGAGACGGAAAATATTTTTATCGCGTAAAACATTATTTATACGTACGGATAATACGATAAAAAGTGTTCGCAAAAGCCGATAATAGTTGAAATAATTTGTCTAATTGTGTAGGAAAACGACAGTGGCGCCGGAACGATTTCTTAAACCGCTGGCGCCGAACATAATGTCTATTTTTTAAACGCTTACAGACAATTCAAACTGATTATGAAATGTAAAAATTATATCAGAAATGTATTTGTTTTTTTTTTTTTTTTTTACCCGGAAATAATCAAACGAATAGTGTGAGAACGTCTTTCTTGCAGTTCTGTTCGGTAATATTGTGATTTTCGTGTGTTCGGACCAGAGAAAAACGAGCTGGCGTATATTCCCGATACCACTCGGACGACGACAGGCGACAGGAACACGTTTGGCGATAATGCGAGAAAATAAACGTTTATGTGTACTTTTTACATGAAAATAAACAAATGTTTTGCTAAAACAGTAGTGCTTTTTAATTTATGAACTGGCTTACTTTTAAATTGACTTGGAAGCATTAATATAAATAGACAATACAGTATAAAGGATTTTTGATAAAACAACAAAACCATTTCGGTATTCTTCCAATTGATTTACCACCAGTCTTTATTAACATAAAGTTAATTTTAATCGTTTCAATGTATTCGTTGCCTAATACGAATTTAAAATAATAATCCACTCGTCGAATTGCAGAACTGTAAACAGTAACGATTTCGTTACCTAACTGTAAACAGTAACGATTTCGTTTTTTTTATTCGAAAATATCTCCAAGCTGTCGGTTGTTAATTATCGGTTTATACCGATTTATTGTTCGTTTAGCTATTATAATGCACAAACTCGAAATTCTTATTTCTTACAGTAAAAGAACACACATGTCCAGTGGTAGTTGGACAATTTTACATCACGACGATTAATAATGCTTATACATTGTGTTCGGTCAGTCAACAAAACTAAATAAATAAATAGATATAACTAAATTTTTAGTTTGTACGTCGTACTTACAGATAACAAAACTTAATAGCCCGCGGTTTCGATTTGTTTCGCCATAGCCTGTAAAAAAAAAAAATAAGAACTTAAATTAATTAATTGTTTGTTACAAAATATTCGTAAACTGTTTTACGATAAATATATCAAAAATGTATTTTTAAATAATCATTATCTAAATGATTTGGCAATTGCGAAAAACTTTTTGTTACAATAGTTACAAAGGCGTTCCGTATTTCCACGGTTGCGTTTCTCTGATTGAGTTTAGAGCAAAGGGACATACTATATATTTCCAAAATAAGAGTATTTACTGTTCACATATGTTTCATACTATTGTCGCATACATACGAGAAATACATAATGTCATTCGACAAAGTAACTAAAATTAACGAGAATTTGAGCATTAGTTTAAATCGATAACAATATTTATTTTTATTTTATGGCATTTTTACGAAAACGTATTTCAGTCATGCGAAGATTTTTTTAATGGAGGCAATAGAAGATCAACGTGTGTGCGACCAATTTTCTTTTAAATTAGGGAAAAGTTCTAGTGAAACTTTTATACGTTTGCCACAAGCTTTTGAAGATGATTTTCTGTCTCGGACAACGTGTTTTGAGTTGTTTTAACGGTTTAAGGAAGATAGAACGTCCGTTAAGGATAACAAACGACCTGGTAGACCATCGACCAGTAAAACAGATAAAACTGTTGCTCGTGTTCGTGAAATTATTCAAAATAATCGTCGATTAACTAGCAGAGAGACGCAGAAGACGTCGGAATATCTTTTGATTCTCGCCAAGAAAAATTAACCAAAGAATTGGGCATGGCCGAATCGCAGCCAAATTTGATCCTCGTCTCTTGACCGATGAACAAACACAAAACCAAAAGACCATCTCTCAAGAACTTTTCGAAAGAGCAGAAACTGAACCAAACTTTTAAAAAAAAAATATTAAAACAGACGATGAAACTTGGATTTACGGATATGGCGTTGAAATACTCTATTTGCTCTAATTTAAAACAAAATAGTACGCACACACATTGTTCTTCTATTGCTTCCATTACGAAAATCGCCGCATGACTGAAACATATTTTCGTAAAAATGCTATAAAATAAAAATAAATATTGTTATCGACTTCAAACCAACTCTCAAATTCTCGTAAAAAGCTACTTCATCTAATGACATTATCGGGGTTTCGTTATCTTAATTGATATAAATATTATTAACACTGTCCGGGTATTATACGATCACACCTCGTATATTTACCACATAGTTCATGGTACAATCAAATATTTTCGCGGGTGGCCAATAAGAAGTTCGTCACGAGAATACGGCTGCCGAGTCTTCAAGATTGCCCCTTAATATCCAGTCGTATTATACAGGGTGGGGCGTGGTTACTTCCTTATCTGAAGCTCTCGCTACTGAGTGGCTATTAATAGTAGAGCGTTGGTTTATGGTTTATTCGAAAGCACGTTTTCTAAGGTTTTTGTTATAACTAGTTCAGTGTCAACCATGCAGTGAACAAAGCAAGAACGCGCGTTATGTGCCTGATCGGAAATCGATTTGTTTGTGGGTGGACATGTTCAGGGATACCGGTAGTGTGCAGAAGAAACATAATGGACTTTCCAGTTCCGTCAAGACGGCAGAAAACTCGAGAGGGTAAGGGCGGCGATTTTGCCGAATCCCCTAGGCGATCTGCACAAAAACATTCGGCTACTTTAGGGATGTCTAGTCGCACAGTGAGACGAATTCTTCATGAGGAACTTAATTTTCACCCATACAAATTGGCAGTGGTGCAACAACTTAATCCACGCGAAAAAATGCATGTGAAGGCTTCCTCGAAAACCTGCCTCAGGACGCCATTGTTTTCTTTAGTACGAGGCACATTTCCATATTTCAGGATGTGTGAACAATTTAAAATATATTTAAAAAAATATTGGAGCCCCACTAACCCGAGAGAACCAGAGAAAAACCTCTGCATACAGATAGTGTGACTGTTTGGTGTGCAATATCCAGAATCGGCATTATTGGCCCATGATTCTTTGAAGAGAACGAAAGAACAAATACTGTCAATTCTGAACGTTATGTCGTTATTAACGTCATAACGTTATTAACGTTATGTTAATGTGGATTTTTTTCTGCCCAAACTTAAAGAAATGAATGTAGGGGAAGTGTGGTCTCAACAGGATGGCGCCACGGCTCACACGGCAAGAAGGTCAATGGATATCTTGCGTGAACACTTCCCCGAACGGCTCATCTCTCTTAGAGGCGATCTTCAGTGGCCAGCACAATCACCAGATTTAGCCCCATGTGATTTTTTCCTGTGGGGCTACCTTAAATCGTTGGTATACACGGATCGTCGAAAGATCCTTCGTCATCTCAAAAACAATATTTGTGCTGCTATTGCCGACATAAGCACACAGAAATTTCAAATTCCGACTATCTCAGTGCATTGACGAGAACGGTGACTACCTTCGAGATGTAGTATTAAAATCCAAATAAAATAAAACTTTAAATGTACCCCTATGCAGAGAAGAAAAAAAAATTAAATCAATATTGCCAATACCTTTGGTGTTATGATTTTTTTAAAATAAGGAAGTAACCACGCCACACCCTGTATGTCCGCGGTCGCGTTCGGGGTAGCTTAACAGACCGGACTAAATCACAACTTGCGTTGTAATGGACTTACTTCGGTTATTCGCCTACGCCACCTGACCCGACCTTACCGGATTTTCCGAACTCATTTTTATCGCGGCCGACCCGGGGAGATTCGCCCGTGTCCCGGTGACCTAGTCCGACCCGGATCGCGTTAGAAACCGACTGGACCATCCGGCCACTAGGTTAGGGGACAGGGTTCAGTTTGGGGCTTACGGTCTGTCAAGTGCGACATTATTGCCCGTCCGGGTTCAATAAACTATCGAATAAAAAACATTTGTCCAACAATTCGAAACGCATTAAACGGCAAACCATATTCGTTTTCGGGCGGTTGTGTATACGGTTCGATTGTAATTATTTTTCCGTGGCCGAATAATACGCCCGTACCCGGGGTTTGGTGAATTACTTTGGGGAATACACATTTTTTCTTGCGCTATCAAATAGGTGTATTGCGTCCCCGACGTTTTTGCCGGCCAGATGGTGAATCGCGTCGCAAATATTTGTATTCCCCGCTATAAGCGAATTGTATCTGTTGAAATGCAAATGTACCCTATCTATAAAAAATATACGATTATGACCCTCGATTTGCTATGTAATGGAAAATATAAAAAATTATCATATTTGCGCTGGTTGCTTAGGGCTTCGTACGGCTTTGTCTAGAATTGCAATATTATTTATATGAGTGTATTTATTTTTGTGTGGCAGTCTTTTTCTTCTCGATTATTATAAAAACTACAACAAAAATCAACAAAGAAAAAATAAATGACCCAATTAGATCCGAAATTCTTTCGGTAAAGGTGCTACATTCGATAGCCGGAGCAGAATGTCCGGTAGAAAAGTTGCCCGCGGACACAAAATTAAATACAAAATGCACATCATAGTAATGCCAATAAATATTCTACGCTTCGCTCGGAATCCTTAATTGAAGAAAAAAAATATATCTGTTTATGAAATGTATATAGGTAATAAATAAAAATAATGTCGAAAAAACTTAGCGTGGAATATTCCAACCTATACAAACCAGCGTCAAAAAATTAACGCTTATTTAGCTCGTAGAAAGTTAAATTGTTAACGTTTCACGAGTGGTTCTGGAGGGCGATTCATCGAAAATGTCAAGAATTAAATTAGTCGGGGGTTTTTTTTTTTGTTTTGTTTTAATCATTGTTTATTTATATTTATGTGCTAGGTTTTTTTTTTGTCCCGGTGTTTAGCCCAAACATTATGAAAACTACGACGAAAATGCACCAACTCGATCGAAAAGGCTCTCGGGCAAGGCGCTACAGTCGAAAACCGGAGCAGGATGTCCGGTAGAAAAGTTGCCCGCGGACAAAAAAAAAAAAAAATTTAAAAAAAACCAACGCGTACCCTAGTAAAAACCGATACATATTCGCCGGCGGGTCTAAAACCGGGGAGGGGAAAAAAAATTAATAATAAAATCGCTCTGGGTTCCGACATCTCGTCCGGGGAAACTAGTCGTGGTGACCGTTCTAAGGGGTTTTAGTTGTTTGTTACGTTCTATTTCGTTACACGCGGACGATACGATTATAATTATTCCGCAGACTTTTCGCGGATACCGAAAGTTTTACCGGAGTCTTGGGTAATATCATAATAACTATTATTATTATTATTATTATCGTCATTATCATCGTTACTATTATCGACGTGATTTAGTGTCGTCGCGAAATGCGAGTTCCGTGTACGATATTATTACCGCCGTTATTCCCGACATAAATTTAATAATTTACGCTCGGAGTTTTCGCGGACTAAATTAGGCGTGTACACGATTGTTATTTCGTATAAAAGCGAGTCGTATATTGTGGCGCACCGCTCGCGAGCGTATTAAATTCGTTTTATTATTATACGTATTTTTTCTTTTTTTTTTTTAACGGAAAACAAAAAAAAAAAAAAAAAAAGAGAAAAATTCGTCGACCGACATACGAGGTCTGTTCAAAAGGTTCCCGAACTATAATTCCTAAAAATAGAATCTTTATAGTATCGTAAATGTTATTAGATAAAAATAAAATAAAGATAAGCAGCTATCTTTTCAATTAAATCTCAAATGTTTCGTGTTATCTAACCATTAACTGTGCGCGTTCAAAGTGTATTGTGCGATTTTTAAGATGAATAACATTCACGAACAACGTATTAATATTAAATTTTGAGTTAAACTTTGTAAATCTTTTACTGAGTCTCGTAAAATGTCGCAAAATGCTTATGGTGATCAGTGTTTAGGACGCACTCAGTGTTACGACTAGTTTATACGTTTTAAAGACGGTCGGGAATCAGTTGATGACGACCCACGTTCAGGACGTCCGTCGACATCGACAGACGGTGCTCATGTGACAACAGTCAATGAAATTGTGCGGTCTAATAGACGATTAACTGTTCCGGAAGATTGTAACATATCGGTTGGTTCATGTCATGAAATCCTGGTAGAAAAACTTGAATGCACCGCGTTGCAGCAAAATTTGTCCCTCGGTTGATGTCGCAAGATCAAAAAGTCAACCGCGTAACCATCTGTCAAGAATTGTTAGATCGCGAATATGTTCATGGAGAAAATTATAACGGATGATGAGACGTGGGTCTATGGCTATGGTATTGAGACAAAAGTCCAATCATCACAGTGGGTTGGTAAATTTTCTCTAAGACCAAAAAAAGCTCGTCAGGTCAGATCAAACGTCAAAGTCCTGCTAACGGTGTTTTTTTTTTTTTTTTGTTGACAACCTGGGAGTTATTCATCACGAATTTCTACCTACAGGACAAACTGTTAACCGATGGTACTATCTAGAAGTATTAAAACGTCTTCGAGAAAAAGTGCGGAGGAAAAGGCCTGAAGTGTGGAAGAGAAACTCATGGTTTCTCCATCACGACATTGCTCCGGTACACACTTCCCTGTTAATTCGAGATTTTTGCGTGAAAAATCACATGACCGTGCTTCCTCGTCCACCATATTCTCCCGACTTGGCACCAGCGGACTTTTTTTTCTTTCCAAAACTAAAATCTCCGTTAAAAGGACAAAGATTTTCTACGGTAGACGAAATAAAAGAAAATTCGCTAACGGAGATACGAGCAATTCCAGAAACTGCTTTCCCGGATTGCTTTCAACAATGGAAACGTCATTGGCAAAAGTGTATTAGCCAAGAGGGAGAATACTTCGAGGGTGATAAGTCTCAATAGCTTGTAGGTAAGCACTATAAAAAAAAAATTGAAAAATTCGGGAACTCTTTGAACAGGCCTCGTACACGAATCGCATGGGCGCCCCGTTGCCCGGCGACCCAATACCACGTAATCGTCGGCTATCGCTGTTATCATCAAATCGCAATACGGTAAACTCCTAAAAAAATATAGTCATTTCTTTTGCACGGGCATAGTGTGTAAAATCCTATACGAGATAGCGTAAACTCCTGCACCAGATAGCGTCGTCGACCGCCTATTTGTGGCGCACGCCCTGCCAAAAAAAAAATCGTGCCTAATTTATATTTTTTTATTTTTTTTTACAATTATTCATTTAATTCAAACTGTATAATACACATATAGCACGGATAGCGTATAAAGTTTTTATTATTATACTATAGAGAAAACAATTATAATTATAGTAGTACGTCGAGGACGTAAAAATGTCTACTAGAATTATTCTTCACGCCCTGCGACGTAAATTCGTTATTTTTATTATAAAATCGGTCGTGTTTAAATTTAAATTTATTTAAAAACGGGTGCCATGCGATTCGTGTATGTCGGTCGACGAATTTTTCTTTTTTGTTTTCCGTTAAAAAAAAATAAAAATACATATTATAATAAAACAAATTTAATACGCTGGCGCGCGCGCTTGTGCGCCACAATGTACGACTCGCTAAAAACAATACAAATAAAAACACTTATATGCGTTTAACATATTTTTAAAGCAAACCTCTTTTTCTTTTTTTCTTTTTTTTTTTTTGCCCATAAAGCCGTCGCGAGATAATTCTCCGCGTATTTTATTTTTCGCACGTGTCTGTAGGTATTCGTATTTTGAAATCGTTTTCGTCTGCCTAAGCCGTGGCGCACCGCTGCCGTTTCTAAACCGTGCGCGCGTTTTCGATTTGCAACGAAACTGTTTAACGCGCATTGGTCGTACCGTCGGTTGACCTTGTCGTGATTTCTGGAGCAAATGCCGAATTTCGAAAACGGCACAATAATAACCGCGAATTCGATACGGTAAAACGGGCCCGCCGATTACGCTATTTTTTTTTTTTTTTTGTTGAATTCTGGTAAAAAGGCAATTCGGCCTAATTAGCGTGTAGCCACGTGGCCACGTTGGCGTTTGTTACGCGCGTATGATCCGGACTAATATTCTCGCCCGGGTACGAAAACCCGACCCGGCGAAACCGCTCCGACGGAAAATTGAAATGGCGTCCCGAAAGCGTAAACTTGTTAAAACCTAGTCAACGAAAACGGGTTTGGATACAGCGAGGTGGAAAAAAAAACGCAACGCAACGACATTGATTTTTTTTTTTTTTATGGACACCGTCAGAATAACGCTCGCTAACGAATACGATAAGGTATGACAATTTAACAATTTTTTCACTTAAATTGGTGCGACACCGATGAAAACGTAACGCCAACGGGAACGTCGCGTTATTCGACCGCTGTGCAGTCCGGCGGAGACGATTTCATCGCACGCCGACCGATGCGACGCGGACGTTCGATTATTATTTCCGGCCAAAAATAATTGCGATTCCGACGTGTATTTCTACAAAATGTACTGGCCCGGAATATTACGATTGTTCCGTTTGAATCCGATAGAAAAATTATTACAGTCGCAAAAAACGCAAAGCTCACAATACCCGCACTACTAGCGGCTCTACTTGCGCTCGGCCTTACTATCGTATATTTTTATGATTATTGTTCGTTATACCCTAGCCTTGTTTATTATTTTGGTAATTATCAACCAAAAAATAATAATAACCGCAAAATTTGAAATCAATATTTCGATTTTAGGTAATTTGAAGGCACTTGAAGTCGAGTAGTTTTGTCGTTTTTTTTACGGGAACAAATCCAAACACTGTGCTATAATTTTTTTTTTTTTTTTTCAACCAAATAACGAGTAGAAAATTTGATGAAGATTTCAAAAAATGTCACTTTTGACATTTATTTATTCACATCGTACCTCAAAAAATGCGAAATTTCCTCTCGATGGTATACTATAATTAAAACGTTTTTCTAAAAAAAAAAAAGAAAACCCGACAACGAACGACGATACGTCGATATTACTTTTGTCTAATTCTGGATGTCCCGGAAAAAGACAATATCTTAAACTTTCCAGTTCGCCGTGATCCGTTCAGAATCGTTTTTGATTGCAGTGATTTAAACTAAATTACCATGTGTACCTTTTCAAACTTCCCGTCTACAACAGCGGCCTGACCTTCTTTTTTAAGTCCAGATTTTTTATATTTCTATACATTATACAGTATTTTCAGAGGTCGGCGATGTATAGACACCGACTTTTATTCTTTTTCACGTGATCGGAAAAAATTCCATTACGTTCGTATAAATTGAATGGAATTTTTATGCGGCCTAACATTTCGCGAGACGAATAAACCGAAATCGTACGAAACAATAAAAAATAAAAATGTATTTCTGTTTTCGCGGGACTATTGAAACAGTTGTTTTCGGTTTTTACTTTTACTGTTTTATTTAACCAAACGGCGATTCTATAAGAAAATTATTTCGTTAGCCGGACTCGATTCGACCGAATAATATCGAACAATTATTAACATTGCTAGTTAATGGTAGCTTTACGCGATAAGTTTGAATCAAAGTCTCGATTTTAAACTTCCAGTGGTGCCACAGCCGAAACGAAGACGTTGAAGAAAAAACACGTTTATTTGAACACGATAAATAGGTTTTTCGAATAGCGGTAAATTTTTTTTAATTTTTTTATTTTTCATCTTTATCTAGCGGCAGTTCTAGAAGGAGAAGGTTAAATTTCTTCTCTTACAATCGTCATCTTATTAAGCCCCGGAATTCGGATGTATTTGTTTGAACGGTAATCTTTCGTATAGGTACAAACAGTAAAGCCAAGTCAGTAATCTTTTCAATAATCATCACAGATAACTATTATTCAAAGTAAACGATCCTAATTTTTAGCTCAAAAAAGCGGCCTCTCAAGTTATAGCCGATCCGCAGTACCCTAACTGTGGATCCGCCGCACTGTCCTTTGCCTACTTACCGCGAATAACGTGAAACGCCAAACGCGGAAAATATCGGCTTGATAATTATAGAAAAAAATAATACTGATGATTTTAAGATTTCACGAAATAAGATCTTTATCGTTTTCGAAAGGCGCGCCGTGGAGAAATTATTAATTCGATCGTTGAAGAAAACGGGTAGGTACCGCACCGCCCCAACCAACTACCGGCGGGCATCACGAGCAAATGTTACTCTATTATAAACTGCGACGGAATGAATTATTTTACTATTGTGTGGGCGGTAGGTACACGCGAGTTTTATTAAATCGGCGATATTTTAACGCCAATAACGTTATTATTTATTGTCTCTGACATTTCAATAGTCACGGCGGTGCGGTTTTCGTGCATTTCTCACGGGCGATTAATAATAATATTGTATTGGTATGATGTCGGCGTGAGCGTATTGCCACGTGAAAACCCCAGTGTCGAAAAGTCGATATATTTCGAAACGAGTACCTAATACGATTTAACGTGAAAACAGCCTGCCGGGTTTGGTTAGGTTGTGTTAAAGTTATTGTAAAAAAATAGTGACGACTTCAAGAACATTTGCAATCTCGTTCGTATTAATTTGGAGAAAAAAAAACGATATGTCATACCCGATATAATGTATGTCTCCTTCAATTACCATAACGAGTAAAATATCTAAACGGTACTTTCCCCCCCCCCAACCCCATCGTTTTAAGTGAATACTTTTTTGAACAAATTTCACGATTGCGCGTAAAATGCATACATACGGTTTAAGAGGATCGGGGGAGTAGTGAAAACTTGAAAATAGTATTGCGATTCGGTACGGGTCGAGGAATACAAAAATCAAATGTACTTGAAATCATCCGAGGAAATCCCCGAGACGCGATAAAAAAAATCACCCTGTATAATATGCCACGGTGTAAATAAAACAATTCAATTTCTATAAAAAAAATTGCCCCGCTCCCCTCATGCGAATTTTTACAGATAATTTGTCGAAAACCTAATATTTTTTTTTTTTTTTTTTTTTTAATTTAATTTCAAGCGACCTGCGGCAGCTGCAGTCGACAAGCAAACTCATTATTGTTATAAAAAATAATAATAATATTATCAAATAGTCTTTTGGCTTTTAATATTTTAGTAAAAATAACCGCTCTCGGTCCGGCGTTATGTTATAAATTTAAAAGTGACCCAAATTAATATTACGGTACATTATAATATTAGTGCACGGCACGCATCACGAACCGGTATATTGATTTTTGTATATTATAAAAAACGTCACGACGTTTATTATAACGTTACACAACTGCGGACAAAAATACATACCTATAAATTTTAACTAAAATTCCAAAAAAAAAAAATTTAAAGACGCCGCCTAAACTATCCGCTACTGTAATTAAATACACAGAACCGGCGAGGAAAGTTTAAGTTTCTCGTCGGAATCTGAATTTTTATCGCCGTGAACTCGGTGATGTGCCCAGACGTTCATTTAGAAAACGACACTTCGCCGTTATCCACGCCGAAATCGACTACCGGCTACTATTACGTTTTTTTTTTTTTAAAAATGTTAAATTTAAAAAAAAATATATTCATTATTCGATCTACTGTAAATAACATTATAATATAAGTAATTACATTAATAACAATTGTCTACCGAACACGCCGAAATCAAGCCGGGACTGAGGTACTCATATTTTTATTAATCAAAAACCTGGGAAGGGGAGAAATCGAATAGCGTTTATTGTAAAATCGTCTTGTACTATACAGGGTGATATTTTCGGTGGATTTTTAGTAAATTTAATTTCTGCTTTATAAGTAACACCATTTTTAAATCATCGAGCATATATTTTTGATTTTACTCAGACGAGTATAGGAAGGATAATCTATTTCATTCAAACTGTTATAATATACAAATTCATAAACCTATACGCGTCCAATATACTAGTGTTGTGCGTGTCAAAACGTTTAGAAAAATATTCTCTTTGCCGAATCTGTGTTGAAAAATAAAATAATATAAAAAAAAAAAATCGTGAAAATATTCAATGCCAGCTTTCATTACACCTGGCCTTGTTCGGATCAAATTCGGTTATCAAGAACCGTTGTTAAAAATGGACAAAACTGTTGTTGTTTTATCTTTTTTTTTTTTATTTTTTTTTTTTTCGTTATAGTCTTTTAACTCTATTTAAAAACCGGAACATACTTCCCCGTGACAACTAAATCGAATAGGTAATAACACCTGTTATCGTTTTATCCGAATCGCCGAGGAAACCCATAAGCCAAGGGAAAACAATTAGGTTTCCGTACCGAAAACATCAATAACCCCAGGTCTGGTCCTCTTAATTTATTTTTATCAAAATTAAAATAGTTAAAATAAATAAATAGTTAAATATAGCCTATATTAATCGGGGATAGTGTAGCTTTTCGTCAGTGAAAGCATCAGTTTTAGAATCGGTTTGGTCGGTCCAGAGATTATCCCCTACACACAAACCAATAAATTTCACCTCTTTATAATGTAGATTGTAAATAAGATCGTTCGGACAAAAAAGTTCAACGTGTAACGTATAATATTACTAAAAAAACCAGCTGTTTTAATCGCAATTTTTGTAAACGTATAGATCGTAATCGTTGAATCTAAAAAAAAAAAATACAATCATTTCGTATATTGATGTGATACGTAATATGTTCAGGGACTGGAATCCTAGTGATTTTATACATTTTGGTTTTGGTTCCGTTCATAAAAAAAAGAAAAACAAATAGGTTCTTAAAATTATAAAATAAGGGTTCCAAGTTACTAGCGGTTCTTAAAAGTGCATAGAAATAAGCTACCTATTGCTTATTAAGAAGTGTTTTTTTTTTTTTTTTTTTTTTTAATAATGAAACTACCAACAAAATATTCGTTGACAATAATAAACTCTATATTTATTATTATTATTATTATTATTATTCACTGCGTGTTATGTTCGATTTCAAAGAAAGTAATTTTCAAGTATATTCCGTGACGAATTCAAGCACGTTTCCAGAAGTTTTATCCGATTACTAGGTTATTTTGATAACGATAATTCGAATTCGATATAAACAACTGAATATAATTATTTTTAGTTGTGATCGTTGGAAAACCAACCATAGCCGTTGTTCGACCCGAATTATTTTACTATCTGTAGATAAATATCGCCCCGACGGTCGTACAATACGGTTATTTCTGGTTAAAAATACCAAATACCATTGCTATACGAAACTATAGAGATAAAATAAAAATATTACTACGGGAAATAGACGCGAAGTTGTTTTTTTTTTTTTTTTTGAATTGATTAAAACAAAATCAGTTATATCTTGGGACCGATAAGAACTTACTAATGAACCGGGAAAATGTGTATTTTATTCAAAAGGTTCCGGGAGGGGGGGTTTTTTTTTGAATTGAATTGAGTTATAATATAGGTTCCGGTTGTCAAATTGTCTTTGTCTCGGTCCCGGTGCCCGAGTACGTTAGACAATAATACTATTTGGCGTGGTATTACCATTAGAAATATATATATATTACTTATATTATTATGTCGGCCAGAAAAAAAACACGACCGCGTCCCGGGCGCGCGCGGTATGTGTGTATTATTTCTCGAGAATAATTATAACGATGTCGTTAAAACGGGCCTCGCGACACTCGAGAACCCACTACGGCGCGCGAATTTCTCGTCTCGGCGCGCGGCGGTGCCGTCGTAATAACACGCCCCGGTCCCGGTCGTGTACGCTTTCCGTCGAATTAAAATCCGACAGCGTATAAAGGGTTAGGAGGTAAGTTTCCCGACGACGGTTGTTGTTTGCACGTCGCCGGGAAAATGTGCTAGGTGCACATTAATATATATATATATATATATATATTATTATTATTATAAAACACCTAGACGTACAAAACCCGACACCACGCGTACGTATTAACGGGCGTGCCGGCCGTAAATCCGGATTTCGTATTCCGAAATTCCTTGGTTTTTTTTTTTTTTTTTTGTATATACAGTCGAGTCGTAGAATAACTCGAAGAATTCGACAACTCGAAGAACTCGACAACTCGATTTTTTTTTAATTCCCCTAGAAATTATAATAACGCCTCCTCAATGTATTATAAGTCTTGTTAACTCAAATATAAAATTGTGATGAATAGCTTAGTCGAAGTATATTTTTATATCTGCTATATCTGGATATTCTGGGTATTTCGTGATAATTATGTACGAGGTGTGACAATAAAATAACGAGACTTTCTAAATATAACCTAAACTATTAACGTTATCTATAAAACGATTATTGAAATATGAAACACTTATCTAAAAGTACTATGAACACTGATGGCATCGATTCATTTTCTTATACGTTAGTAGCCTTGTTATTAGTGCGAGTTCGACTATACTGCCGAAAAATGTTAGATATAAAAATCGTACAACATGTATTAACATTAAATTTCTTGTTAAATTAAAAAAAACTACCGCGGAATCGTTTCGTATGTTACGTGAAGTTTATGGTGAAGAATGTTTATCAAGAGCTCGTGTTTTTGAATGGCACAAACGGTTTTGTAGTGGAAGGGAGGACGTCGAAGACGATGATCGTTCTGGACGTCCTACCACGTCTTCAACAAACGAAAACGTTGAAAAAATCGACAAAATTAATTAATCAATATTATTATAAAGAGGTATTAATTAAATTAAGAGAACGTGTCAGAAAGAAGCGACCAGATCTATGGAAAAATGGCTGGGTTCTTCACCAAGACAATGCTCCAGCTCACAGTGCATTTTCAATTCAACGTTTTTTAACTGAAAAAAAAATTTCTGTACTTCAACATCCCCCGTACTCGCCAGACCTTGCTCCTTGTGACTTCTTCTTATTTCCTTCTTATTTCTTTTCCCATTTTCAAACAGTTGATGACGTAAAAATGAAAACGGCAGAACTTCTAAAAGGGCTGAATGAAAGCAATTGGCAACACTGTTTTCAAGAATGGCAGCGACGTATGCAACAGTATATTGATGCTGAGGGAAGGTACTTTGAAGGTGACAATCATTAAGTTATAACATTTTTAAAATAAACAACTTTTATTCAAAAAGTCTCGTTATTTTATTGTCGCACCTCGTATTATTATGTTTTATCTACTTCAGTACTGTATAATAAAGATTACTGATTATTAGCGCGCACACAATAATAACATGTATGGTTGATTAGTATGTGTCTACACTCTCTACCTGTCGTGTTTGTCGTGCGTATTATTGAATGTTTTTAAACATGTCTCCTCAAAAACGAAAGTTAAACCATTTAACTATAGCTGACAAAGTTCATGCGATACAATTGGTGGAGAAAGGTAACCGGAAAAAACAAATATATCAAATATTGATTCCGATAATAATGAAAATGATGAGCCTGAAACAACTTCAAATATGATTACGGCGAACCGAGCAATGTCATCATTACAAACTGTTAGGCAATTTGTTGAATCTGTCGAAGGCGTGGATGATTCTATTTTCGAATCCATAGGCAAATCAGAAGATTTTGTCAATAAACAGCCAAAAAACCAAAACTTAATAACATATTATTTTTCTACTGTATCTCATAAATAATACATATTTTTGTCTAGCATTTATGTATAAACATAAATGTATTATATTTGTCATAACGTTTTTATCGTAAAATTTTAAAATTATATTTCATTACATAGGTAACTCGAAGTATTTATTTTATTTTGATAAATTCGAGTTAGGTATCTCGAATATATACATATCCATTATAATCGTTTAAACGTTTGTATATTCTATATTTAACAAAAATAATAAAATATATAACACATTGGCCGGCGGCACCGCCGGTTTTTCGTTCGCCTTTAATTGTTTACCGTTATTCGATAATATTCCGCTTCGGTCCGTTCTTGCGTTGTCGTCCGGCCAACGCTAACCCGACACTTAGTACGATTGTTAATAAACTATGCTATTTTATCGGTCAATTGCGAACTTAAAACCTATACTATCGCATAAAACGAACAACGCCAGTTTCACATTTTTTTTTTTTTTTTTATGATTTTTCAATGAATTTTCGTACATTGAACAAGGACAATTCGGATTATCGAACTTGGACAAAGCCCCGGATTATAAAATTCCGTATGTTCAGTTAACCGTACCGTGGCCGTCGTAGTCGTAGGCGTCACTGAGGGCTATCTCGTAGCGAGGGTATTGCTTTGGTACACGAATGTTGAAAACGTATTCGGTATTGTCGGGTCTTAACAGAGAAACGATTCGTTTTTGCAGTTGTGACTTGTAGCGGCGGAAATGGAATTTCACGGTCGACAAAGTACGGCGTGAAAGGGAAAAGATGAAGAGTGAATTATTTCGCTCTAGTCTCTAACCGTCATAATTGCCACGAAAATTCCGGACCCGGGATATCGTCGCTATTAGTTACCTGCCAACTAGTATATTACGTATATATCTGTGGTAGATAGTGGTAAGAAGTAATATTGGACACTAAGGAACTAATAAAAGACAGTAAAGACATCGGATTACAAATCAACGAATCAAAGACTGAATATATGGTAATACCAAGACGAGAAAATCATGGAGAATATATAGAAGTTGAGAATTTTATGTTTAAAAGGGTACATAGTTTTAAATATCTGGGTGTTACAATAAATAGCAAAAATAATAATCACGAAGAAATTATTATAAGAACTACTGCATCGAACAAATGCTATTATGGGTTAACAAGCATATTTAAATCAAAACAAGTATCAGTCAAATCAAAAATTACACTATACAAAGTAATTATCAGACCAGTTCTTCTATATGCTTGTGAAACATGGCCAACGACCAAAGGAGATGAACACAAAATAGCGATCTTCGAAAGACGAATATCAAGAAGAATATATGGGCCAAAACGAAATAATATCACACAACAATACGAAAGTAGACGCAACATAGAATTACAACAACTATATAAAGAACATAGTAGCAATACTACAATATAGAAAAATCGGATGGGCCGGCCACGTATGGAAGTCAAATAGCCTAATGAAAGCGGTATTAAAATGGAAACCCCTTGGGTAAAGACCACTAGGCAAACCAAAACAAAGATGGATTGACAAAGTAAAAAAGACTTTGGAAGAATTTGGAATACAAGATATGGAAGTAGTAGCTCAGGATAGAGACAGGTGGAAGCAAATTTGTGCTGCGGTTATGGGCCTCAATAGCCTTTAAAACCCGGAGAAGAAGAAGAAGATATCTGTGGTAAAAAAAAAAAAAAAGCTAAGTTTATTGATTCACCGGCGAGTTATGTGTTAATACATACGTTATATTAAATAGATCACGAATCGTGTCTGTGTATTATTCTTTGGCAAGCGGTCCGTCGCTATCGGCGTTCCTAAAGACCCCCCCCCTATACACGGTCAGTCATGAATGACAATCGACGTGATTGACAGTCAAGACTGATGGTGTATGTATGTGAATGATAATGATTGACTGACAATCAAATTTCATGGACTGATGGCATTCATACATGTTTGAATTTGTATCATCAACCAAGGTGATTGGCATTCATGATTGACCATGTATGTCTATAAATATACAATTTATCAGTCAATCAAGTCGAATTGTCTGAGGCAGTCGTGTCTTTTTGTCTTTTGTAAATTTTATGTTTTCGTCGAAAAATGGCAAATAAATTAAATAATCAAGAATTTTGGCGCGAATTTATACGTCTATACCGTAGTTCACCTGCTACGTGGACAATTAAAAGTGATTTGTACAAAAATAGAATTTTGAAACAAGAACGCTATGTACAATTAACTAATAAATTAAAAGAAATCGATCCAACAGCTGACATAAATACTACTGACAAAAAAAATCAATACATTGTGATCAAATTAACCTCGTGGATTTATCCAATCGTTTGTGGAGTGATAGCGGTTATGAACTTAAGTTCTTCAAAATTAACGCCGGTAGGGCTGAAGAAATCGATTCTCTTATACAAGTATCCTGTGTCTCTATCATTGGTGTGATCATTTTCGACTGATAACTTCGAAAATGTCATGTGGTCCATGCGAATATAATTTCTGTAGTCAGAAGGAGAAGACAGTCGAAGTCCATCTAGAAAATTATGATGGGATAATGTGTTTTTTTTTTTGAACCATTCTTTCATCCGAAAATTATTTTTGTTTTATCACACGCAAGGTAAATAGAAATACCAATAATAACTTCTTAAATTAATGCAAAGTTTAATTTTAAATTTAACATATATATAAAAATATTTTTTTTTTCAATAAATATTGAATGACAACAACACGTAACGCCACACTTTCAATAGTAACAATTGTGCTGACCATAAAAATAAAATAATCGAACGACTCAAGATTGTCAGTCTTGATTGACCGTATATGGTAATTATCAATCGTCAATCTTGACTGGCAATCACGTTGATTGCCATTCATGACTGACCGTGTATGGGGGCCATAATGGTACGAATTCGAGGAGTGATTTTTTTTTTCTCGATTTTATTCCTCGACCAATGTGCACTCCGACTCTGCTGAACCACTAGCACGGGATACTATAATATAGACGGAAATAATACAAATTTATCGCAATAACAGTAAATAATTGTGGCGATTTTTCTTTTCGATAATGCGAATAGCCACCGTAAACTTGCCCTCCGGCAACGCAAATATAACGCAATCCGTGTGTTTATTTGTCTACGATATTATCCCGTAATTCGCATTGCATTAGCTATTATCAGTATAGATCAACACAACAATTTGCCCACATTTTGTGTACGGCTGATAACTTCATATCGGTGATTTAATATTTTAAAATAACGATGCAATCCGATCGTAAAAACTGTAAAAAAAAAAACCCCGGCACGCAATTCGTGTTTAAATAATTTCGCGTACGACTCGCGATACAAATTTTATAGCGCGATAAATAAAAAATACGATTATTATATCGTATTATCATATATAATAACGGTTACGCACAAAATACAATATTACCTTTATCGAAGATATTTTTTATATTATTACCGTTTAACACGCCGACGACGACGTAGTAAAATCGGGATGGCCGTTAAAAAAAAAATAAAAAAAATACCCTTCGGGCTTTGAATAAAGGATTTAGTGCGAGGGGGAGCTATTCTTGCATTTTATTTTTTTTCCTCTTCATAATTCAGATTCATTTTCTCTTGAGGATTTCAAATATAAATACGATGATTTCTGTTTCTATTTTTCCCCAATCGTTGCGGAATTGTTTAAACATTATTGTTTTAACGCGATTTTCAAACGACAAACCCTACCCGCTTTTCGGTTCGACGTCGTTTTTAAGAAAAAAAAAACGTTTCTAAAAACGACGGTACGAGTCATAATATTACGAATTTAATTTTATATCCGATTTTACACGTAAGCAATCTCTGTACGAAACGCGGATATCCTATATGACATTCGAAATTAACTTCCTGTATTCTGTTGAAATTGCCTATTTTTTTTTTTTTTTTTCAATTTAAAAACCCAATATCCTCGGCACCGGCCGGTATAAACGATATTCTCGAATATCGGCTGATACTCGCCGCGTTCATTGGCTAAATGACGATTTTTTTTTCTTTCTTGTTTTTGCCATACCATTGGACGGCCGTACCGTGCGATTACAGTGCGGTAAGAGTTCTCGCCCGCGGCGGCGTCGTACCGGAACAAACGAAAACCGCGCAAAGTTTCAACCGCAACGATCCGGATTTAAATAAGGACAAATCGATTGGGGGGGGGGGGGTGACGATCAAGTTATATATACGGACAAATACGAATTAGCAAGAGGGTTCGAAATCCGAATAACAAAAAAAAAATAGGCTTTCGGGTAAAAAAAACCCGGAATAACGGATTAAATACGATCGAGGGACGGGCGCGAATTCGGCAGCGGCGGCACGGGAATCGCCGAAAATCATCACCGACCGTACCAGAAAACCGCCGCGAGCCGGGAATGAAAAAACGCGCGCCGGACGGCGTTCGTATAGTATAATAATTATGTAATTATTATTCGTCGTGGCCCGTTATAGTCTTAATCGATCGTTTTTTTTGTTAAATATTTTTATTTCACCCGGACGCCGGACGAAGAGCTATCGGGACGCGGGTGAAAAATTAAAAGTATTTTCATCGCGGCCGAAACGAACACGCTCGGCCCCATTGTTGTTAATATAATATAATAGCGTTTTTTTTTTTTTTTTTTTGTCGCTCTAGTGTCGTTTGAATATTATTACACGGTATACGTATTTTTTTTTTTTTTTTTTTTTTTACAAACTTCAGTTCTCGCCTTTGTTGAACGACGATCTGTGAATACTTCGGATTACGGATTATACGAATTTAATTACGTTGACCGTCCCGTGGGGTTTTTCACTGTTTTTCACTCAAATTCGCTACGACATCCAACTGTATATCTCAACGAATTCCCAAGAGTCTGTTGCGCGATCACACAATGAATCTCCCTTCGAAAATCGTTAAATCGACGATATTTTCTTGGCGAATTCGAATTCTACAGTGTTGCCGTCGTCAGTTGGTGTTTGTAGCTTGCAAACGGCATTAATAGTAAACCTATACGAAACGTAAACCCCACCTTGGCGGTCATGATAAAAATTATTGTGAGATCTCGTGGCGATTACAAAACAAAAAAAATCTACGGTGGGCCACTTAAACTGCCGATTTTTAAAGTTAAATTATTTTAAAATAAAAGAGGAAAAACCTTATCAAAATTAATTATAAACATATTAATTCCGCGAGATGGCCGCCATGTTTTTCTTAAGCGCTCTTCTAAACGTTCCTCGTACGTTTAACGACAGCGCGTGATTTCGTGCAGACCGTCTTGGACTCTTTAAGAGAGCGGCCCTATAAATAAACAACGATGTTTATTCGCGTGTACGAATGGTATTTATTTTTTTCGTTCAGCTACATTTTTTTTTCTTTCCTTCTTCCTAAAGCTGAGCCTGCTTTTTCAAAGTCAGTTACTCGTGTTTTAATAGCATTGGCCGACGGTACTGGAT
Source organism: Tuberolachnus salignus (assembly GCA_956483605.1). Taxonomy (NCBI): domain Eukaryota; kingdom Metazoa; phylum Arthropoda; class Insecta; order Hemiptera; family Aphididae; genus Tuberolachnus; species Tuberolachnus salignus. Next base: position 8,968,358 of record OY101430.1, read on the forward strand.
CGTGCCGTTTAACGTTGAAACGAACACGAAGCGAACACCGCGCATCCACATAACCGTCGTTGTAAAACGATTTCATCGAATAGTGCTCCTATCTGAGATTACTATCGAAAAATCTATTTATTTTTTTTTTTTTTTGTTTGTTCGTTAAGCCTATCGTTTAAGCGCCCCGCCCCTGTATATACGTTTATGTATATTTATGTGTAATCCATTGTTTTTGCGCCAACGGTACGACGACGGCGCGATATAAATTCGAAATGTATCGTTTCGGTCGTAAATCAACCGAGATACATGATAATTTACGGTAAGCTCGGTAAGGTAGCAGCGGCAACATAAATTATTACACGTCATAGTCACAGCCCCGGGGGCTGTGGTACAGAGAGTTCTACACAATTCAGCTGGCGATTCAGCGCGTTAAAACCGCGTAAATAAATTAACAGGAATTATCGGCAGAGGAAAAAAAAAAAAACACAGGCGCGTTAAAAATCGAGAAATTCAAATCATCCGCTGGTACCGAACGGAACGGTACCAGTGTTGCCAATTCAACGACTCGCATAATTAATCAGTACAAATCAGTATACTGACCAGTAACAAATACCTTGGGTTTAACCGAATACAACGTTAAATACAAATACTTTATTAGAGTTTGTTATACATTTTTTTTTTTTTTTTTTTGAAAGCCCCAAAAGCAATAGAAATATATCATATATATATATTTTATTTTTATTTTTAATTCGATTTACTTAATTGAAAAATAGCAACGACAGCTTAATGAATATAATCGAACTATAGTTTATTTAATCCGATTTATTTCCGATACGTCCAACTGATAAACATATATTATGTATGATTACTGATTAGCGACAGATGTAAAAAAAAAATCCACTAGATCAGCTGGTAGATTACTGTATATTCCTGTAATACGTCTATCCCGAAAAAGAATTTTTATGATTTGTATAGTTTCAAATTGAATAATTCCCGATTTCGATTGCCTTTCCCGGCTGATAGCACTCGGAATAATTTATCCGACAACTTTACTGACGCGTTCATATAACTGTATGTATTTATATACAGTGTCCGGCGGTTATAATATTATTGTATCGTTCGAGAAAGACGAGATTTATAGCTGAACATTATATTAACGTGTTGGGAAATCAAATGAATGGCAAAACCTAATCGATTTCCTGCAATTGGAGGCAAAACCAAAAAAAAAAAAAAAAAGAAGAAAAATCGTGAGAAAATAAGCCACGCGCGTTTTACGACCGCTGTTCAAAATACAAACGACGACTCCTGAGTATGACGACGATTCGTTTAATCCACGAACTGCATGCCAAACGGACTAAAAGTTAAAGTGTCCACGGTTGCGTGCTCTCCGTTCTCGTTTCGATGGGAAAAAAAAAATTATTTGTAAATCATACCAACTAATTTTATGTACGGTTTAAGTAAATAACCAAAAAACATTCGGTTCGCGAATAACAAATTGGGTTTGCAGCTGTAAACTTCCTGCGTGTATGTCATTTTTACCAGAATTCAAAAGATAGTGTAATCTCCTACGTAGAAATTGTTACTAGCCCCAACAAAAAAAAAACAAAACGTTATAATCTTCTTCTAAAAAAAAAAAAATTGTAATATCTCTTACACTGATCTTATAATATTTTTTTTTTTTTGTATTCATAATTTAAAAAAATTGATATTATTTTTAAACAAATGAATATGAATCCTGTGCCTATGTATAGGAGATTACCTAATTTTTTATTATCATTTTTTTTTTTTTGTTTTGAATATATTGCCAACTAACAGCGTCAAACCGTTAGTTTGTATTACTGCAGTGTAATTCAATTTTACAATTTATCTTTAAATCAAATCACGTCACGGTAATACATTGCACATTTACGGCGTTTTTGTTGCATTTTATTTTGTTTTCGAAGTGACAATAAGCGTAAATTTCAAAATGAATATTTTTCAATCGCTATAGATTATACAGAGTATGGGGTAACTCAAACGAAAATATTAAGTACCTATAGATGTAACTAGTAAGATTTTATTATTTTTCCAAAAATGACAGCGTGTTGTGATATTTGATCATTTGTATATTATATTGCTGGCCCGCAATTCGGACGCGCCGTGTTTGTTATTTTTTTCGGGTATGTATTTTGTACCCGAGAAACGAAAAAAAAAAAACAGTAAAATCCATGATCTGCATAATAATTACGAAACACGCGGATCTCTTAATTATTATCACGCACGCATTGCCAAAAGTAATACGCGACGTAGAGATTTTGGTTTGTTTTTTTTTTGTGCCATAAATTATAATATTATATTATATAGAGTTAGTTTCGCGACGAGGCTGTGAATTTATACGTGTTGGAAAAAAATAAATAAATAAACGAGTAATCCGCGTTTTGGAATCAGTCCAGTAATGGTCGGGCGAATCGACCTTTAAATTCTATCGATCGGATATAAAACGGTGAGTTTGGCGTAACCTACCCGCATTATTAGCCGAGCCCTGCCCGAATCTCAGGGGGAAAAAAAAACAAACGAAAATTCGGACAAATTTCGCACTTCGGGTAGGCCACTGTTGTATGTAATAGATATGCCGGTTAATTCGGTTAATTTATTTTCGAAAAAAATCGTTTGTGAGTCTATAGAGACACGTTTCAAATGCCTTGTAATTTATATCTTCCGCCGGACGGAAAATCCGAATCTTCTAAAAAGTATATCAGTGGCGTAACACAACAATTTCGGTCCTCCCGCAAAAATAAAGTTAATTCTTCAATATTTTAATTTTTTTTTCAAAAAAGTTAAATTTACTTTAGAGAGTATTACACAAAGGCCCCTTCCCGACACGTGGGGTCTGCGTGGCCTCAGTCACGCCACTGATTTCTATACAGTCAAACGAGGTTAGGTTAAGTGAGCCACAGACATAAATAAATTAAAGTCCAGATTAGTAAAATCAGTATACAAAACACTCAAATAATAATTCGATATTATATCTCTTAATATATTAATTTTGGCGAGGGAATTAATATCGAATATTTTTAATTTTTTTCTTAAGTTTTTTGGAAATGACTCATATTATTATTACGTATACACATTAAACAACCAGTCGTTCAACTATCTTTATATCTGTCGCCAACATTTTTCAATTTTGTCCACGTATTTTTTATACCAAGTCTTCCGCCCTTGTCCTCGGTCTTTTCCTTATTAGGTTATGTTCCAGCGCTGCCTACATTAGTGGGCTTCGGATTTCCATACACATCCAACCCACCACGATCTTTTCCGTTTTTAATGATATCTTAAATATTATTTTCTCCTACAAATGCTCTTTGGTTGCCCTTTATGTTCGCCCTCCAATTTCCACGATAATTTTATCTTTATATAAACAAACTCGTATTTCTGTCTGTTTTGCTCAGTGCCCGGCGGCCACGCGTTTCATATCATAATAATAGTATTGGTCGTATTAAAATAGATAGTAATATAACTCGACAAGAGTCTTTATTTAATTTCTGTCGACAATTGTCGTGGACTTCATGACTTCATAAGTCAATGGTAGCACATATATTCCGTCTAAATTCTCGATCTTTTACTACATCGTTTTTGTTTCTTTCCGGTTATTGCCGGTCATTATAATCGAATCGGTCGTTTCGGAAACTCCACAAGTCAAAAATGGTTATGCAAAAATTAGACTTTATGTCGAATTCGCATTAATTTTATAATAGGCAATTTACAAGGTCAATCAATATTATAACTATAATTTTCGAATACCGCGGATCTTACAAATAGTTGGTAGAAACACAAAACAGGTCAAATTTACCCGAAGAAATTAAAATGTTTGGCAGTTCATGTAAAATTTAAATTTATAATGACTAATTTCGTTTTTCGTGCCGGTCAACCTGTTGCCGGACGCCGTCGCGCCGATTACGTCGCGGACGTATCACAAGCACAAGTATGAACCCGGAGTAACCTAACCTTGCCGTTTCTGCTGCTGTTCGTAAAAACTACGTGTATATTGGGGTAGCATTGTGAACGGCAAAACGTATTTTGGGCTGGCGTGAAAAAACGCGTAGGATTAAAAGCCGGTGAATGCCGGTGGTAAATGGCGATATCCTTACGAGAACAACATTTTCAATAAAATCGGACGCTTTGCGTTGATAGTGAGATCGATCGTCGTTTTTATGCGGGTACTGAGTGTTTATCTAACTATAGTAACCCGTGATGACAAATCTATAAAAACAATACACAGACCGTGAATCAGTTATGTGTAATATAAAACATGATTCAATCAAATTTATCTAGATGTACAGATCAAAGAAAGTTTAAATAAAATTATCTTGATAAAGATAAAAGATCAAACTAACTATATGAATTTGGATAGAAAAAAAAAAAACAGAAAAGAAAAGATAAACGTATTAATTTTAATAAATCGTCAAATGAAATGTTCAAAAATAACATCAGTATAATCGTCGACCGTTTGAATTCGCCGTCGCATGACCGAAAACGAGTCCACCGCTAGGAGAGGTGAAACCGAGTTATTCAATTTTCACGTGATACTTTTCAAGAAGAAACAAATACAACTTAGGTACCTGCAAAATGTGTCTAGACAAATAAGTTTAGACAATACAATCGTTCGCCCGAGGTATTTCATCGGATAGACGATTTTGTAATTATCTAGGAGACGATAAAAGATGATTTATTATTTATCTAGAGAATGTTCAACGCTGTTAATATACGGTACGAATAGTCGATCGATATAACGACGCGATGGAATATATTCAATTTTGTTATCGTTGTATTATATAAATATATATATATATATATATATTTGTATTTGTTCAACAAAACCGACGCGAATACTTTGTCCGTATAGATTTTTAATATATTTTAAATAACCGTACATAATATCTACTTATCTAAAAATTCGATTTTGCCTGTTGAAAAATGAATTCAATATTGTCCCGCACAAATACTGGTATTCGGTATGTATGAGAAAAAAAAATGACTCCGTTATACTTATATTCAAATACGCACGATCGCTAAACCGTTAACAATTTGCGTCGTTAATAACCTATGTCGGATTTTTTTTTTTTTTTTACTTTTGAAACTATAAATCATCGTTTCCACAACGGTACGATTTTCGTCCGACGTTTGCGCATTAAAAGTTAATAATAAACCCGATGGTTAAAAAAAAAAAAAAAAAAAATGATCCGAAATCTATAGAAAACGGCGTAACGTACAAATTATTGCGCGAATATCGAATCGTGTACTCGGAATGTATACAACAATAAATCGTCCTAGTCCGGCTGAGAAAAAAACAAAAGGAACGAGCAAAAAAAAAAAAAAAAAAATCGTTTTTTATAATATTTCGTTTTTCGTCGTTGGTCGTTATCGTCGGCTCTCTCGGGGCGCACTACCCGCACTGTAGTCGCGTATACTTCAAACGGATTTCGGTCCCCGTAGTGTACTCGAGACCGACGCAATAACACAAATATGATCACGACGAGGAATAATTGAAGACGTCCCCGGCACCCACAATACAATCGTGAAAATAACGACTGTAGTAAAACAAAAAATGAGGGGAGAGGAAAAAAAAAATGATTTTATTATTATTACAAACGTTTGGTAACCCGTCGGTTGTTCTTATTGACCGTCACGGCAATAATAACGTTATGTCGTATTCGCGTGTATTTTGAATATTAAATAGTGTTTCAATACATCGTTTATAAATATTCTATCGTCGATAAACTCGTACGTTACAATTGCCATGTCCGTTAGGTTATTTGTCAAAACACGAACATATTTTACAACAATAATTCGTTTTCGGCTACACTAAAGAGGTACGGGACGTCTCGCGAATATAGTACGCCCGTTGCCCGATATCTCCCGAAATAATGAAAATAATCGAATTCTGGACACAAATTTGACTCGCGCAGTCCCGGGGACAATGATTGGTATGTGTTCATATTTTAATTCAATTTGTATGGGGTTTTTTTTTTTTTTTTTTTTTTTCTGTAAAACTTAATTTGATTCGTCTTCATTATCCTAGTAGATCTGGCAACGGCAGTAAGTAGCGTGTGGTTTATCCAGAGGTCACTGGTTCCGATCACCCTCCACACACTCTTCACGTTTTCTTAAATTATAAAAAAACTTACTAACACCATAAATACAAAATCCGTTACCGAAACGCATCAGTTATTATTATAAACACAATCTGCCAGCCGAATGAAATCTTGCGCACGTTACTGAAACTACCAACATAATATATTTACTCAGGGTGCGAAATGTTTAAAAAAAAATTAAATAAAAAAAAGTGTTGGGAAGGGATCCTCATCCAATATCCGCGTAAGTACGCCACTGCGCAACTGATATATCTTCGTGGGACACACTGTATATATTTTGTTTGAAAACCGATAACCGCGTATCGGGTCGACAATGGAAGCCTAAAGAAATCTCTTCGATAAGTCTCACAGACAATTCAATATTTTATGGGAACCGACGAGTGGGTAAAGTTACTTAATTGCGGTTTTTTTTTTTTTGGCAACGAGCCTCGGGTAAAATAATATTGTTATAATAATAATTACTATCTGTTGAACAGAACACGAAAGTACAATAATATTATCATTTTAAATAGAAAACCAACTATATAGTACCAATTATTATTCGGTCGTACTTAAAAAAAAAAAAACGCCGACATACATCGCCCCTACGGGGTGGGCCACTGTTGTAGGAGGGAAATTAAGAAATTTAATTTATAACTGTACGCAACAATAAATCGGAAAACGGTTCTGTGCCGGAGTTCGGTTAAACGTGTTTTTATCAAATTTAAATTTTACGTTGTATTAATTTGTAACGACAAAATAAATCGTAATTGTTCGTGTTTCAAACGAATTTTGACGGACAAACGTCTTATAATGTATGTACAACTCGAAAAACGATAGAGCATTTTGAAAATTACCTTGCACTTCTAAAGTGCCATTGTTAGTATATGGTGTAAGTCTCAAGTTTCTACAATTATTTTTAACAGAATTACAAAAAAAAAAAATAAAAAAAAACCAGAAACCGTTATTGTATAACCATAGCGGTTTTCCGATGGTTTTTTTTTCTGATTTTCCTCTATTATATAGAAAGTGACAACAAAATCCAAAAATTTACCACCCCGATTCATCAACTAAATAAAATTGTCTACTAAAAATTAATTTTCATGATTGATGCAAGATTTCTGGTAAATAAGTTCCTAACAGACAGAACAAAATAATTATAATAAAAAAAAAAAAAAAAGTTCATATATCCGTAAAACTATAGCAAAACCAATACATTCCCCGCTACGCTCAGAATCTAAAAAGTCGTTTACGTTCACCAGACAGAATGTCTTTCGTATAATATAATATAATAGGTTTCTCAATTTTTTTATTTTTTTTTCTTATTATTATTCAAATAACTTTTAAAAGTCAGTTCCATATTTTTGGCCGTCGTATTATTATATGCTGCTGAACATAACGCAAAGCTGAAAATCTCGTTTGGATATCAATAATAAGCTCGTATAATAGTACGAGCACATAAAATATCGAACATTATTCGTAAACGCATGTGACGTCGAAAGACATTATTTTATCATGATACTAGTCTATTATGTTATGTGCTACCTATAAAAATAATAATCGACAATTTGTTATAAAAACGAGCGGACCCGTTACTGATTTTTCAAATTTCAATCTACTCGTTCGACAAGTCTATTATTTGTTTATTCCATGATAATATTTTTGGGCGCGTATATACTGGATAATATTTATTATATAATATAATAAATAATTTATAATATGGGTAGGGAGGTGGGAGTATAAACCACAGATATGTAAATCGACTAGATAACCATAAGGGTATATACCGTGGGAGATACAACAGAGATATGCATCCAAAATGGCAAATTATGTTGAAACACGCATAAAATGATTGAAGATATAGAAACAATTTCAAATAATTAATGGTATAAAAAAAGAAAATATTTCATGTGTTAATCAATAAAAAAAAATTCTCTCTCGGTACGCTAGCTAGCCGCCGAGTTCCAGATTCGCTCGTAGAGTCTGCCACTCCAATAGAAGATATATTTTATATATCCATGAAGTAAACTAATAAAAATATTTTTTTTTTTTTAAGACTGATAATACTATTGATTACTATTGGCCCGTTATATTGGATAAGTTTTAACGAAACTCCGGGGACTTTTGAGGATCGGACATCTTTCGTTAACTACAACACGAATTATTATATATATAGTTTTTCGATTAGCCCGCCGAACAAATAATTGTTTAAACGAATAAAATATTTTATAAACAAACACAAGTCAAAATTATCGTTTCTGTGTCGGTATATATATATATATATATAGGTATTCTCGTTTCGCGTCCAGAAAGTACTTCTTTAAATTTTATTTTCTCGAAATAAACAAGGTATATTATATATGAACCGGAGCACTAAACACATACTCCAACAAAGTTTCGAGGGTATTTCCTACCGCCGGTAATCGAAAATCATGTTTACAGAACCAAACAACAATGGACGCCAGCGTAAACAATACGACCGGGCGCATTCTTCGTTTGCCGATCTAAAAACTAAATCAAACAAATCCAACGTTAAAGTGTAGAATTTTCTCCGGATAAAACTCGCGCGGGCGTAACCGTAAGTGGAATTTTACTGACGGAAGTGTGGAAGTATTTAAATTTAGAAATTAATAATAATAATAGAAATCGTTTTCGTTATACGGTGTCCTTGTCCGCGGTTAAATCCTATGCAAATCGTGTTTTTAGTTTCATAAAAATATAATTTTTCAAACGGGGAAACGAGTATTGGAGTATATTTTAAATGTGAGCTTAGCTTTTGAACTTTGATGATTATCAACGTAACTTGTGTTTTTTTTTTTTTTTTTTTTACATAAATTTAATTTTGAATAATTATGCCCGCGTTAAATTGATTTCAATTGTATTTAAAATTATAACACAATATACACGGTACGCGAATAGGTAACGTCGTGTAAATTATAATTATTTTTTTTTATTTTCCTCGACAGGGCATGTGTTTAACGTTGATTGTTTTTATTTTCAACGAAAAAATCACAAACACTTGGTTGTTAATCAATCGTGTTCACTGAGACAATATATACAATTCCTACACGAGGAAAAAATTAACTTATTTTTATTCGTTAACGTGCCCGGCCGCGGTGCTACCACAGTGAAATCGGCTGACGTGTTTTCACTCGCGTTAAAAAATACACATCGATTTCCAATTATTGTGCGAAATTAAACAATTAAACCGACGAAAACGAAAACGAAAACGAAAAACATAATCAAATGGTACGACACGATCGCGCGTGGGAGTCGAACCGGAATCCCGTCACGTCTGTTTTTGGGCAGATAAAAAATAAATAAATAAATAAAACCAAATGCGCACGAACCCTCGGAAACTCGAATCGTTTACCGGTCGGCAATAAAAAAAAAAAAAAAAAAATAACATAAACGCGGTCGGCTTGTAGGCATATGCGAAAAAAGATCATTGCGGGTCGTTATATAAATAATAATAATAATATTAAAAAAAAAAAAAAAAAACGATTTTTTTTCTCGTCATCGGAGAGACCCAAAATACGTTCGCACATTTTCACGCGATATTCACTGCGTTTCCAACGTCGTCGTGGCCTATTATTATAATGCGCTTCCGAAAATAATATTACGAAACTTTATGTTGTGGTGGTCGTAAAAAAAAGTGACTCCGCGCACGCCTTGAGCTTGTTCCGGACTCGTGCGTGTCGCTGGTAAAAATTTCGAAGTCATTACGTTATGCTCGGTGGCCGCGCGGAAAAAATTTACTCAAAATCGACATTTTTTTTTTTCTCGTTAAAATATATTATTCAGTCGTTTTAAAAATTACGATTTTTTTTTTTTTTTTTGTTTTTTCCACAGTAAATTTTACTTTTAGTCGTTTTTATTGGTGCCCTGTAGACTATTGCAAATGTCAAATGGTTTTCGGTTAGTTGGTCATGGCGTGGGTATAGTCGGATCGTATTTTTTTTTTCGATTTTTTTTTTTTTTTTTTTTTGTTTCTCCCGGGGGGAAGAAGTTTTCGAAACTGCCTAGTTTATATCTACAAACGTAGATTTCAGTTGAACCAATAGAATTACATACCTACCACCTGCGGCGCAACTAGGATTTTCCCAAGGGGGGTGTCCGCCTAACACAACCCCTCATCCCCGGTACTTATTTCTGAATACGTATACAATTATAACGTATTGTATGTAACAAGCTTAAGAAAAATATATTAAATTTCCATAAATACGGTTCGAGGGGGGTTGTCCAGACACCCAAAACACCCCCCTTGGTCGCGTCACTGCCTACCGCCGTCCCGTCATCGCACAAATTTTATATTTTTTTTACTATCTATATATATATATATATAAAAAAAAAAATCAGTTTTCCCGAGTTATCACGACTATAATGTATTAATATATACTCACAAAACGCAATAATTGAATTGAAAAAATATACAGAATGTAGTGATATCACTAAGGTATCACTTGATCGATTATGTGTTATACAAAAAATGTACATGATAACAATGTACGATTAATACGCATCTACTGACACAATAAACTAGTGGGTAGTAAATTTGATTTCGTGGCGAATTTGCCAATTGACTTTTCAACGTTCAAGTTAAAAACTGGTGTACAATCAAGTATTACCATTAAATGCGATCTAGTCTCGACGACTTGCCCATGGTTGATCTGTGTCTCTGTGTTTTTTTTTATAAGTTTTAGTTTGGGAAATTATCTTTTATCTGTTCCTATGTTGGGTGTGTAATGTACAGACTTATAGTATTATATACATTTGAAAATGCAAACTCGAGGCCAAAATATATACCCGGCGGTTTTATAATATCCTTAATTTTAAAAAGTTGTACGTTCAATTTTCCTTAAATTCAGTATCATCGTTACTGAAATCACTTTATCTTCACTTCATTCTTCTCCAGCAATTAAATTTGAAATGTCTAAGTCAACATCAGATGATCAGTTATATTTTGTTGAAAGTCGTTAAAAGTCATTTTTACAAAACATTAAATTCAGGATTTAAAGCATACCCATCTTCGAAACGATCGGGCAGCAAATATGCTATTGATTTTAAAATATCTGCTATCTGGTTAATATTAGTAATTGCTGATTACTATAACGCGTCTGTAGTCTGGAGTTTCGTCTTAAAATTCTCAATCTTTTTAACGACGACGGCCATCCCTAAATTTGTACGGTTGCCCGGGTACTTTGTACGTTCAGGTCGCTTCCGGTTGATATTATTTCCAATCTATTTTATGTTCTGTAACACGTCATGTCGTTCTAGTGGATGTATCGTAGTGCAATAATAATAATAATAATAATGTTACACAAGTACGGTTTTCTCTCGTCTGCTCGTTCCTTCCGCCACGAAAATATGTAATTTCAAATGTTGACTCTCGAATAAAAAAAAACGTCGACGCGGTTATTTTATTTTATTTTCGCCCGGATGCAGCTATTCAACAGAAACTTTTTCTATTTTTTTTTTTTTTTCGCCGCCAATATCCGCTACGATGGCCGCGATCGCGGCTCGAGTTCTAAACTCCGATCGTTCGACCTTTTTACCCCGATCAATTCCAATTTACGAAGCGGGTCCGGATGATAATTTGGGAGCCTACACCGTGCACAATAGTAGTATTATTCACCGATCCGAATACGCTACACGATAATATTATATTAGACAATGATCTGAAATAAGCTATTCCGAATTTCCGTTTGTACACTTAAACTATACGTATATATCTTTGTGGTTTTTTACGCGCTCTCCCTTTATTTTTACACCGGGCCGTATTTATTCCATCCCCGTCGTTTTCATTATTTTCGGGCCCGCACGCTCCGATTAAAAAAAACAAACACTTTGAAACGGAAATCTTGATTAAAAAATTATATATATATATATATATGCACCGCGAGTTTTAAGCAACGCAATAGTACGGTACGAAACACCGTACACAACTCGGTCTACACGACACCGAAATTCGACTTTACGTACTCAATTCTCGGCGTACCGTTCTAAAGTTACTAACTAATGTAAGTATGTAATTATACGAATAACGTTTCGCGTGTAAAGTAAACAGTTCCTCGCATTTATGTCGTAAATAATAATTAATTACATTTTAAAACGGCCGCCGGCGAGCGTCCTAATGTGTGTGATTAGTACTAAAAAAAAAAAAAAAAAATAATAAAAAAAAAACCACGACCATTCGACATTATTTAGGTAACAATATTATTATTATATATTATTGAAACGCTAAACAATTCGTATTTTTCGGGGGGTATTGTTGAACGGCCGAGTTTTGCAAATATAATAATCGATAATAATCTATACATGTATATATAAAAGCCAAACTACCACTCAACCACTCTGAAATTATAAATTACCCCTAGGCAACCGTTATGGAATTGCATTAGACAAATTTCAAAAAATTACAGATTTATAAAGTGCAATACGAAAATATATTATTGCTAAAACTCTTATAATATTATTACTTAGATATCAATATTTATAATATAATCGTAGGTATTTGTATATGTTCAATTGTATATGAACAATTTATTCATAACACCCTTAACATTTCTTTGTTTTTTACATGTATATTTTAAATTCTGAGCCAAACGAGAAATGAATTTTAAATTGTATTAATTTAAAAAAAATAAAATACTATTATTTTAGAGATTAATCGAGTTCAATGTAATCGTGAAGCCAAATGAAAAACAAAACAAAAAAATGACACAAACCAAAGAAAAATATAACGGCACTTCATATTATTGTCACCACAATCTATGTGTATAAAATTAAAATACCACTCGCTCATTCACTGATCGTTACATCTCAAAAACGACCAAACATTACCAACTTGAAATTTGGAATAGTAGTCCCTCTAATATTTAAGATGCGCAATATTAAAGGTTTAAACGAATTTCGAGACATCGCAGCAAGCATTAACCATTCCTTATTGGACCTACTGAGATAATGAAATATCAATCTCTCAAATCTGTGATGGAGTTAGAAGATGTAGTTCACTATCCTGTAGAGTTCCTCACACTTTGAATCCGCCTAAAAATTGGAGCGACAATATTGCATTTGTGTAACCTCGTGCCTCTGAAACTTTGTAACAGCACACGACTTCAGGTTAACGCTTTACATACAAATGTAATTGAAGCAACTATCTTTATAGACTGTAGTACGGGAGTAACCGTTTTTCTACCAAGAACACCATTTTTGATTCTATCTGACTATCACTTTCAATTTAAACGGCCACAGTTTCCTGTCAAGGTTTGTTTTGCCATGATAAAAAAACAAAGTGCAAGGGCAGTCTTTAAAATAGGCAGGATTAGATTTAAGGAATTACTGTTTACCTCCCATGGGCAATTATTTGTACGTTGCCTGTTCTCGTGTAAGCTACCCTGATAATCTGGTAATACTGCGAGCCGAAGGAAGGACCCAAAACATTGTATACAAGGGGGTATAAAAAAAAAGAAGCATCAAAGATTGACTAGGCATTAAACTGTAAGAAAACTGGGTATCAACATCTAAGTCTAGGCATGGACTAAACTTCAAATAATTTAAGGTAATAATCCGTTAAAAACCATGCCTCAGCCTTGAATGGTCCGCGACAAACCGGGCAATTCAGCTAGTAATTCTAATAATATAAATATTATTTATCGCACTGTCGATTCGGAGACGATTGTATCTGCGTCGTCCAGATAATTTATAACATTCGACGTCCTTATCCGAGTTTTACTATTGGAAAGTACGACATAATATATTCACTATTGAAATTTGCTATGGGAAAGAACATCCCGTATACGGAGTCGAACTGTGTCTTAACGTTTTTTTATTTTGTTCAGAATATACAGTGAATTTGTTATCACGATCCGGAGGTTTCCTCGGAGGCCTTTAACGATACATTTGATTTATGTTTATTTTTCTTCAAATCTTTATTGAACTGTTTGAGCTTAATTTTAACAGAATTATATATTATCAACATTATTGTACCCCAAATCCTCATATCTTAAACAAGTATTCAACTTATGATGTTAAAATCGCGATCCCCCCCTCCTTTTTCAACTGTGATTCGATAAAAAAAAAAAAATATGTTTTTAAAAATATTTGATACGCATAACACGCATATATATATATGTATATATATACATATAAATTTTACCGTTTACGAATAATCCAAAAATGGCATATCCGGATTTAGATAATAACCTTTCGTGGCTAAATCAATATATATATATATAAAAATCAAAAGTTGGTAACCGTGGAAGTTAACGGTTTGCGGAATGAACGTGCGGAATTGTGAACATATTGTAAACAAGACCATTAAACGATTCTATGACTACTGAATCAATTACTACTCGAAAGAGAAATGCGTAAATGTTTAATAATATGTGAAACAATAGTATTGTTAATTCGCATTTTGACCATTGATCGATTTCGGTGTAAGTATTATAATGTTTGATTAACATTATAATGTAAAAGATTGTGTTTGCCGCGGGCGTGTGGTGCGCGCTGTAAAAAACTATACACTACATTTTAATCATTATAATATGTTTTGTACACGAATACACCGCGATCCGGAGAAAATAGAATTATTTAGGATCCTAGTAATTAATATTTGTTTTTTTTTTTTTTGCATATTCGAATGATATGGTTACACGGAAAAATGTATCATTGCAAAACAAAATTGTTCTATTTTATAACAATAAATTTTAATCTCGTATAATAAAACACGTTAGAACAACAATACGGTATAGGTAGAATTTCTAAATTGCGTTGTACATTTTATTATTCTATGTTACATATACTTGCACAACGGGATAATACCCGTTATACTTACTTATTATTAATCAAACTGTCTCCCTTAAATAATTTTTAAGTTATTTTCCGTGTTAATTATAATGTAAAATATTATGTTTTCTGCGGGCGTGTAGTGCGTGCCGTAAAAAGTAGTGTAATTATTATAATATATTCTGTATACGAATATAGTGCGATCCAGAGAAAATATAATAATTATTTAGGACCCCAGTAATTAATATTATTACTTTATTTTTTTTCATATTCAAATGATATATGGTGACGCCGAAAAATGTATCATTGCGAAACAAAATCATTCTATTTTATAACAATAAGTTTTAATCTCGTATAATAAAACGTGTAAAAACAATAAATACGGTATAGGTAAAATTGCAAAATTACGATTATACCGCCTCTGATGGCGAGGCTTCGATGATTGAAACACTCCAAATTAGTCGCAATTACTATTACTTATCTTTTTTTTCGTGTTCGTTTATTATTATAAGAACCTCGTCGATTATTATTAATTTTAATTAAAAAATGTAGACAAAATCAATTGTTTCTAATTAGCGGATTATCAAAGTCTGGATTTCGTTTATGCTCTGTAGTGAAACATTTTAAATATTTAGGCGCGGACCAAAATAACAAAAATAACAACCACGGAGAAGTTATAAAAAAAAAAAATTTATATATCGGGAAACACAAATGCTTCTGTGCGCTCTTGCGGGGGTCAAAGTTATTATCGAAGAAACCAAATAAACGTTTACACAGCGTATTAGCAAGACCAGTTAGATGAAAAGCTGCGCACAACCCGGGAGGTAGTGAATAAATAAAATTTAGTCGTGAAGATAAAATCCCCGAGGAGGATCTACGGATCTAAAAAAAAACCACGACGGGACACAAATTTATGAGATAATATCTAACGATAAAAGTCCAGGAATTGTTTGGAAAACCAATTGCAGCAAGCAGCTGAAATCCGCCACAATAAGAGACGTTCGGTCACGTAATAAGGTACAAAATCAATACAAATCTATGTCTTAAACTGGCGGCTCGGAAAAAGGAACCGATAGGGGGAGACCGAAATGTAGATGAATTGATAAAAGCAAGAAAGAATTAAGACAATCAGGAATAGACAAATGTAGTGAAATGCAACTCGAGGCAAATACAATAAGGAGTGTGTTTGTTTTGCAGCAATCGGTTGCCAATGGTTTCTAAAGCCGTTGATTATTCGTGACGAGAATTAAAATATCAAAAAATATTTTCTACAAACACTGACAGTATTGTAACAATGAATATATTTCTATAAGTTTTGCGTAAGTGACGAACGCTTTTAACGCGTTGTATTTTAACATAATATACCTAATAGAGAAGAAATCGAGAACTAAATGTAAGTTTTAAATTTGTCTAAAAATTTAGACGTTTAAATCGGATTACGTGTGCACAAAGACTCGAAATTTCGTGTATTACATACGCGGTGAAAGAGTCAAACGAAACAAAAAAAAAAAATATTTTTCTACAAACCGGACTGAATCGTCTTGCTGATCGGATTTCAATATTTTACTGAAACCGAAAAATATATCTACGCGGGCTTTGGGAATTCCTCCTAACGTCAGTGGCCGGGCAGTAATAATTAAAGGTTATTGGTTTTTCTTTTTCGGAAACCGACGCAACAACAAATCCTCCGGCGGCTAGTACGTATAATATTGTATTCGGGACGCACGTGTGTAACTGCTAGTAATGAATTTCGGTTGACAGGTTTTTTTTTTTTTTTATTTTTTTTTTATCACCGGTCGAGATTTATCGCGGTCAGAGATCGTTTCGACTGAAAAATCCGCCCAGAGACACGCCCCGAATCCGCCCGGTGTCCTAGTCGAGACTCATCATCGGCGCGACAACGGTGTTTTCAAAAAAGGATAAATCTTGTCGAAACGAGTGCGTTTACTTACTACTACTGCTACTGCTTATTATAAGCGACACCGGTCTGCGATTCTGCAGACGAAAAAACAATGCGTGAAAAACTTGTAATGTTGTGTATACATTATATAAGTGTGTATGTGTGTGTTTTCACGTCGTATTGGTCCGGGAGGTGGTGGGGCAGACAAAGAGACTAATAAATGGATAAAACGCTCCGGCCGAGAGTCTGAGAGAGAGTAAATGTCACAATTGCAATTAAAACTGAAAATAACAACGGGGTTTCGAACAATTTTTTTTTTTTTTTTTTTTTTAAACTCCGTGACGCTCAAAAAGAAATGTTGAAGTATCATTACTCCGATTCGAAAAATATACTATAGTACGAGAAAACAATGAAACCGTTCGCGGGACGGTGGAAACGACGAGATTTACTATTGTTAAAGGCCGTAGTGTACAAAAATAATTCGTCGTTTATGCGTCTAATACTAAAAAAAAAATATTTTTAACACCCCACCCCCTCCTCCTCCTCATACTCCCCGTAACGGTTTAGTAAAATACTGAAATTTTAGTGTTTTTTTTTTTATTTTTATTGTATTAAACCGTCGTCGGCGGAAGGTGGATCGCGTTCTACCGTACTGCGAACATAAATCTCGTACGATTTGAGTCGTAATTTATTTATTTAATTCGATTGCTGGTGACCGGAAACTCAATATATGGATTGGGCATGACTTGTTCGCCAACTACCTTGTGCGTCGACTGCGGCAAGTTTTTTTTTTTTTTTTTTTTCGGCGGTGGATACCGGAGATTTACGAAGACACGATAGCTGCAAACGGTCGAGAAGACTCGATAGGAAATATGTCGGCACACTTGTCCGTTCCAGGCCGATGGATACACAAGTTGGCGTTACACCACCACCCGGAACGTCGACCACAGCCGGACCGACAATTCGATTTTAACGATTACCGCGATTATTATAATATAACCGTAAAATGGTCTATACTCGATTGTTATTTGTTTATCGAAAGGCGGATTACAATGGGTAAAAAACATTTAGTCCGACGTCGCCGGACTGTTAATCATCACGTCCCTTCGGCGCCAGATCTGCCAGTGGTGTGGCTGTCTACTGCGTTCTATTCTATCGGTACGGCTGCGTGGTTATGAAACCACGATTCGTTCTTGTTCGATTTGACGACCGAAAACCCACCGACATTCGTTGAGTAGAATTTTTCGAGTAAAATCCTTATCGGTGGTGCACACTGAAACGGAATCGGTTGGCCGGTATTCAAATGGCCGGTATACCCGCGCCCGTCCGCCAATTCGGAAGAAACACACTCGCGGGGGCTCGTTGTTTGTCGATTATTATAGAAATAGGATCAGCTTAACTTATACATTCTGCAATTATTATGATTTATCAAATATATTTCTTCACGATGTCTAACATAATGTGTAGGAAGTATTCTTAGGCCATCAACGCCGTGCGTCTAAAATTCTGGAGTGGAAGATGCCACCCAAGAACCACCTAGTGTGTGTCGTGTGTTTTACACTGATACTTATAAAAAAAATATCGTCATCGCGAGTGTCACGCTTATTTGGTATAAATATGCGTGTACGGGCATACTATACTAGGTGAATAATTGAAAATTAAAATCGAGTTTTGTTTAAAATCATCGCAACCGCGCGTTTATATATTAAATTTTTATCTTAATGCTATCAAAATTATTATCTATTGTTTAAATTCTTCGATTTGCGTTAATTGCCGATGAAAGCGACAACATTAGTGATACACGAATTAGATTTTAGACTTTGTAATGTGAAAACGAAAACAAATCCGGATTTTTGGATTCCAAAATTTGAAATCCGACATTTATTGTAAATCCGGATTACGGGTTTGAAAATTGTAATTTTATATTCATTAATTAATTTCTTATAAAACTATTATTAATATTATCGTATTGTTAATAGCATTAAATGTTTGAAACATTTAATACGTTTTCACAAATAGAAATTTATTTTAAAAAACACGAACATATACATACACTCGAGTTTATATAATATATTACTAGCTGGCCCGTTAAACGTTGTTTTACTCATAAAAATACAAAATTTCAGGTTTTGGATTTCGAAATCCGGATTTGATAGATTTTCGGATAATCCGGATTTGATAGATTATCGGATAATCCGGATTTGATCGATTTTCGGATAATCGGGATTTATGGTTACATCACTAAATGCTATGCTACCCGGTCGTTTCTAGCATTTCTGATTAGCCAATTTCAAATTACGTGCCTCAGTGACGAACGCATTAGCGGTGGAGAGTGAAATCCACCCCGAAATATCGGGAAAAATTGTTTAAACAAATAAGCTATCCTACAAATTTAAAAGTTATTTCAAAGTTTCCCGTGAGACTTACAAACAAAATTGATTTTTATACATATCTATATATATATATATATATATATATATATATATATATGTACGAGTACTTAAAGAGTATGATATTTATGAACATTTTATATTTTACATTTTTCCACCTTCCCCCCCCACGAAATTTCTTCCTGCGTTTACTCGCCATAAAGTTGAACGACATCTCGTATTTATAATGTCGTGAAATTTCAAAAATTAATATTCCGTTGAATAATTTGTTAAAAATATTTCTTTTCTTCCACATTTACTCGCCTAGAGCAAATGCACAGTCTCGTACGGCGGGATAATACTCGTAATTTAATAGACTACCGCCGACCCCGTAAATTTGCGATGCGATGTTTTTACTGAAGCGTTAACAGTTTCCATTGCAGGCTGTACGCAATTTTGTGTGAACTGTTAGTTTAGGCGACGGATATACCGCGGACGATAACATTTTCATATATAAATTATCATTTAGATATTGTTATTATTATTATTTTTTTTTTTTTTAATAAAAAGTCTGTCTAGAAAAAAAAAACTGGCCGAGTGCGTGTCGTACACGCGTCAATTAGGGTTCCACAATGTGTATATTATAATATAATACGTATTTTTACATATTTCGTTCAATAATGACCTAACTAGTCGACGTATTTATGTTGAAAATAATAATTTTCGTAAAAGTGTCTATTAATAGTGCCTACCTACACATTCTTGAATTTGTATTATTTAATCAACTTTAAAAGCCTACATGTCGTGAAAATATATTCGTCAATATGAAACAAAAAAAAAAAAAAAAAAATGGCACATAAAAACTTTATTGCGTTTTATTTTATAAAGACTTTTCCGGCGATAACCTGCGCGGCGAGGCTTTAAAATCCAAAATCAATATCACTTCAAATCTCCGAAGATAATCGTCGGATCATGTATACTTACGCGTTAAAGACAATCGCAGCAAGTGATGACTATTATATTTGGCACCGAATAACGCGATCTATTTTATTACACACATAATACATTTTATGGTTAAAAACTACGGGTTCCATGCAAACACGATTGTAATGTAACAAAACTACAAAATCGTATTTTAAGTCGTGAATTGTGTTCTATTTTAATTTACGCCGTTTGTGTAAATCTTCGAATAATTAAACAAATTTCGATTATACATTTATATACATATATAAATAAATAATATAATAATATACAAAATACGGCAAGTAATTTGTTTTTCATAATCTACGCATTGCGCGGACTAAATTTGTATATTTTATTTTAATCAGTATAATATTTACCCTTAAACCATGTCGATGTACTACAACACGATCATTATTCATGTTTTGAATTTATAATTTTCCTCCATAAAATCTACAAAAAAAAAAAAAACCCCCGATTTTCGTAAATACAGAACCTAGAACGGACATTATCCACGTCACTTGATTAATTAAACACGTACATATAATATACTTTGACTTATGAAATAAATAATTAAGGTTGACCTGCCCCTGTATATCCGTCCTTCTTTACGCTCTGTTTGGTCCTCGGCCGTATTCTACGACGGACTAATTCACTTAAAATAATCAGCAACACAAAACAGTGGCCCATCTAGGGTCTCGTTTTGGGGGTGAGGGGCCAAAATAAAATCCTGTTTTGTTTCCTTTATCCATTTATAATGGTTGAAACCCATAGAATTCAAACGAGCCGAATTAGTTGCTTATCATATTATAGACAGTTTTGCACTGATAGGGCTCCCTACTGTTTTCCAATCCGATAACGGTAGGGAAATGTCCTAAACAAATTGTTTCATACCTCAAACATCTAACGCCTGAATTTCATATAAAGACTGAATTGCACATATTTCCGGTAACATGCGACCCGATCTGTATACGATTTATTTAATTATTAATTTCAGATATTTTAAGTGGTCGGATAATGGTGGGAAGAGGATGCATTTATTTCTACCACTTTGTCGAATAATACATACAAATACACAATGGTCGCTAAGTAAAATAATACTTTAATGTATATTGAGTTTGGAGAAGACAATTATTTTACTCCCGAGCTACATAAATCTAAAAAAAAAAAAAAAAATAATAACATTTTATTATAATCTACGGTGAATTAATTAAAAACGAAAACATTTAAAACAAAAAAACCTAAGATAATTGAAATATAAACCGCCCGACGCGATTATCTCGGACTTTATTTTCAAATAAACTATATAAGTAATCTCGAGATGAAGTTAACATCAGTCTAAAGATTCAAAAAGATTTAAATTTTTAACGTGGATTTAGAAAGATGTAAAGGCATTTGTAAAAGTTAATGCTTTAAGTAAAACAATTTATAAACACGCAATAACAGAAAGTACAAAATGCGCGTATAGTATAGCGTAGTATTTGACTAGGAGCGTAGATTAAAAACAAACTAGGTAATTAATATTATTAATTATTATTTCATCTTTTTTAAAACCTTATTGTATAAAAACTAAACAATTTTTATTTTTATTTTAAATATATCGTGAACTATTATTAATATTAGCGATACGAACGCATTGGACGATATTGAAATTATTTTAGGAACGTTAGACAACGAATGAACAATACTATTAAGTTGTTAGTTACTTACGTATTACAATATTATTATTATTATTATTACAATTATGGAATGGCTTTATTTAAAAAAATATTTGATGGATTGGTTATTATAATCGATGTCGTATTTCTAGCGCGAGAACACCGGGATAAATAGACGGAGATAAATTTGTGGTACTTAACAATTGAATATCGCGGAAGATCATTGGGTCAGTAAACAGGATAACACAATCGGAGACGGAGACAAAGGAACAACTCGCGCAGAGAAAAAGAAAAAAATATTACAGGGATCGTCAAGTATGGAAAACTACAGCGGCGGTCCGCGCGTGTGTGGAAAAGTCGAAACCCACAATTGCGGACAGTGCTGGAACAGAACCTAATAAGGAAAAGACCTTTGGTATGGCCGCGGATAAAGCGGGAAGACATAGTAAAAATGCGCACAGAAGCTCTAATAATACTAAGCTTATTAGGTGGACCAAATTAGAGCATTTTGGAAAGATACAGAATGGGGGGTTGGTTATGAAACGAGATGGTCCTGGAAGCCGAATAAACCCGAATAATAGTAATAATAATTGTTTTTTTTTTCTAAAGAGCGCCTATGCTATTAAGCTTAGAATAATATAAGTGTCTACTTAGCGGTTTAAAACGCGTGTAATTATTACCCTTATTAAAATAAATCAACTTGAAACAATCATATTTAATATGAAGAGACTACCCTAACCTATTGGTATTTTCTTTTGGTGGTTTATACAATCTTCCGTACACTTTATGTTTCGAAATAAAATGAAAATAACCCCCGCCTCCTTGTTAGTTTCGAAATCTAATTAATCGTCTCCAAACTATAATATTATTATGTTACATTATTAACGTATTAACTTAATAACCGTTATAGTCGATAATTTACACGGATACGAGACAAGATGCAAAATCCTTTGTAATCATTATTAATATAATGGTGCGCGTATAACAGTTATAAAACACACTTAAAACTGTCTAATTAATTGGTTTAAACGTAGGGTTATACTTAAAAATAAAAATAAAAAATTATTGACGGTGTGTAGAAATGCCATGTAATATACAAAAATACCACTTTTAAAATACAAAATGTAAACACGTAATATATAAAAAAAAAAATTTCTCTGAAATCATAATATTAATGGTACTGATTGTTGAATAAAATTACATTTTATAGAAATTATACGAAACGGTTGTTTTAGACTCTGAGCACGGCAAAGAAGCTATTACAAAGTTTTACAACGATGTGTTTTTTTTTCTCTCCGGAAAATACTTTTTAGATTAGTGAAAATGCTCAGGTTCGTTCATGCACCTTGAAAAACGAGGATTATTCGCCCGGTGGTACTTTATTTGAAAAATGTGTCTAGATTCCTAAGAGTTTTACTAAAAAATTAAAAAAAAAAAAAACCTGACAACAAATGACGATACATCGGTTTTATTTTTGTTGTATTCTGGGTTTACCTTGACCGGAAGAGAGAAAAAAAAACACGACTAATACTATGCTTAATATTATGCTCGCCGGTTTACCGAGCTCTGCTCAGAATCGTTTTTTTTTTTTTTTTTATTATTACAATGATTTATCGTTGCTTTTAGTATATTAAAACGAATTATGTACCCTATCACCACCTCGACTTGCCACCCTACAACAGTAGGGGCTTGCCAACGGTGCGTTATATTCCCGGTTTAATACGGTAACATAATATTGTACGTTCCGCTAATGTTAAAAAAAAAAAAAAAAGAAGAAAACCATTGGATACTACTATATGAACCAAGATATTATATCGTAATTCTATATGTCTACTAAAACAGTATAATTAATTACGCCGATATAATAAGTTAAAATGTACGACATCGCCCGTATAACGTACGCATCTTACGTATTATAAATCATTGTTTCGGTCGTAATTTTAAAAACGGCTCGCGAGATGACAACAATATAAAATATAGTTTATGTTTATTTTTATAACATAGTTTAGATTGTGAATGTGTGTGCTACGATGAAATATGTATTTCGTATCTTTCTTCAACATTTTCCGAGATAGAAAAATATATTTTTCGATCTCTGCAGAGATACGGAATTGAACACGCCACGTGGTAGGCATCTGCTGCTTAACATGAGCCGTCAGTTTTCTAGGATTTTTCGGGATTGTGAAAAAAAAAAAAAAAAAAATATTAACAAAGAGTCGTGTTATTTACAGTTTATCAAATTGTATGTCCGTATTTACCGGGAATAGAGATAAAACTAAGCCCTAAGGTACGGTTGCACACGGTCCGACGTGCATTATACATTGGTCGGATAATTAAAAAGTAAATTAAATTCTCGCCGCGGTGATGAAAAATAGAAACGACAATAACGCTCAGAGTTCTCGAAATAAACCCTATATATTTATAAGACGGGAAAGACAATGTTTTTCTATAAAACGATGAGTGTTGTTGTTTTTTTTTTTTTTTTTCGGCCGAACTCTACGAACTGTTGTAACTGTTGTATGATCCGTTATCCCGCTTTATTTTTAATTCTATTTAATAAAATGTCGGCCCCCTAGTTAATCAAATACACTGTTGGTCCTAACCTGGTACTGCATCGGGAAATTTAGCGACCCAAGTGTAAATCTAAAACCTACAACTTATCCACCCGTGGGATTAGACAAGGCAGAGGAGAAATGGAATAACTAACCAACCTGTTTTTTGGTGCAAACCTGATAACACTCCAAGGAAGTCTCGAGTGTAAACCTAAAACCTAGTCGACGAAAAACCACGACAAGTAATATCATAAGGTATTCACTTAAAGAGTATACTCGGCGTAGTGGTTCAGAGAGTATTCACATTGGCGAAATACACGACGAAATAATCGTGTCTATAGAAATGAACAAAATACCGTTTTATCTCGAGGGGGAATGAACCATATAGAGGTAAATCGTTGTAGACCGGCTAAAAATGGCAATTTTCCCCTCAAATTTTCGGAACTCTCGAGTAATATAATATTTTTAAAATAAATAATTCAAATTTTCGGCGCGCGGATATTGAAAGTATAATTGCCGGTAAAGTTTTTCGGCGGGTTCTTCGATAAAATTATCGAACGGCGATCTCAATTCGTCCGTAATTAAGTCAAACGCATTTGAATCCGATAAAATACCACGACGTAATTACACCAAAACATCGTTCCTTACAAACTATTGAAAAACCCGTTTCGGTTCAGATAAGCTCCCGAAGTAAAAACCGGGCGATCTGTACACTTCGATAAAAAAAAAAAAAAACGATTCTATCGTTGGTTTTCTACTAAATATCCGAGTGTTCGCGCCGTGCAATTGGCGATTGTCCTGTTTCGCCCGATGAAAAAATAACACTCGTATTTATCGCGCGTTTTGATTTAATGTTAACCGTAATTAGCGCGGTACCGACGTGCGATTTTTTTAAACGTATTTTATTATAATATACATTTTAAACGTTTCGGGTAAAGTAGATTATTTTCGGGCATTCCGTAGTAGACGATTAGTAACAGGAGCCGTCGGCGCCACGAAATCCGGGACATTTTAAATTCATACTAGACAAACCGAACGGTTATGAAATCTGGTCAGCGTGTAAACGCAAAATATAAGGCAAACGTAAAATATAAGTAAAAACTCTGGCGCAGGATTTTTTCGAGAAACACGCGGAATAATTTCAGTTGGGATTACTTTTCGTTGACGTCCGAGTAAGATGAACCGCAGAACGGACACTTCGGCCGTACGGCCGCACGTAGTATGTCTAATATGTTTAATCATTATTTATTTATTTATTTTTTTTTTTTTTATTCGATTAAATTGTATTTTATTATTTCCGTCGATCGGGACATCAGTTGTGATTTACACAACATTTACTAAACGGAATAGCGCCGTGGAATATGGGACTCGGAATTTGTAAATAAATCGAAAAATTGTTAGCGAGTAGAATTTTCACAACCTTGCAAGCCTCTCGCGCACTTCTACGATACGCAAAATTCTATAAAAATTCTATAAAATTCGTCTATCGTTCAATATAACCCGCTGGTTATTATTATTATTACTCATAACTCGCACGTATCCGGTCGTACGCATCAAAAATGGTCGACTACTTAGACCGCGATCGCAGCCCGCCGATCGACCGTCGGATAAATACGATCAATGTACCTGTTGGCGGTTATTCTCTTCGGCGAAGACACGGCTGTGGTGCGTTCTTGTTGGCATTTTATAGAACAATAACGTACTCAATACTACAATAATCGACTTAAATATTTGAGTTGTGGCTGAAACGACACGCGTCCGACATGCGCAATACCACTGTAATAAGGAAATGATCTTTGAGTGTTTCGAATTCTCTGGTACGTACCGTCGTCAATATCGCAACGCTGGTTTTATTCCAACCATTGTACCGAACCGACAGTCGTCCCGGGCCCAGTTGAAATTGCCTATTTTGTTCGTATTATATCATCTTCTTCGGCTTCTCAGAGGCCATTTGAGGCCCATCGCCTCAACTCATACATGATTCCATCTGTCCCTATCCTGAGCCTCTAATTCCTCCTCGTTTTGTACTACAATTTCCGCTAGGTTCTTTACGATGTTTTCCGTTGACCTCTGTTTCGGTCTGCCGAGTGATTTTCTCCAATTAGGCATCCGGTTTATTGAACCGCTTTCATTAAACCATTGGATCTCTATATACGTGACCAACCCTTAACATTCTTCTATATCGTAAAACTGCCACTGCGCCAGGCTATTTGTACTTCTTATTTCAAATGTCTGCGTGACATTGTTCTTCTTCAGCCCGTATATTCTCCTAAGTATTTCTCTTTCTAGGATTGCTATTTTTCCTTCATTTCCTTTGGTCTGCACTGGTCTAACAATTACTTAGTACAATGTAGTTTTTTGATTTACATGAATCTCGTTTTGATTTGAAGATATTCGTTACGGTTATTATTTGCGCTATTTATCGTAACGCCCGGATATTTAAAGTTATGTACCCTTTCAAATCTATAACTCTCAACTTCTAGATATTCCCCGCGATTATCTCGTCAAGATATCACCATATACGCATATATGGTCTTTAATATAATATAAACTCCTAAAATATAAATAAATAAAAAATAAATAAATACTCCTAAAAGAGCCCTCCCCCTCCCTCCATTAAATCCGTCTTTGCATTGTAATTAATATCATCATCAACGTTGGAAACACGACTGCAATGTCCCTAATCGGTGCCGAACGTTTTTTTATAATATTAGCATATTATTGCACTCGTATACGTATCCTCGCAAATAGCCCATTTATTTTTAATAGCCGAATAAGTAAAAAAAAAAAAAATACTAATCGTAAATGCTATGCGATTGCCTACGAGTCGCTATACGAATCAAATTAATAATTTGTTTTACATCGCATGCAACAAAATAATATAATAATATACGGGGCGTAATAACGATCATAATAGAATATCTCATATTTTTTTTTTAAATAATTATATTATGTTCTATACGTTCAATTAAACAATGGACAAAATGTTTTCGGTGAGCAGGAACGGACAAACAAACATGAATGCTTATTCGCACGGAAACTTAAAAATGAGTTTTTCAACGAAAAATTCGTTTGCCAAGTTCGAGCCGTTTTGCTATGACAAACGACACAGAATTCGTCACCCCAATCCGCCACGGGGCATTTCAAATGTATTTCAATCCCGACTTTACATTTTTATATAAATAGTATTACAATGGCGAGATCGTCCCCTGCCCGCTGTAATCGAATGCCTCGAGACCAATAAATTATATTAACGACAGATGAGTCGAGTCGAATTTTGTACCAACGCCTAACCGGCTAAAAAGTGTCGAACCAGAATTTCGTAAAATCGAATCCAAACTATTATCTACAATAATAATAATAATAATAATATTATAGAAAAAAACAACTAATACGTGTTTATGTAAATTGTGTGCATTTACGAGTACGTAATTATTATAATAGTGAAAATGTTTATTTCGCATACAAACTATCCGGTGGCTAATTGAATTAATTTTTTTTCGAGAGTACGCGGAGTTTTTTTTTATCGAATTCCGTAATGAAATAATATTTACAAAAACATAAATATCATCTTATTTAACGTAATATATTATTCGTTCGTTATGAGTATAAGTCTTATTGAATAGTGGGATTTTTAAAAAAAAAAACGAACAAAATATTATTTGTCCATTTGAATGTACACAGTTAAAATTGCGATTTGATTAAAAAGAAATTAAATAAATTAAAAAAAAAAAAAATTAAAAATGGGTTATTAAACAGAGTCCTGGGGATTTTTTGCGTGCGTTGAAGCCGAAATGTAATTACGCATCTGGGGCAATCGCAATTAAATGCGAAATATATAATAGTAAAAACGCACAGTGTTTTACTTACAGTGCAATTTATGAATAATATTAAATGTAAATTTAATTATAATTTTCTCATTTGGTTACTATGAAAACGTTAAAGCTTCTTTTCCCCATAGTTAGTTATGAAAAATAATTATCCTTCTCGCATAACTATGCCGACTTAATACCGATGGATTTTTTTTTTTTTTACGCATTTTTGCCATGAGTTAGCATAAAAAAACTAATGACGAAAATTTAAGAGCATAACTATATCTAGAAACGACATAACACCCAGTTAGTCAAATATTAGTTTATAAAAAAAAAAAGTTAATACACTTTTTTAGTTGTAAAAAGAACAAATTGTTAATATTTTGTAATTTTCAATTTTCAAAATTCTTATTTTAAAACTTTTTTTCTGTTTTACGTGAACACATAATATGTTTTGAAAGAATTTTACAATAACACAATAAATACGTGTGAAAATCACCGGTTTTTAATACATATGAACGTGAATTTGAATTTTATTTTTGTTTTGAAACCTTTGCAATTATTTCCAGGATTTCGTTAATATTGCCTATACGCGACCCCTTAAACACTGGTAGTCATCTTAACACTTGAAATAATTATTTTTTAAACCATTAATTACTACTTGTACGAAATCCAATATTAGAATAAACGGCTCTTTGATTATATAAATAAATTTATCATCAATTTTTTTTTGAAACTTGGTATACAATTTTGTTATTGATTGTTGTAATAGAGTTCTTAAAAAAAAAAAAAAAAAAGGGAAAAAGAGTTTAATTTAAAATCTTAATACCGTAATTTACGAGCGTTAATGTTCATGTATATAAAACCCGTTGCGTATGGAAAATTCAGATTTGTCTGCAAAATTATGTAACGACACCAAAAGTTTATATCCAGTTTCGTCGCCGGCGACGGACTGATAACAATTTATCTGCCATTTTATTAAATTTATGCGAAGCCGTACTCCGATATTTTAACTTTTCACTGCCGGTGTCGACGGCTTAGGGACAATCGATTGTATAGGCCGACAACTGCAAGCGTCGTCGACTTTTTAAACGTTTATCGTGCAATTTAATTTAAACGGGACCCGGCGCGGCAGATGTCCAAGACGTGCTAATTTTTAAATCGATTTCGACGTCCGCGGCAACGCTCCGGTCGCGACGCCGATAATGACTCTCTCTCTATCACGCCCGGCTCCCCTGTACAATACCCTCCTCGAAACACCCTCGTCATGTATATTTTACCGTCGAAAACTCATCGGGGAAAAAATAAATAAATAAATAATATCCTCTGTGTATTGTACAGACGAAGAAACTTACTCCTCGCTGACCAATCAACGGCGCAGACCCCGTACAGCGCCGGTGTCCCAGGATTATCATACCGAGGAAATACATACCTCACCTACAGTATGATTATTCTAGGATCGTCATAACCCCATTACCGAAATCCTAAGATATTTCTAAGATAATCACACTCTGGTAACGAAATCTTAGGATGAATATACATCCTAAAATCATAAATCACGTTAAAATTATGCTAGGAAAACCATACCTCCGTCATAATATACACTGTAGGGTAAATTTATGCGGTAGGAAGATTTTACCTCTGGTCGAAAACAACTATAAAGGTGTAACATAATGATTTTTTTTATGACGGGAAGTATGGTTTTCTTAGCATAAATTTACGGTGATTTATGATTTTAGAATGTATTTTTATCTTAGGATTTTGTTACCGGAGAGTGATATGATTATCCTAGACAAACCACACCTCTATTGTATAATCATAGAAGGTAGGTATATCCTATGATTTTGGTAAGGGGTTATGATAATCCTAGAATAATTATACTGTCGGAGGTGTGACGTTCCGGGTGGTACGATTTTCCTGTTACACCGGGTCTAGAAACTCAAAGTTTTCCACGGAGATTCATTATACAATGTAGAACAACCACCAATAGAGAACCGTTCGAAATCCTACTCCCAAGGGGTGGAAACGTACAGGGTGAATGGAGAAAAATTAAAAACACGTTTTTAATATAGAAGAGTCCGTCAAATTCAAATCCTTAGGGGTCGAAAAGAGCTGTCAAAGCGTGGAGAAAAAAAATTCGTTTTTATAATACGTCTGTGCAATTTATCTTTACATAAGTAAATTACGTAACTTTGGCTTATGTTATCGCGTAGATATAACTCTGGCGGGCCCATAGAAGAAGAATTATTGTTATTTCGAAGGAAAATCATAATATTGCGTTTTAAAGATAGTTTAAAATATCTGTTACTATAACGGTCCGGCTGCTGGACAGTTATAGTCGCGTTTTATCTACGCGGATAATCGATATTTACCTTTCATATACCCCGTAGAGAAGGCATTTATTTATATATTACCGGAAAAAAAAAAACGCTAAAAGCGCTCAGGTACAGCGTCACAAATCGAGCCGAATTATTATTATTATTATTATTGGGGTCGGTCGCAAAAATCATCTTACGGGTCATAAAACAACGGTATTTTATAACAAAAACAATGTTTCTGAACGGTTTTTTACCCCCCCCCCCGGGAGTCTTATCATATTTTTAAAAGAAACATTCTTTTGACAAAATTCTTCGGCCGCAGGGGTATAAATTATTAAGGGTTTGTTTGTTTGTTTGCCGTTTTTTTTTTTTACATATTTTAAAGACGTTTTACGGAAATTTATTTTCAAAACGAATTATATCCTGGCTACAATATTTTATCAAAACGTTTTCGAAACACCGTACACTTCTACGATAATATCATTATATTATTTTTAATAAAATGTTTTTCCGTCGGACCAACAATTGCCCGTAAAGTTATCCGTCTAAAATGCTAACTCAATTTTCCAAACATTTTGACTAATTCGAATCATCGACATTCGTATATTATATTACAGTTTTCATGTTTAACTACGCAAAAATAGAGTCGGTACTCGTTAGTCGACTATAGTTACTATTATTATGTTCCGACGGTTTGTTGGTAAATTATAAAAATATTTTATCGGGAAAAATATTTAACAACAAATATCATTAAAAAAAGAAGAAAAAAACAACTATTCGAATACGAGAGAAGAAAGTCATTAGATAGTCAATAATAATAAAATATTAGATTTATACTACACATCGATTTCTCGGCCATTTTACAACCTTAGCCGTATTCTTTTAAATCCTCGGACCTCAGACCGTAGATCCGATCTAACATTATTATATGGAAATCGGTTTGATCGATTTCAACTATGCACGTACGTGTATTCCGATATTAGAATTTTCATTTCGCATAAATTCTTTTGATCTCATTCACTATCAGACTTGATTTCAACTCTTAGGCCACTGAAAATGGTTTTCAACATTTTCTCCGATTATATAAAAATCAAAAAGTACTTTTTACTACTCTTTACTACTCTACTAGCCGCCACTACTATACGCCGGACAAAAATGTTGGTACATACAGCCGTTGGATTTTAAAAATGAAAATATGTTTGAATTCTTAAACAAGTTTACTTTGTATCGGTCAAACACACTTTTTCAATATTATCGAATTATTTACGAGGATTGAAGCGTTTGTAATTTGTAAAGATTTGTATTAATTTACAATGGAAAATCATTTTTTATACAAATATTAATATTATTACGGAAAATCTGCTCCGGCCGATGTAATGTAAACTTGTTTATTTACTCGTATATACAATTTTACATTTTTAAAATCGAAACACAGCAAGTACCTCGATTTTTGTCAGACGTTTAGGTCATTTTGACGAACATTTCGTGGAGTTTGCAGGGGCCTTAACAACATTAGAGAAAAAAATGATGTGTCCAAATGTTTTCTAGCTACGGTACTGTAGACAGGTATATGAGTTCGATTTGTGTAACGGATGGATTTAGCTTCACTAGTGATGCCATTTTCATTTCACATTTATCGCCGATTATTCATTTTCCGCTGCATTTATGGGCATTTAAATCCGATTCCAAAACGTCAGTTGTTTCCGACAGTTTTTATTTACTGAGTACAGAGGTACACTAGCAGCTCAAAACGGTTGTCCCAACTGTACAGGGATCGGCCCCGGGATAATACATAATCATTACAACAGATTTTTGATTCGAACCGCAAAAGTAATATTTTTCTTTTTCACAAATAAGTAGATAAGTGTATCGTCTTTTGACCAGGGACTTGGACCAGTAGAACCAAAAAATCTTTATTGGAACCCATAATTCTCAACAATCCAAGAAACCGGAACTAGAATCGGAACGTTTTAAATAAAATACAAATATTTTCGGTTCTTTTAGGTTCTTATCGGTTCTATGAAATAACTGAACATTTCGTTTAAATTGGACTTTATTTTGACCACATAAATACAATTGTCTATTTTCCATAGAAATATTTTTCTTTTATATTTATAATTTATATATCTGTGGTATTTTTAACATAAAATAATTATGTTCTACGACCGTCGGCGATATTTTTATCTACAAATACTATAAACATTCGGAACGAATAAAAATTGCTTACAAATAATAATATTTAGTTGCTTATAGTTAAGAGAATTCGACACCGGTTGTATTTTCTATCAAAATATACTTAAATTGGGTCAATTGTACCGACTGACTGTCCTAGTAATCCGATAAAACTTCTGAAGGCGCGTTTGAATTCGTCATGAAATTTACTTGAAACATAGTATCTATTCAGCAAAAGGTGAACAGCTAATTATGTTGTATATGGTAGATTTGTCGGTAATTTTATTATATAAAAAAAAATGCCTAAAAAGCAATGAGTAATGCTATTTGAAACAATGCGTTGTTAAGGACCGGCATTAACCGGATCCATTATTTCATAATTTTAAGAACCAGAATTGGAACCGGAACATATTTTTTTTTTTTTTTTTTAAGATTCCAACAGGAACCAGAACGGATAGAATCATTATGGTTCCGGTCCCTGCAGTTTTGACGTACGCAATAGACGTATAAAATATAATTTTACCGATATAATCAATACTTTTCTCTACGGACGGCCGTTATCATATTGCATCGTTTATATAATATATATATATATATATTTATTATATCAGACGATTTCAAAAGCTATAAAATATTCCCGTTATTGCGTTCGTGCGCAACCCTGAAATTGACGGCTTAACAATAATATTTAATTCGAATACGAACCATCGCTAACAGCCTGCGCTTGGTTCACGAATCGTTTGGTCACTGCAGAATTTAATCATCCGTGAAAAATGTATAGTTATTTAATTTCGGTACGCCATTGGCGGCGACCGACTTGTCCCGATTGGTTTTTTTTTTTTTTTTTTATAGTTTATTCACATCTCAACCGTGTGTAGTATATTTTGTCGGCCGGATTTTATCCCGTAAACCATACGATATTCGGTTTTTTTCATTTAAGGTTAACTTACTGTACTGCGCGCCACTTTTAAACGGTTATTAACCGGACAATTATTTGTCAAACGTTTACGGGCCTATATTTTTAAACAATTAACATATCCGCTAAAATTACTAATTTATTCCGTGGCGTTTAACCGATGTATAAAAACGTTGCGTGTCCCTATCGGGAAGAACAAAAAAAAAAAAAAAAAAACGCCTAAAAAACTAAATCGAAATTGGCAAACGGAAAAAATAATTCCCCGCGTTTTCAACAATTAAGTTATTTCGTCGGGGGTGCAGGTTGTTTAATAAAACGTAAAAAATATCAATCGCGTCGTAATAATATTTATAAAACTCAACTTGTCGGCGGGAAATTCTCTCGGTGATCTACCCCATCGAGGAGGGTACAATTAACATTATACTCTTCCTTAATTTCGGTCTACATTAAGAATATTTATAAAAAATATTATTATTTGAACCGCGCGAACAAAGTGTACTATTGCAATTTATTATCTTGTTTTTTCATTATATAATATTAAAATATTGTATTTCGTAGTTGATGTGTTTAGTATTTGTAAACGTGTTTTTTACACCGTCGCCATGTCCATTGTACTGGATAATGGAATGTATGCCATTGTTGTAGGTGGAAAGTTAGGAAGATAGACACGTAATTATTGCATACGAAAAACGATTCTAAACGAAGTTTCGTGTTTCAATCGCGTTGTGAAATTCCGTCAATTTTACGATTTTCATCGAAATGTACACTTTAAACACTTATAAAAAATATAAAAAAAACTATTACATATACTATTACTATTACATTACGTTGAAATTTATTAGTTTTCACCGTTAAGTACAATTTACGATAAACATTGTGTAAAAATTTCAAATATTTCTGGTCGACCACACCGAATTTTATCCAAATAAAACTACGAGAAAATAAAAACTGGAAAATTTCAAATGCCTATGAATAGCTCGGCAAACTGCAAGAATGTTTCAAAAATTGTACCACAGCAAGATAGGCTTATATCAATATTATGTGAAAATTTCAGGTCTTCGATTATTTCGAATTGAGTTTCAACGAAAAGAAAAAATCGAAAATAATGCAACTATTATTGCCGTAAATGTTCCCGTTTTCTCCCCAATTGTTAAGAAAACTAAACAAAAATCAAAATAAAACTCCTCCGATGCACCAACTAGATCAAAAATACTTTTAGAAAAGGCGAGCTACACTTGAGAAATAGAGCAATGTTTCCGGTTAGAAAAGTCGAACAACAAAAAAAAAAAAGTTAAAAAAAAGCACATAGTAACAATCCAATACTCGCACAGAAACTAAAAAAAAAAAAAAACTCGAAATAAACTGCGACAAATAACTCAAAGGAGGTCAGAATATTTTTAAAATTATTGTACTACATCTCAAAATTGTTGATATATCTGGGAATCGATAGAAGAAATATTACATAAGTACACCAGTATTTTATTTATCGTTTATTTATATTGTCCTGATCCCCGATCTTATCCGGATTTAAAACATTAGTGAGTAAGTATGATTAGATTAATTTTATTTATGACTTTGGAGCAAGAAACCATAGACAGCCGCCATTAAATGATTAATTTATAGTGTTTAACGTAAACCGAAAATATATACAGGTACTAGTGATGTCACATATATACGGATTATCCGAAAATCCAATAATTACAGATTTTCGAATTTTGAAATCCGAAAATCCGGATTTAGTATTTTAAAATCCGAAATTTTATATTTTTAAGCGTAAAACAACGTTTACCGGGTCAGTTAATAATACATTACAAAAATGGAATATGTATGATTTTTTTTGTCGTTGTACATGTTTTTTTAAAAATAAATTTCTATTTTTGATATTTTTTTGAATTGTAAAAACGTATTTAATATTTTACACATTTAATGCTATTAAAAATAATAAAACAATAATAGTTTTATGCGAAATGAATTAAATAATATAAAATCACAATTTTAAAACCCGAAATTTGGATTTAGATAAAAAAAATCCGGATTTTCAATAAATGTCATATATCAAATTTCGGAATCCAAAAATCAGGGGTTCTCGAACTTCGGCAAATCCACATTTTTCCCCATCACTAATAGGTACACACTTTCGATAACACCATGGAAATATTTGAACACCCCGAACAAATACGACGACGTGGACGGGAGCTTCTAGTATTTAAACAGTTGGTATCGGTTTGTAACAGAACTGTTTCCACAAGACTCGTCGTGTTTTATTTTTAATGGTCGAATCGGTCGACGCCCCCGTCCCCCTCTAAATTCCTGTTAATAAAACCTCGTAGATAAATCCTGACATTTGTGTAGCATTACCGTCGGTCGTTCGTCTATGTACTCGTATATACCTATACTATATACACCTATACGTAATGCGCCATATTGGTTGGGTTATTTAAAGTTAAAACGATTTCATCTAATCGAATCTCGCGAAACGCCATCATTCTTGATCACCGGTTTCCACCGCATTACTGGAATCTAAATCTATGCGGCTATTATTTTGGTTTTCGGTCGGGTTTAGCAATGCCACTCGCGTTTTACTTATTTCTGTTGTAATGTCCACGGACAGTCTTAAGCCCGGCTTTATTGATGTACTCCGTGTTTCACGGGTACACGTTTGGAATTTAATCGACCGGCAGACCCTCGGATACAGAATTATAGTAATTCCGGTCAATCAAGATTGGAAATGTTGGTTGGGTTTTTTTTTTTTTTTTTTTTTACAGTACATTATCACGTTTTCAATTATTTTCCATAACTCCATAATACAGACCGACGGATCCGGGGAGACGCGACTCGTTTCGGCCCATTACCGTTCTAACAGTTCTTCCCGGTCCAAACAATGTTTATTTATTAAGCCTTTATTTTTTGACTTGTCATTTGCAACGAGCAATTTGTTTAATCGAGACTTAACTTGTCTTAACTGGAGATGGCTATATAAACGGCAGTGCAAATTAAATGTTTAACTATATCCCGCCGTCTTTCAACATCAGACGTCGACAAGTACTACTATATATAAATATATATATATTCAGTTGCCCGAGTTATTCACATCATTTCTCCTCGAATTGTTCACCCTGCAGATCAACATCATCATCTCTGGTATTATTATTTTAAAGTTAAAGAACGAATTAAAAAATATAATAGTTTTAGTTTACGACTCAAGATCGCTATCATCAAAGAATTTCGACCGAGTTTAATTCGACACAAAGTAGTGTATGATTAAAAGACCTGCTGTCATACGGCGGCACCGCGTCATGCGTTCATTTAAAATTTAAAAAAAAATAAAAGAAATGAGGTAAACATTACTCGTGAGCCGTGGAGATAAAAATCTCCCTCTCGGCGGTTGCTTAGACACTCAAGAATTTTTTTTTTTTTTTAAATTCACTCATGCTT
The DNA here is from genome assembly GCA_956483605.1 of Tuberolachnus salignus. Classification (NCBI taxonomy): domain Eukaryota; kingdom Metazoa; phylum Arthropoda; class Insecta; order Hemiptera; family Aphididae; genus Tuberolachnus; species Tuberolachnus salignus. The sequence continues at coordinate 9,005,329 of OY101430.1, forward strand.
CCACAAAGATCTCTTAGCCCAAGTTCAAACAATCGAGTCGCAAACGAATCCCCTTGTATACTGTTATTCAATTTGTGTTGTGTTTGCTTATGCACACGAATAAATATTATTAAAAGAAAAGAGCGATTACGTTTATAGGCATCGTAATATTATTGTTAAACATTCCAGAATCACAAATCAATATTTTAATTTTGGTTTTTTTTTATTATTATTATTTATTTTAATAATTATACAATTCTTAAATGCCCATAACAAAATTCAACCACATATCGTTCGTGTACTCGTGCTTATTTAATTGTTTCAATACATTTCGCCTATACAAAAATGCACTTAAAACAAGTATTTATTTTAAATAAATCGATATTTTACGAAGATAAATACAAACATATTTTAGTAGTTAGTTGTCGCTGGCAGTTATTGAAATACGCGTACAATTTCGTTGCAAACATAACACATGATTTATATTTTATTTAAGATTATTTCATGGTAAGTATATTTGTTTTTCTAATTATTCTCACTTATAAAATAATATGTTGTCCTGGGTTTATTTAAATTAATGGAGATTTTAAAGTTTAAAAAGACTTAAAGAAATAGCGACTTACAAACAAATTTTTAAAGCAAACACATTTAATTACACCCAGTGACGTCGAACCCAGGTACCAACCGGGACAATTATATGCCTGTCATATATTGTATATAATATTTCAAGTCGGTCGGTTACACGTAACAGTCGACAATTAGACGTTTCTTTTTTTTTTTTTTTAAGGAGAGTAAGCGGATTGAGCAAACAGCCCCCCCCCCCCAGCTCATGAAATACAGATTGGTGTCACTGATAACACCCAGCCACCATTGCCACTATTAGATTACATTATGTACGTATCGAAACATTAAAGATTTCTTATACCAACGTCGCCACCGAGTAATTTCCCTTTGTCTAAACCGTGCTGTTGTATTATCATTTAGATAATGAAACTTAGACTGTCGAGCAACATCTTGACTGATATTATATTCAGACATTGATCAGTGTTCTAATAGTGGCAATTGTTTCGTGGTAATCATCGCAATAACGTCATTCGATATAGTGACGAGAATTCTTGTCCGTAGTTTAATCGCTGTATAAGTTCCAACAATAATAATTAATAGTTTTATTTTCATTCCAGACGACCGTGTGGGGTTGTTCATATTATTTCACTCCTACACATATTATAGTTTTTTTTTTTTTAAATTGTCGTCCATACTGGTATTTTAAGACCATTTAAAAACATTTACAATACTATTTGAGAAAAATATAATAAAATGAAAAAAGAACTGAGCCGAAATTGTATGCAGGTCGATTGATGTTGAATTGTATTAATTAGCAAATCCAATGAAATAGAATATGGTTTTTTTTAAGAACCAAATCTGAAATTCCTGTTTTTCTAATAACCGGAACCGAAAAAATCATTAAGATTCCAGTTCCTAGTGTCTACTGATAGAAAACAAAAAAAAAAAAAAAAAACTAAAATGAAAAATAATGTGTAAAAGCTTATAATACTCGCGCTGGGCTTAAATCAATCGGTCCGCAGTTACCTTTGAAATGACCGGGACGAGCTAAAACGGATGAAATATGGTCGGGGAATAATGTCAGTAAAATAGCCAGTATGAAACACAGCCGCGCGGCTGTAATGAATTAGGAAGAATTATTATTATTGCCCGCGGCCAAACTACCCGCGAAGTCCAAAAACCTAACGAGGGTGAAATTACACGAAACAATACGCGCGTCTCTCTCTCTCTCTCTCTCGAGGTTTTAATAGTTTAAAGTGGCGGAGTTACACTTGCAATACCTTACCGTTTAAAACAGTAAATCTTCGCGTGGGGGGAAGGCGAACCCGCATCACGTGCGCTGCACCCCCCCCCCGTATAAATCTAACGCGGTAACATTATATCATTACATCGGCTATGATAATCGTTCAGTGTGTATTTTTGTCACGGTACAATTATTGAATTCTTGAAACATTGGACTCTGTTATACACAGAGTTAAACAGTGTTAAATACAGACAGCCGTCGGTGGGAAGGGGTGCAGAGGTGGTTTTGACAAGTGGAAATTATACTTTGCCACCTTTGCCATCAAAACAACGCTGTATGATCTCGATAAATATGTAAATACTCGATACATAGACTAAAAAATGTGTCGCGAGTATCATGATACTCGGTACTATCCAGTACTGTATTGCTACACAAGATACAATATTGCATCGAAGACGCGACGCAAAGAAGAATAAATCCGGCGAACGGGTGCTTTGGGATGCTTGTGAGGCCCCACACTTAAAACCAAAAACCCTATCGGAAAAATCGAAAAACAACGTATAAAGGTTTTGTTAGTAGTTCGTTGGCATTGTGTCCCCGTGAGACGTGGCCACCAACGAAAACTGACGAACAATAGTTTAGCCCCCGCCCCATCTCACACACATAAAAAAATGTATGCGCACGGAAACAATAAACGAATACGAACGCAGGACTAGCGATCTAAATAGGTTATACAATCGGCCGGACATAGTGGTGACAATGACGTGCAATAAGACCGAATAGACAGGACACGTGTGGCGCGCAGAAGGGAAAATTATTAATAAAATGACACCATGGGTACCGAATAGCAGAAAGATCGAGACGACGATGTTCGCGTGACCGTGTACACCAGGACCAAGAGTTTGGTTAGGTTGTTAGGAGGTGTACTCGTATGATGACAAAATTGGAAATTTATCCAATTTTTTTTTTTTATGTAATAATGTGAATATTTTTACCAAAAAACACGATTACTCTGTCAAAAATACGATCACAGCATTGTTTTAATGACAAAGGTCGAAAAATATAATTTCTACTGGCCGCCACCATCGCATCTTCCCATCGACCAGTGTCTTTTACCATCTCTTCCGGATTCCCTATTCCTATCAAACTCTTGGTACTGGTAAACACGGTCACGCAAACATAGTCGTCTCGATCTTTCTGTTATTCGGTACCCGTGAAGTCATTTTATTAATAATTTTCCCTTCTGCGCGCCACACGTATGTTGTCTATACGGTCTTTTTTATGTGTGTTAGAGGAGGCGAGCTAAACTATTTTTCGTCAGTTTTCGTTGATGGCCACGTCTCACGGGGACATAATTCCATCGATCTAATAAAAACTTTATACGTTGTTTTTCGATTTTTCCGATAGGGTTTTTGGTTTTAAGTGTGGGGCCTCACAAGCATTCCAAAGCACCTGTTCGCCGGATTTATTCTTCTTTGTATCACGTCTTCGATGCAATATTGTATCTTGTATAGCAATACAGTTCTGGATAGCACTGAGTATCATGATTTTCGCGATATTTTTTTTAGTCTATGCATCGAGTATTTCGTAAACTATTTCAACGAAATTTTCCTAGTCTCGTAGTTTTCAATTCCATCATATTCTAGTCGTATTTGTCGGTCGCCTGTCGAGTGCATTTAAAGGCAACCAGATGTTTAAAACTATCCGATAAACATCGTAATACATATGATTTCTAATCTGATTCATCGTCGAATCTAACGAGGAACGTACGGATACTAATATTTCTAAAATTATAAAATCATATACTTTTTAATTGTGTTATTTTAATATAAGCAAGTTAACTTGAAAAAAACATGTACAATTCTGAAATATTTAAGTAAAAAAAAAAAAAAACGATTAGACGATTTAGTTTGATTTTATTACAACTGTAATAACGCCTCGGCTAAAGTGTAAAAATCTCGGGAAAATAATTATCAGTAAAAGCAATAGTAAATAAAAATCAATTTTCAATATTATTCAAGTAATCGTGTTAGTTAGAGTAATATTGTTAGTGCAACAATTTTATGTAAATAGATTATTTTGATTTATATTAAATTTATTATTACATCTTAATATGCGTACATGTTATACTGTGCTGTACAACGACGTGTTTATTATGTTTTTCAAAGGCGTTTTATTTAAAATATTATTTTATTTAAATAACGGAAAATGTAAATTTAAAAAATGAACGAGGGAGGTTCGAGTCCTAAACATGGCCTTGCATCTTGCCACTGCGCTAGTCTGGTTAATTGTTTGGGTAATGTAAACTCGTGTTTAGGTGTTCGGCACCATTAACAGTTATAATATCTGATGGAAAATATTACGTTCGGGTATGTCTATGTGGTTTTTCCAACCGTAAAAAAACGTCCATATAAACGGAAATCGACTTGGAGATGCCGACATAACGATACGGACATCCTGGAAAATACTTTTCCATATTATGAAAACCGCATCCGTATGAATAATATCAAATTATGCATAACAACAAAAATCAACTATTTAAATCGAAACGAAGAGTGCTTTGTTTTCTGTTATAATGGCGTATATTATTTGTTAATTGTTTACCTACAATGTAATATCTGAAAACTGGTAGTAAAATTATGCATCGATTAAATTAAATCCGATTACCGTTGGAAAATTAAATTAAACTCAATTCGTCTGCACAGTTTTCTTGTAATATAATTAAACACAAACTAAAAACTAACAACTAAAAACAAATTATACACGGTGTTTTTAACGAGTCAACATAATAAAAACTGTTTGTTTATCGAGTTGAACCTAGAAGTGAACTTCACTATAATATAGAACCCCCTCCCCTCCCACCTCAGTAATACCATTTTTTTTTTTTCACAAAAAACCAATGCTAGCCTAATGAACTATAAACAATTTATTATTGATTTAAGAAATTTACATAGGTAGATAACGTTTTGTTATCGTACAATTCAAAAATAGAGTAATATTGAGTTTCCCCCCCCCCGTATTCCAGACCCAGTCTTGTCTTACTAAAGTCATACGACTTAAATATTTACCTAAATCTTTAATAACATAATATTTGTCTAATTAAAAAATGTATTTCGTACGGGTTTTGTCAAAAATTCATTCACGGTCATATGCAGTCAGTAATTTGAACATTTTAGAATATGCATTCAGCCATTTCTATTATATTATGTAGCTTCATATTGTTTACGGCGTGTGCAACAAGAGTTTAAGCCATTTCCGAAAAATTTACAGTTATTATTATTTGAGAATTTCATTCATCAAACTTAAAATTCTCGACAACTCGTATCGGTATTCTCTCGACGGGTGTCAAACGAATCGGAAACAGCTGACGAGGTACGCGGTGATAATATAATAAAATTATTATTAAATCGAATCAAAACGGAGGGGAGTGTAATATTTCGAAATAGTATACACGGTAAAATAATAATAATAATACATACGTACATACGTGTTTTAATGTATTATTACGTACATTTATTTGCGTATATACTCTTCGATATTTCATTAGTTCGTCGTACGTTCACAATCGATAATCTGTAATATGCATACGACCGAATCAAGGCGTTTCAACCATCAATAACCACGACGAAGACAACACGATAAATGCGGACAAGTATACCTAATTGATATTATTTTTACATTTATTTTCGTTTGTATACAAATGTACGCTTGGGGTGCACTGTGCACGCACTAGTATTGGAACTATCCGGATACTCGGATATTTTAAAATCCGGATAAAAATTAATTCAGTTATCCGTAATCCGAATATATCCGGATATTCGTGCTATTCGGATATCCGCGACTGGTCGGATATCTGTAAGTACGATTCGTACTATCATACGTAATACACGTACCTATACATTTACTACTCGGATATCTTTATGAATTGACAATTCAAAAATGTACTCAAGAATATTCGAGTTATGAATGGTTGCTCGCATATTAAAAAAAACTATTAAATCCACAAAAATCATGGCAAGTACTTGCAAAATATATATTAGGTATACTTATAATCAAGAAAAAACCCAAAAAACAATTGATCATTGTAAACATACAAACGATTGGACTTGAACGTTTATTGACTACGGACTCTACGATTACGATATCTCGTTTATAACTATTATTGTAATTGTATAATCACTATACAATACGTAAAATTCAGAGTCTCATAAAAGTTTTTCTCGCGAGTCACAATAAAATTAAAAATATTCTAAAACATTTGAATCCGAAAATCCGAATACTATAAATATCCGAATATATTCGAGTATATTCGAATTTTGCCATTTCAATTATCCGGTTATCGGAATATTTAAAAAAAAAACCGAATATATGACCCAACACTAGTATGCACTCAAACACGTGTACGCTCTAAATTTCCAAATGGAAAAATAATATTGTCGTGTCTCATTTTATCAACTTGATATTTCACCGCTCGCGATAAACCGAGTGTTGTTCACTGTAAATTGAAATTTCTTACCGCCGATTGCCACCTACCCTAAACAGTAAAAACTCGGTGGCATTTCCACGCGTTTATGTTTGGTAAACGTACTGTAAACCAATATATTAAACGGTTTTATGGATTTTCCATAATTCAATTTTCCGGTGTTCCAAAACGTAGTTTCCGTAAATAGAAAATGTGTTTTTGGTGATACTGATTATTTTAACATAATTTTCATTATCCATATTTGTTCATTTTTAAGGGATTTTTACAGCGTTTTCTTAGTTTTTAGAGAATTATTTACAATTTTTTAATACAGTGAACGCAAATAGGTAGGTTCAAATATGAGTTCAAGTAATAACCAGCAAAAAACAAAAAGTAAAAAATTTTATAATTTCAGAGTGAATGATTAAGAAGTAATTAAGTCAGAAGATATATCCACCAAATGGCGTAAAATACTATTAATAAATTAAAAAAAAAACCGACAAAAAAACAATTGTAATACAATTGGTTTTACATTCTGAGCTATTATAAATTAATTAAGATGCATTTTGCGGGTTTTCAATGTATTTTTGAATTTGTTTGCGATATTTTAAGGCATTAAAATCCCAGCCACGGTTATTACTTATAACCGTTTGGTAAGTACTACATAACCCGCATATTCCAATTTATCGTAATCAAATTGTAAAATACAAATACAACAGATATTGACGTGGACAGATATTATCGATTTAAAAGACGACCTATTTCATGTGAAAATTATCACATGTCCCGACTAATAATCGAACCCACGACAATACATGGCGTATTAACTAATAGAAAAGTCATCAATTATATCATAACCCCGAATGAGTTACGGAAGTCTTTAAATAATTCAGAAAATGTATTATATTTTATACTTTTCGACGAAGTTCGAAAATAAATTATTCTGCTTTTTCGACCGGGGGTCGAATCAATGTTATGAACAATAAAAATAAAAAAAATAAAATAATAATAAGCAATATACATTCGAAATAGGTTATATTGAAGGTTTTTGTGTATGAAACAAATAAAAGTGATAGTTATGATTTTTTTTTTCTCCCTCTGGGTTTACTATCGTCCAACTAAGTATATTATGTTAGAGGTATATATTGAAAACTAACCCAAAATATTATACTATGCAATATATATATATATATATATGTATTATAAATATAAATTCAAAACTATTAACTTATGAAATAATATAAATCGCAGTGAGTAAAATGACTCGTAAAATGCTTTCGAGTTTCCTAATACTACTTTTCGTACATTTTATTAAGCTGTTATAATAGGATTTATCATATTACTTTTTAGTTTTTATATACAAGTTTATAGTCCAGCAAAAGTTGTTAAAGTATTGTAGTTCTGTAAGTTAAAAGTCATATATAATAAATAATTGTATATACACAGGTACAATGTACATATTTTAACGCGAACAAAAAATAATAATAACATCGAATTAATCGAAAATTTAAAATTATTTAGTGTTCCGTATTGTGACTTGAAAACTTTTTAATATGTAAAAAAAAAAAAACCGTTCGGAATCTAGAAAAATGTTTCAAATAAAACATCACCGGGTAAAATATCAGTGTCACTAAGGTGCAACGTGAACAATTTTAAGTAATTTTACTAACCGAAAATGTGTCTGCTGAGGAAGAATCAACACATCTTAGTAAAACTAGTATATTTTTTCCCAACATTCGGTATCTAAAACAATAAATTATATAATATGCTCCATATTTCTATAAATTATTAATCATATTAGTTATGGCGTAATCAGTGGCGTAGACACGTAAAAATCAAATTGTAAATACCTACTAGTATACTCAATGTTACGTATAGGTGTATCGTGTTATTTTTAATAATAAAACTTGCTTTTTTATATCTCTGTTTTCTGAATGCGCATAATGCAATATTTCATCTATTCCGCAAATAAGTAGCACCCACCAGGCACCGCCCGAAATTTAAATATTCGTTCTCAGATGCAAAAAAAAAAAAATATATCTATATAGATATGTTATAATATTATTGGATTTTTGAAATTTTTCTTGCTTACTTGCGTTCCAAAAAAATATATATTTTCCAAGTGGTAAAACCACCGATAACTTGCGTTTTGAGAAGGCAACTAGACTATGTTATTTTCCCTACCTGCCATAATAGTCATAACCGAACCTGTGGACAGCCCTGAGGCCATTCCAGTTGACAATTGACGATTTTGAAATAATATAATATTGTTATACTATATTATTTACGAACATTTTTTCGAATATGCATAATAAATGTAGGTAAAGTTAAACTGAAACTGCACCCTAAATCCAGCTGACCACGCTCAAAACTCCGACTGATAACAATAAAACGGTTATCGTACTTCCACTGTTAAAATCAGGGTTGGCACAAACCCATTCAAGATGGTTTTTTCAATTATTAAACTTTTAATTAATAAATAGTCATGCCACCTGTCATTGGTAGTGATCGTAAAGCCTGCTAGCAACGCGGGGAATAATAAATTTGTTAAGTTTTCTATAGTACGCAATATTTGTTTCGTTTTATATTTATACTTGTAAATTAAAAAAAGTAATTATTACTTTTTTTTTTCTTCTAATCTAAACTTAATTGGAAGTAAAAAATAATATGAGGTTTTTTCAAAATATTGAGCGGTTTTCACCCAGAAACGTAGCACGGGTTTTTTTCGGGCAGGGCTTCTTATTCGTGCCAACCCTGGTCGACATGCGTACATTACAACACATTTAGTAATTTATTCCGCGATCGCATTTTTCGAAATCTCCGTCGTTGATAAGAATAAAAGTTACCCTACTGTATTATTCTTTATACCGTGGCTTTAATTCGATTTTCTCGAATCATGGGAACTGGTAACTACAATGTGACTGATAGATTATCCAAACAGGTGTACTCAAACTGTTCCACAGACTCCAATGAAACGCGTATAATTGGGCAAGTCGTAGATACAATAATAATATTAACCCTAATAATTATATTAAAGCAAGCAGACATTTTAGAGGTGCGTTAATGATTATCGCGAGTACTAAGCAATTATATTGTTTATCTAATTAATTATACCGTAGAAGACTTAATTTGCTTTAGAAAATTTAAAATAAACAAAATCAGATATTCGCGGTTACGTATACGGGGATAGGAGGTATAATATAATATAAAAAGTTAGCTAAAAATCGACTTCCAAAACACACAGAAATATTCGTGTAAGCAAAAATTGATTATTACCTTGATATACTTAAAAATTATAAACGGTTATCTAATTAGAACTCGGAGATAAAATAAATACTTTGCCAGTTAAGGAAATAAAAAATGCGTAAAGAGCAAAAAAAAAAATCCAATATCAAAGTTATACGTATCAAAGTATTATTTTTTATATACAAATTCCAACCATAGCTTTAAAATATTAAATATCTATTCGGAGAACATCGTTTATATTAAAAAAAAACTACAAAAAAAAAAAAAAAAAAAAAACTGCAAATAAATTTAACCAGAATTAATGTAACAAATAATAATAATTTTAATTTTAATTTTGTTTTAACTTTTTTAGATTCCTAGTAAATATATTAGTTTTGCTATGATGTGTTTTCTATTTTATTTTTTCTATCTATGCAGAATTTTTTTACACAAAATTTTCATTTAGGAGGTAATTTTTGTTATTTTCCTTGTAGTTTTCTTAATAATGAAAATAAACGGGATTTTTACGCAGTAACGGGTTTATGAAGCATAAGTATTAACTATAAGTAAAGTTACAGAATTTCCATGGCATTATAAAGTCGTGTCAATGTTCTTAAAAATTATAATATCAGCTAAGAAATTTTATTGAAAACTTTGCATGATTATTTACGATATAAAAATAGTTTTTATATCGTTAACTTTAAACTAAGTTAATAATTACCGTCTGCTATTAAATATTTAAAAAAAATTACTAGTTACAACACATTGTATTGTTTAATAAATTAAATATTTAATCACCGTGATCAAACATCGAGTTACTAGTAAGTGTTTTATTGATACAATCAGTTAGAATGAATATTTGAATCAACCCAACATTTCCAAACAAGCGTTAAAATTGACATTTTTTATAGAACACTATTTCTACGTGTATTATATCAAAACTTTATGTTAACCAACCGTCGAATACTTTCTTCAAACCTTTCCAAGTGCGAAATAGTAAAATAAAACTACGTATACGTATAATTCATGAATTCAATATTTTATTTTATACCGTCCATTGTATTATAGTGTCCACATAATAATGAAAACAGTGTAAAAATTAAATAACACAAAATGTTATTCGTTTGTTGATTCGTGTATATAAATTGTATATCGTACTATATACCATTTTTTTTTTAACGGCGTGATGATTATATTATATTATTTTAAACGAATAAAATAAGAAAAACCAATGTCAATTAAACAATATATATATACAATCTGAACTTTTATTATTAGGATTATTGTTTAACAACGTAATAAAACTTATATTTTCGGATTAAAACTGATATGAGCAAAACAAGACGAATACAAAAATACCCAACGTATATGCGGATCTTTTAAAATAGAGTGGAACAGAGCTGATCTACTGTTTTTTTTTTTTTTTGCGTACTCTTACTATTTATTTTTATTGTGGTGTGGGGAGGGGACGTCTCTTTTTCCAAATAATGATATTTTCAAAAATGCACGAAATATCAACTTTAACTGATATATTGCTTTTAGAATTTAAAATGTATAGTTCAGTAAAAAATTATTATTGTTATAATAATATCTCTATTGCACTTCTGGCTTGTGCGATGATAAAGTAAGTAATCTAACCAAAATCTAAACATAATTTTTTTTACGAAAAATTATTTTGTAAATAATTAATTATATGTATTATATTTGAAGTTTGGTGTAAGGGAAATGTGGGGAGGAGAAGAGTCTCGCGGGTTATGTTGAGTTCAGATTCACCTGAGAAAATATTTTATATCAATGTGTACTTTTCATTCATTGTTAATTTATTTCCATGATTATGGCCAAAATAGTAAATACTAGAGAGAGTGTAATAAGAGAGTGGCTACCGGGCCTTTAATCAATGGATCCGGGCGGCGCCATATTGTGTAATTTATCGTCCGAACATTGTTCTCGGCGTGGACCAAATACTAGTGTGCGGCTATCAATAATTAACAGGCTTATCGTATTTAAATAATTATGTTCGGTGTATATAATAAAACGTTTGAATGCAAAAAATTAAACTAAAAAAGTGTATGAATATTGACGTGATAAATTAAAATATTAATTGACAATATGATTTGGACGAAATTGTATAATACTGATCACTGGAATCAATCGGCAATGACGGCTCCGGTAGCCACTCTCTTATTCTGGGCTCTCCAGTAAATACCAATCCCGAGAGACTCTGTCGCACTTTAAAGTACTGACGTAGGTACCTGGTACGGTCAAGAAATGACGGAATTACCGTGGGGTCTGTTGGTTATTAGTGACCAAAATATTATATTGCCCGTGGTAAAGGGCGCAAAGAGGTGAAATTTCAGGAGGGTGGTTCAAATATCTATGACCAAAAAGAAAAAATGTATAAAAAATTGTCATTCGATATGAAATTCGTCAATACACTTTTATAGATTTTAAGTTTATATTATATGTCTGGAGGAGATCGAGTGCCTCGTCTTGCGCTCTCCCCGTGGACGCCCATTAACGCGATACGTTGTTACGGGCATGTTCCAGCAATTCGTCATATACCTAATAGGTTTTTTATTAACAGCAAATAGAATAGATATTTCGACAAGTTTGGATTGGATTCTAATACGGTCGGCATTGCTCTTCGATGATTAATCGTGTATATTTACATTTTCTTTGAACTAATAAACAAAATGAGTTAGGTTAGGTTAGTTATGTTTTAAATAGGTATATCGTTTTATTATACTTGTTTCATTGATTTGCATAAATAAATCATATAATATAGTATTAGTGGGGCAGTTATATTGACACCGAAAGTATTTTGCACCTAGTGAGTTCAATTACTCTGCGGGCGAAATATAACAAACACTAAAATGAGAATTTTTTTTTTTCAAGTATCACTACGTTTTTCTTCCGGGTGACCTTAGATTTTAAATCGTTAAAAAGTGGTAGGGAATACTTAAATATACATTTCAAGAAGAAATTTAAAAAATTACAACTTACTTTTTTTTTTTAATTATACCCCTCCCCTCCCCCAATTTTTCCTATAGATTCGCATAGAACTAATCAATTTTTTTACGCAGTTTCCATTCACTCAAAATTTACCGGATAACAGTAATTTTAAATTCTAAAACCCAATGTCGTCCGGCTGAAATATTTAGCGCTACCCGAAACGTATTACTTATCGAGTGGTTGGGGATAGCCGTTAGAGAAAATAGTGTATTTGAATTATAGATGGAGATAGATGAGATAGATTTTTTAGGGGGGTTGGGAAGGCGCTAAAATCATATGGACGCATTAAAAATATTGGCCTATTACTCGGGTATTTTAAGGGGGGGGGTTTTCCACATATGGCCCGAATAAAACACGGAAAGAGCGACTTCCGCGACTATTCCGGTATAGTAAAAGAGGTTTAAAATCTAAAAGCACCGTCGTCTTGGTCGTAGTCGGGAAGACGAAAAAAACATGATATTCGTATAAGATGATGATACCTATGCGAACAGGTTCGTACGGTACCGGCAAGACTACGCGCCGGCAGAGTATATGGTGGGTGTACGGTAGGTGTACTCACGGAATGGTCCGCGGCGGCAGCGACGGCGGCAGCAGCAGCAGCGGCAGCAACGGCGGTTCCGGCAGCGGCAGCCGGTCGTCGTCCCGTCGCCGGTTACCGGACGGTCGGCGATAGCGGCAGCGATCATCTGCAGAAGTACGCCGGTCGAGGCGATAGCGGCGGCGGCGGCGGCGGCGGCGATCCGACCGCGGCGCAGGCAGCGGAACCGCATCGGCGGCTGCGGCGGCACATGATTTTTCCCGCGCGGTCGGCGATGCGGACGTTTACTCGGCGTGCGGGCGGGCGGTACGGGTACGGCGTCCGGGGGCGCGGAGGGGAACGATGTTACGCGCGGCGAGAAATTTAATAAATATCGTGGCCGTTGTCGGCGTGATCATACGGTTAGAGGACGACAACTGCACGCGGCTGTGCTCACCGACTGACTGACTGACTAACCGAGCGGCGGCTGCGGCGGCGGCGGCGGCGGCGGCGTCTATAGCGATATCGCGCGCTCGGGGGTTGCGACGACGACCAAGACTGTGACGGCGACTACCGGCACCGGCGACGACGACTACGGAGACGGTGGCGACTACGCGCGCGGCAAACCCTTATTCCGCGGGTAGTACCGGCCGGTTTTGTTTTTTCTTTTTTTTTTTTTCTTCTTTTTCCTTCCCCTCCCCCACCCGCCCCCACGGCGCGCAGAGTAAGTTATACTGGCGCACACGCACACGCCTGCCACCCGCGCGCGCATCGATCCCTCTCGCGCGCTCTGTCGTGGCCGCAGCGCGAAATCGTGTGCCGCCGCCGCCGCCGCCGCGCCGCTATCGCGCGCTACGAGAACGTTTTCCGTTTTTCCGTCGTCCTCCGGAGTGACTGGGGCCAACACGTTTCCGTCGGAGCTGGCCAATCGGCGAGCCGGATCGCACCGGAACCCGTATCACCGTTGTAGGCGGAAAATCGCCTAGGAACTCAATGGTACGGCGATGTACGGTTCGAAGTGTGAACGCGACGGTAAATCAATGCGACGAAAAAATAATAAATTCCGAGACGGTTTTCTTAAACTGGTTGCTTTCAACCGGTTTGGCTAATTATTTAAATAGTTTTTCCGTCTCGTGATCCTAGAAATGGAACAAAACCCAAGTGTTTTCCCCCGTATAGGAATTTTAATTTTAAAATCCTACTTTGCGATGTTCCCGTGTTCCCGTCACTCGCTTGTTCAAAATTTCATATCTCAGCGAATGATACAGATTTTTCTCAAAAAACAGTTTATCATTTTTTTTTTTTTTTTTTGGGGGGGAATCTCGAAAAATTATTCGAATCAAATCCGGGCGGAAAACCCGCGTACAGCGTAAAAGTTTTGAAAGGTTTTGATTACTAACCGAAAAATCAACTGGGTACACTTCTCAATTCGCTCAGAATCTCAAAGTCGGTTAGGCTAACCTAACCTAATGGTGCTGTTAAGGAGTTGGACTAGAAATCTAATGGGTTATACCTGCGCAGGTTCGAGTCCTGCCCGTAGTGAAAATTTTTTCCGCCTCCCGAAGTAGTGCCTCACGGTGTTTCCGGAAGGCGGGGGTATTGCCGGTTTATAAATAAAGGCTAACCTAATTTCTCTGAGGCATAACTACGATTAATTTTTGAGGACAGGGATGCGCTTTCAAAAAAGTAGCGTGTTAAAAGTAAAAATGTAAATCATTATATAAGTGAAGTGTACGCACGTCGTACACTTTCACGAGTACACGTTCACGACATTACAAGGAAATGTGCGAATTAGTAATACAGATTATACCAACTGTATTTTACGTATTACGTGTAGGATTCGTAAAAAAATCTCACACTTTGGCAGATGGTTTACAATTTACCGACCCTCAAGCTGGATCACTGGGTCCTCAGAAACCAGCATTTGTATAGTAAACTAGGCGGCGTTCTCTCGGATGTTTATTCGAGAAGTAACTCATTATACCCAACCTGACCTTTTTTCTTTTTTTTTGATGTTGTTATTCGTAAACGCCACCGGATTAGAAAACCGCGTTAGCATTACTTCCCCTGGCCCGGCCTACTTTCTAATTAGGGGCCGCCGGCCTTGGAACGGGGCGAGTACCCGGTCAAGCTGCGGGATGGCCTCGCCGCCTACACCCGGCTGCTTTGTCGTCTCCTCCTCCTCCTTCGTCGCCATGATACCTTCGATCATGGCGACGATGACCATCCGCTTTCCTCGAACCGCTGCCGCCTTGAGCCCACGGGCGCCAGGAGACGACGGTTCGGCATCCAGCCAATCCGGGCATGCTGTTTCGAAAAAGCAATTAATATGTTTATTGCGTTTGTTATGCTGGTAATCGGTTTTCGCGCTATTAAGTAGTTATAAAGGTGTCTCGATTATTCATTTTCACCTAATATTACGGATGTAAAAAAACAAAATTAAAAAAAGTGTAATGAATTCGACTGTAAAGATTACGGGTTAGCAAACGTTTAAATTTATGGTACGACTGTTCAAACGTAATCTTGAATAATTTCGGGTTCATAATCCGCTCGAAATCGTTTTCAGAATGGTTTCATTTTTTTATAACTATAAAATACTCTTTGGTAGTTTTATTGGGGAAAATGGGCGATTCGCCTTCCTTAACTCGTTTTTTATCGCTATTTTATGCAAAGACGTTCATAAGCAACGAGGCTACGGGACTATGTAATCCCTTCTCGAAAATATTATCGAAATGAGTTTAATAAGATTATTATGTAAAAAAAATAAATAAATAAATACCACTTATAGGATATACCAAAGAAAAAGGAACGTGCATATGAAAAATAATTTCAAACCCCTTTAAGGACTTGTCTAAAACTACAAAATACTAAATACTTACATAGCCCGTTAATAATTGGCAATATATCTACTTCCATAATATTATGACTAAAGTTTTAAATATCAAAAAAAAAATCGAATCGAATAGAATTTGTATGCAATTTTAATACAAAGAATCTTTTATTGTTTTTAATAATAAATATTTTACAATTTAAATTTCGCGCAGATTATAATATATGGATTTATATAATACCTATAGTAAGTCATACTTGCACTAAAGGTACTATAGAAAAAAAAAAAGAAAAGAAACGCGGCGGTATAACAAAAAAAAAAAAATGTATATTTATATAATACCACCAGTAGTACCGTCGCCCGTCCTTACTAAGCCAGTATAATTTACAGTATACGATACTGACCAAGAGAACGCAAACATTCGGAATAATTATTTTAACATTTAATTGAATGTATTTAGAGTCGAAACGATATCTGTTTGAACAAAAAACGATTTACATATAATTGTAGGGCGTAAATAAATATTGGCCGTTTTACCCGCTCCCGGAATAATGAATCACACCTCGTAACGAACGCGTTCAAATGAAATCGTTAATCTGTTCAAATGAAATCGTTAATCTGTTCAAAGTTCGAAATCATCTGAACGAATTCATTGAGAAAAAAATCATTGACCGTTTATATGAACTTTGTTAAATTTTTATGCACACGGACGATTTTCGTATTTTAAATGAACATCCCGAGGAGGTCTGCGCCCGCAACGAATGAAATATATTCGACTGTTAACGCTTTTTTTTTTTTTTTTTTTATATATATATATGTTTTTTATCAGTTTGTTTATGCGTCCAATTATATAATCGAACATTATCATCGAGTATGTGTACACTCCGAAAACAATCTTTGATCGATTTGCCGGTGCACGTAAAAAATAAAAAAAACTTAATACCCAATTATTGTTTTAAAAAAAAAAAAACCTCGTAAATATGATATACGAGTCTATCTTTCGTGACATCCAACTATCTGTATAATACATAAACCGGACCTCGTGTCATCAATTTTAGTATGATATCATCAACTTTTTCAGCGTACCCGCCGTGTCCTTGAACACGAGTATTTATTATTTTTATACACGGTACTACATCGTAATAAAATATTTTACGTAAATTAATTTATACAATCTATATCGTGTCCCGTTGTATTTTCCGGAGTGAAATTTCCGTATATGTTGTATTGCATAATATTGTTTGTAAAACGAGATAGATCGTAATACAATTGTTACGGCAAAATCCAAAGTGATATTAGATCCCGGAGTCTTTCGAGAAAATAAATTATTATTGAATTCTAATATCTCAAAAACCGAGTAGGAAACCCCGCATTAAGGGGGGTGGGTAGAACTAAAAATGAAAACTCGATTAATTTCTCGTATTTTTATTTATTTTTTTATTTTTACGTGTTTTAATCTTTAAACCGAATTATATTACTAAGACAAATTAATCCCACCTGTATTCAATATCGATTATGATAGCAGCCAATAAATCATAATTTTACCAATTAATCCTTTTCGAATTTAGCGCTTCAAAACATTTCGAAATAAATATTACCGGTTTGGTACGTATTATAAACTATAAATTACCCCTAGGTAATCATTATGGAATTGCATTAGACAAATTTCAAAAAATTACAGATTTATAAAGTGCAATACGAAAATATATTATTGCTAAAACTCTTATAATATTATTACTTAGATATCAATATTTATAATATAATCGTAGATATATGTTAAATTGTATATGAATAATTTATTCATAACGCCCTTAACATTTCTTTGTTTTTTACAAGTGTATTTTAAAATTCTGAGCCAAACGAGGAGTGGATTTTAAATTGTATTAATGTAAAAAAATAAAATAAAATTATATTAGAGATTAATAGACTCGATTAATCGAGTTCAATGTAATCGTGAAGCCAAATGAAAAACAAAACAAAAAATGGCACACAAACCAAAGAAAAATATAACAGCACTTCATATTGTTGTCACAATCTATGTAAATAAAATTCAAATACCACTCATCTCAAAAATGACCAAACATTACGAACTTGAAATTCGGAATAGTAGTCCCTCTAATATTCATGATGCGCAATATGAAAGGATTTAAACAAATTTCGAGACTCTGCTGCAAGCCTTAACCATTCCTTATTGGACCAATTTCCTACTGAGATATAAATATCAATCTCTGAAATTTGTGGTAGAGTTAGAAGACGTAGTTCACTATCCTGTAGAGTTTCTCACACTTTGAATCCTTGTTTTATCAATATTCTAGATATGCAATGAAAAAAATCGAGTTTAAGTCATTCGGGCAAAAGTCACTACACTGCCTCTAGTCACGAGTCGCGCCGACCGTTAACTGTCGCGCATTGGACACCGTACCTTTGGGCATTTATTTAAAAAAAACTGCTACCTTACCCTGTTACCAATGGCGTTCGAAGACATTTGGAATGCGGGGGAGGGGGTTGAGGGGAAGTAATAAACCGGAACAACAGAAATGAATTATTATTTAATGTGAATACCCTTAATACAGGGTGCGGCAGAGCCGACTGACGAGTTTAATGAGGTCATTAGCCTGTGATAAGATAAGAGCAGGCCTTGATAAGTGGTATAATTTGAATTGTTCGGTAATGCCGTTTTTATTCGTAATCATGGTCTGGACAGGTGTACATCGTGGTTTCGTCGTGCGTGCGTATTACGGAAATAATCATTCTGTGATCGCTACACAAAGGGCTTTTCGTATACACTTCGGCGGCATTCCACGTGCTGAATCTGTTCCTTCTGCTAACACTATCAAATTGTGGATACGGCATTTGGAAGAAACTGAAAGTATCCTAAGTAGACTTGGACACGGAGCACCCAGAACGGTAAGAACCCCCGAAAACGTGCAGTTGGTTAGAGAGTCAATTGAGCAGTCACCAAGACGCTCAGCCCGGAAACACGCTGTAGCTTTGGGAATCTCAGACCGTTCTTTGAGGAGAATTCTTCACGGAGATTTATCATGGCTGAAGAACATGATTTGGCAGATGTATGGTTTCAGCAAGACGGAGGTACAGCGCACACAGCTAGAATTTCACTTGCTGTCTTCCGACAAATGTTCCCTAGGCGGTTAGTCTCTCTGACAGGAGACATTGGCTGGCCAGCACGGTCCCCAAATTTAAGCATGTGTGATTTTTTCCTCTGGGGCTACCTTAAGGATAAGGTTTTCAGACATCGCCCACATACCATAGAAGAAATTAAACAGAAAATCACCGTGGAATTCGAGGCCATACCAGTCGAAATGTGCCGAAAATCATATGAGAGCTTTAGAGATCGTCTACAACAGTGAATCAATGCTGACGGCCGCCATCTTGAAGATATAATTTTCAAAAAATAATTTTTAAAAATGGGATTGAATACTGATGTAAATAAAAAAAACCTTTCTTCTAAGTTTTACTGTTCGTTATTTATAGCCCATCAAAACTCGTCAGTCGTCTCTGCCGTACCCTGTACTTAGTACGTATAGTTGGCACTCTCACTTTGAGCTGTCGACTTCAAACCACTGACAATATTTTGCTACTGATTTGCGACGCCAATTTTATAGTTTGCAACATCACTCATTTTCCGGAAAATCCGATTTCCCGATGAGGGTGCCAACTACCCCTACTTTAAGCTATCGTCTTCAAACCGGTGTCGATATTTTGAAACCGATTGCTACACAACGTTTTCATATTTTCTTCTCAATCCCCTATTACGTGAAAACTTATTTTCTCACGCCCGTATGAAATCGATGTCGCAATCTTACTTTATGCTGTCGCCTTCAACCCATCAAATATATATTTCAACGATTTTCAACATACAATTTAGAGCTAGTCACTCAACCCTTTCCACGTGAAAAATAATATCCTTTTAAACTCGGACTGGACATTGTTCTCAAACAAGCACCAATTTTGTTTTAGAACACAGACTCCTCTGTGTAAAAATGAATTCACATCTGAATTGTACCATAATGAATACCCATTTATACTACTTATATTTGACAAATATTTAGAATACAAATACAAATATATATACTACTTTGTTGTACCCCTTCTTTCCCTTGTTCTCTTTGTATTTCTATTACAATAAATGTAATGTATCTAAAAGAGACCTTGTAACGTCTCGCGTATTTTCACATATAAATATGTGTCGGTAGGGACAGAACATTATTTGACGTGCTTGAAATTATGGTCGACAACCTATGAGATCCGGAGGCCGGAGTACGTAGGATGTTTTTATTGTGTACCGCTGTTATGGGTACTTCGAAAAGTATTATTTGATCAATTTAGAAATTAACACAACCATTGGATTTAGGATGTATGAAAATGAAATTGATTGTTCTTCAGATATAAAATGAAAATAACGTTAACAACGGAGAAATAAAACCTTCGCACATATAAAGGGGGGAAAAAACAAAATTAGCACGGGAATGTACAGATATACGAGGTGTGACAATAAAATAACAAGACTTTTTTAATAAAAGTTGTTTATTTTAAAAATGTTATAATTTAATGATTATCACCTTCAAAGTACCTTCCCTCAGCATCAATACACTGTTGCATACGTCGCTGCCATTCTTGAAAACAGTGTTGCCAATTGCTTTCATTCAGCCCTTTTAGAAGTTCTGCCGTTTTCATTTTTACGTCATCAACCGTTTGAAAATGGGAAAAGAAATAAGAAGGAAATAAGAAGAAGTCACAAGGAGCAAGGTCTGGCGAGTACGGGGGATGTTGAAGTACAGACATTTTTTTTTTCAGTTAAAAAACGTTGAATTGAAAATGCACTGTGAGCTGGAGCATTGTCTTGGTGAAGAACCCAGCCATTTTTCCATAGATCTGGTCGCTTCTTTCTGACACATTCTCTTAATTTAATTAATACCTCTTTATAATAATATTGATTGATTAATTTTGTCGATTTTTTCAACGTTTTCGTTTGTTGAAGACGTAGTAGGACGTCCAGAACGATCATCGTCTTCGACGTCCTCCCTTCCACTACAAAACCGTTTGTGCCATTCAAAAACACGAGCTCTTGATAAACATTCTTCACCATAAACTTCACATAACATACGAAACGATTCCGCGGCAGTTTTTTTTAATTTAACAAGAAATTTAATGTTAACACATGTTGTTCGATTTTTATATCTAACATTTTTCGGCAATATAGTCGAACTCGCACTAATAACAAGGCTACTAACGTATAAGAAAATGAATCGATGCCATCAGTGTTCATAGTACTTTTAGATAAATGTTTTCTAATCATATTTCAATAATCGTTTTATAGATAACGTTAATAGTTTAGGTTATATTCAAAAAGTCTCGTTATTTTATTGTCACACCTCGTATACAGTAAATTATAATTATATTGAACGTCGCCATCTCGAATTTTAATCGTGAAATGGAAATTAAGCGTATATCAAATGTCCTTACAATTTCGGATAAAGTACGTTTAATATAGTTAGTTGAAAAAGGTGACCGTAAAAAAAAAAGAAATGTAACACCATAAACTGTATTAAATTGCTTCATAAAATCTGGTTTTTACAGGCGGTGATATAATTCCAACAGATAACTCAAATATCCCTTATGATAAATGGAATTTTGCTGCCGATCATTCCTTATTTAGACGACAGTATTTTTTCACCTTATGTGAAAATCGACAACAATGTATATGTATGTAGAACACGGACAATTAACAAAATTTCATCGAAAATCCCAGCGAGAGTGAAGACGAACCACAAAAAGTGGAAATCACTACAGTTACAATTCAACAAGCTAAACACGCTTTAAGAACATTGCGAAATTTTGTTGAGACTACTACATGTATGGAAGATGGCGCTTTGTCTGCATTATCCAATTTGGAAGACATCGTTGAAAATAGAAACAATAAAAAACAAAAACTTTAATGACAGATTTAAAAAAAAAAAAAAAAAAAAAAATATTATTATTAATTGAACACTTTAATAAAACACGATATGTCGAACTTTGTCCTTACTTATATAACCTATTATCAAGATTTAGGTGAGATAATAATTTATTGTTTTGTGGCATTGTGGTGACACCATAGATAATAATTTATTATAAAAACCTAAATGCTTGGGTTGTATTAAACATTGAAAGTGAACTAACTTACAGCATTATGTTAATATAATTTTTTATATTGTATTAAATTTGTATTTTATTATAATAGGGGTGTTTTTTTTTCTTTCGTTCCAGGGCGACAAATTCCTGAATACAGCCCTACCCGGAACCCAATTAATCTATAAAGTATTATTATCGACAAAAACATTTTCATAATTTTATTACCTACTGTTCCTACTAAAGACTGACAGTAATAAGTCGATCGTCAGTTCGTTCACTTCTTTCTTGTTGTGTGGTTATTATTATTGTCTGTTACAATGGCCCCTCGTAAATGACGTAACTTTAACTTTAAATCAAAAAGTTGAAACAATAAAAGTCAATAGAAAATGGCCAGAACTATGGTATGATTGCTGAGTAGATATGTACGGAATAGGTAAATCGGCTGTTGGTGACATAAAGAAAAACAAAGAAAAAATTATGAAGTTTGTCAGCACAACTGACCGTGATCCTGGCACACGTAAAACTTTAAAACAGCCGGAAAATCTTTTTCTCGAAAATGCTTTATTTATAATATAGTTTATGCAACAGCGAAGACGACACATTCCGATAGGTGGTGAAATAATTTGCGAAAAAGCACGTTTATTTCACCGTGAAATCACAAAGCAGGAAGATTGTTTCACTGCCAGTAGAGGTTGGGTAGACAATTTTAAACGTGGTATTAGGCGCTCTAAAAAAACGAATGAAAAACTTGCATGTGACGAAGCATCAATCGAACCATTCGAAATGGGTTGCACCAAGTCATAAATTAAAACAATTTGGCCCCAGAACAAATGTATAACTCTGATGAATCCTGTTTATTCTGGCGAGTGTTAGATTATCGAGGCTCTACTGTATAATCTTCTTCTTAAGCCTATCTGCTTAGACGATATCAGCTCTGAGGCACTGCCAAAAAATCAAACACAATAAAAAATGCTAGCGTTCCAATCATCAATCCTTGGACTCATTGCTCCTCTTTATATCACAAACCACACCCTTTATACAGATCTCCACGTCCCTAAAGTCACCGAAACAGCCAAGTTATACTACTCCAAATTCAGAAATCGCCTTCAAAATCACACGAACCTCATGTTAAAGAATGACTATTCATCTCCATTCCCAGAGACCCCCCCAGAAGAATGGCCCCCGAGACCTAATAGATTAAAACAAAATAGACAATTAATTTGTAAATTCACGCCGAAGTTTCTTCACCGGTTGGTTCTTCCCTCGAGTCACGCACAAGCCGCCAAATTTAACTTCAAAAAAATAATATCAATTATGCTAATTATACTAGTTTTTTTTTTGTGTAAATTGTATAAATTCTAAATTAAAATTAAAAAAAAAAAAATTACCTGTACGCGCAGTCGATGCTGGTGATCGCAAGAGAAAAATGGCATGCTAAAATGGTTTTCGAACGTTCCAACCACTTAAAAATGGAGGCCAGGTGACTATTTTTAAGAATGACTCAGCACCGGTACGGTGTACAAGTGAGTAACTACTTGTTAAATTCATTATACTAAACAACATAATATTATTCCCTAAAACTTTTCCACGTGACTGTTTAAAAAGAAATGAAAATAGCATTCGACAAAATAATCATTATTACGATGTAATAAAATATATAACACTGTCTAAATAAAAATTACAAAAAAATTTCTCTAGGGGGCACCCGGGTTTGAACCGGGGACCTCTCGATCTGCAGTCGAATGCTCTACCACTGAGCTATACCCCCACGGTAACCGGACCTTTAAATACTGTAGAATATGACTTACTGTTATGGTACATTTTTTAATAATAAATCTTAACTAAATACGATAATTTTTAATTAAATTATTAATTTTGGTTTTTTCAGAATTTTTGAATGATTTTATTAACAATAATTCGAAAATATAATAATACTCATTCCGTGCGCCGTATACACATAATATTATTGGCTTTTGAATTTCAATTACCGGCCCCCATTGCCGTTTCAATTGAACTTTTAGCAATTAACAGTCAACAATGAAATTTAATACCGATATCAGATTTACCGTTTATTAGTTAAACAGTTATTATTAGGGCAGGAATTTCGATGCACTTTGCATTGTTTTTCAAAGCTTACTGTGCAATGCTCGTCTTGTCACAAATTTGTTTTATGTACATTTGAATGAGAATAAAAAAGTTTATTTTGCATTTTTTAGTTTTTAGGTCATTTTCTTAATTTTTTAGGGCATTTTTTGAGTTTTTGGAGCATTTTTTGAATTTTTGGAAACCAAGTGTATGAATTTGAAATTTTATTTTAAGATTTTTACACCAACATTGTTTTTAAATAAATATAACAGATTATAGGTAGGTACTCGTAATTCGTATTATATTATCGGACAAGGTTCGAGTAACCTCAACCCGCATTTCCTGTTAAATAATCTTAAATCGGTAAAATCGACGTCCGATGATATTATCGTTAGACGTTCAGTACGAGTTTTGTCGTCGTTAACACCGTTTTGTTACTGTAGTTAATTTTTTTTTGATAATTTAATATAAAAATGCCAAAAGTAAAATGTTCGACAGCGAGTTGACTGCGTTGCGTTTGTACAAGAATTTGGACATAATATTTTTTCTACCCACGGATCGGTGTTATTCTGTAAAATATGCAACGTGAAAGTTACTGCTGAAAAACGATTTGCCGTACAACAACATTTGTCAAGAGATAAACTTGGCTTAATGCTTCTATGTACTATTGTGACCATTTTGTACCGATTAAAGAAATTATTAATCAATTGGACGGAGAAGACGCAGTTGCAGTGTCTAAAGCTCAGAATTTATTTTCTAATGTAAATTTGAAACATAACTTAATACATACAAAGGCAAATTTTAGCACATTAGCAACATCTCTATAACTCGATTAGGAACTTCCGGAGTACCTTTGATTGATTCCATTAACATTATTCAAAAAATAAAAGCTGAAATTCAAAAAGCACCAAATCAAATCGGAAAAATCATATAATCAAAAACTCACTACTACTTTAAATAAAAACATAGGATTTAAAATCATTTCCGATATATCTGATATTTTGAACGGTCAAGGCGCAACAAATGTAATTCCGGATGATCTTACAGCGAATGATTTAGCCTTCTTCAAATATTCGCCAATCACTTCAGTATATGTTGAAAGGAGTTTTTCAATCTACAAGAACTTACTGGCAGACAACAGAAAATCATTTTTATTTAAAAATCTGAAACAAGCTCTCGTGGTTCAGTGTAATAATTCAGAATGTATAGGTAAATAAATATACGATCTAAACGTATTAAATAATTTATAAAAATATTTTTTTTTTCAGTTTGAACGAAGTCCACGTCTATGAGATCAAGTCTATCTAGCTTTGTGTACAACTTTTTTTTTAGATTTATACTAAAACTATGTATTTACAGTTTACACTTGTAATAGAGTTTTATAATGCATTTTTTAAAACTTTTTATTGTAATTTATACTAAAATTATTAAAAATAAAAAAATTTGTAGATCATAAAAGCATTTTTTTTAGGGCATTATTTAGAGTTTTTAGGTCATAAAAGCATTTTTTTTAGGACATTTTTCGGGGTTTTTTAGGGCATTAAAATCCCAGCCCTAGTTATTATAATTAAAACCGGGCGAGTAGGCAATTTTATCAATTTCGAGACCGCGGTGTTAGGAAGACACTAAGGGTTATGATATTGTCATCGTTAGTTTTTACAAATAATAACTAATAACTAAGTATTTATTCATAGAAAATTTTAATATTTTGTACAAATGTGAAATACAAGTCTAAATCACACACATTTAAATAATATTAACAATAATAATAATTATAATAATAATAATAATATGTAAACAATAGAGATTTACTTAGTAGTAATAATATTTTCTAATAAAATCTTTTTAAAAGTGCTAGAGAGGTTTAATATATTGTTGACATTTTTTTTTTTTTTTACGTGATATATACAATCTGTACCCTAGGGCACAATAAGAATATGTGATAAAAGAATATATATATAACATGATAAAGCTTGAAGGAAGAAGCTACCCAGTGATGACACTACCTGACGAATGATTTAATTAAAGATTTGGATAATATTTTTTATTTTTTTTTTATTAATTATTAAGTAGGTCTCTATACCACTTCCTTTTTAGCCGCCTCGGTGGGTTGCCAGGAATCGATAGTGTACCTAGATTAGATAATTAAAACCGGGCGAGTAGGCAATTTTATCAATTTCAAGACCCCGCGGTGTTAGGAAGACACTAAGGGTTATGATATTGTCATCATTGGTTTTTACAAATAATAACTAATCACTAAGTATTTATTCATAGAAAATTTTAATATTTTGTACAAATGTGAAATACAAATCTAAATCATACACACTTAAATAATATTAACAATAATAATAACAATAATAATATGTAAACAATAGAGATTTACTTAGTAATAATAATATTTTCTAATAAAATCTTTTTAAAAGTGCTAGAGAGGTATAATATATTGTTGACATTTTTTTTTTTTTTTACGTGATATATACAATCTGTACCTTAGGGCACAATAAGAATATGTGATAAAAGAATATATATATAACATGATAAAGCTTGAAGGAAGAAGCCACCCAGTGATGACACTACCTGACGAATGATTTAATTAAAGTTTTGGATAATATTTTTTATTATTATTTTTATTAATTATTAAGTAGGTCTCTACACCACTTCCTTTTTAGCCGCCTTGGTGGGTTGCCAGGAATCGATAGTGTACCTAGATTAGATAAATTATTGAGACTTGAGAAAAAAATTTTTTTTTTATATTTTTATGAATGCATTTTGTTTTTTTTTCTTATGACAAAGATATTGAATATATTTCATATATTTTAATAGTTGTTTTAGATATTAATAACAATGAAGAACATGTAAGTGATTTATATCAATATCATAAACATATACATAAAACACAAAAAATGTACAAGGATTATATATACCATGATAATATTCATAATGATTTCAGAATATTAAAATACATTGTGAATATGTAGTATTAAACTATGTTTGTTCCAAATTTGATACGCTTGTTGTTTGTTCGCCTGTCTGTTGTACATCAGTATGAATGGAAATTATGTGTCGGCCAGGTATCATTACCAATCCCAAAAGTCGAGATTCTCCAGTATCTAAATCTAAGGAATAAGTTGTGTTATTAAAAGTAACAAATTAAAAAAAATTAAAAATTATCGGGAGTTCTTACCTTTTTCATTAAAATATTCATAACATGTACTCAATATAATATGAGCATCTTTATCGGTACAAACAAATGTTCCAACCAAAATGCGACCGTCTAGTAGATGAACTTTCATTTGTTGATTTAACCACGACATCAGATTTCGCCTTCCTTCAGTGTATTCTTGTTCTGGCTAAGGGGGCAAAAAATCAAAATATTTGGATACATTTTCAAAATAAAAATAAAATGACCAATAGGTATGTATTTTCAATGATATAAAAAAGTACAGGTAACTTATTGCATACAAAACAATCGCTGTAAGGATTAAGTCTCCATATTTGTATTAATACTAAGTAATAATTGATCGAACATGGGTCTTTACAATGTATTATGTAGATGTAATAAAATAGTTATGTAGGTATCCTAAACATATTAGTCTTTCTTTGTTTGGAAAATAACATACATTTCTAAAAATTCCTATTTGTGGCACTTACTATTACATTAGTGTCATGAGCTACAGAGCCCTTGATGCGTATAACTTTATTTATGCAAAGGGTTCAACTCACCACAAAGCTGCACAATGAAGACTTTTGAGCATTTTGATTTTCTGTTTCCATTTCGTAACCTATCGAGTTACAAATGAGTTTTATGGTACATAAATATAATTCAATTGAAAAATTTATAATATTATTAGAAACAGCTAATATGTAATTGTACATAATATTCGTGTTATCAGCTAAAATGTGATTGCATATTATCACATTATATATCATATAATTAATTATATATCATTATACATCATATTATCAGATTTTATCAAAATTAGGTAACCCAAAAACACGAGATTCGGCGTTTTGATAGTCAATAGATAATAGTTATGTTTTTACTCAAAACAGCTTTATTTCTAAAAACTCACGATATTTGTCAAAATCAGCGAAAATAAATATAAATTATCTTGTAAGTTACTTAGAACAAAACCACAGAATAAATTATTCGATTTATTCTGTAATTCAACTGTTTTATTTAATATAATTGTACATATAGACATTGATAGACTTACGATTTCAAACCATTTTATTAGAATGAGCGGCAAAGAGGAATTCCTATCTAAATCCGCACGTGCTAAATGTTGGTCATCCCGTGATAATTATTGGGAATGTTTGCGATCCAATAATGAAGATGCCACCAAATGTACAGATCTTAGAAAAATGTACGAATCATCGTGTCCTGTTCAATGGGTAAATTTATTTTAAAATAATAATTAAATCACTATGTACACTGTGCTGTAAAATATACTGTCTTAACGGTTTTATTTTTGTTTATTCGAGATTTATTTTTGAAATACATTTTAAATACTGCCTTTATTTGTAAGCATTTACCATTTGTGTATTAATGTACGAAACATTTTACGAAAATATTAAAATGACTGGGCAATGTACATCACCTACCTATTTTTTTCAAACATACAAGTAATATATCTAAATTTAAAATGTTACAGGTAAAACATTTTGATAGAAAATTCAACTATTTGAAGTTCAAAGAAAAAATGGAAACTGAAGGTTACGACCCTGTAAAATAAATATGATACAATCAAATGATTATTTTAGATTAATTGGTAGGTACAGACAACATTTGTTGATCTTTTGATTTATATTACCTATTATATATGTTTTATGTGAAATTAGAAATGTTATATTTTTCAAATAACTATACAGTGACATGAATTTAAAATTGTTTTCAAATATATGGTGCTTAGATAAATCTATTGAAAAAAAAAGAAAACGATAAAAAGATGTTAAATTAATAAAGACTTATTAGAATTATATTGTTATTTGTCTTTTATTTTACATACAAATATACTTGGATTACATAAAATGTATATTCACTTAAAACAAATATTATTTTTTCAGTTTAATACAATCCATTAAATTTATCTTATAAATATGTTGCCATCTCGAGAATTACTTGAAACGTTTAGTGTTGAAATATTTGAAAAAATACTTCAATATGACTTTGTTTATTTAAATGTAAGTATAAATGCATCAAATTATTTTAATAACTTTTACCAATACTTAGGTTTTTATAAATTAAATTTCATAATTATTCCCAATGATTTTAATAATTTTCTGGTGATAAAGAAAGAATAATCATAAAATAAATATTTACAGTATTATAAAAATATATTTATTTTTAATTTAATGATTGATTCATTTTCAGAATTTCAATAATTTTCTTCAGAAAATTATTTTAAATGATGTTGACTTAAGTACAAAATATCAAGATATTTGTAAAAACATTCATCTTCAACTTATAGACATAATTGTAAACAGAAAACAATCGTTTGACTATCAGAGTTTGGTTCCTCAAATTGTATATCAAACATTATATTTAAGTCAAAAAAATTTAAAAGAAAATCAATTTAATGATACACAAGTAATAGAAAAAAAATTGACTTTGCCTGTTATAACAGACAATGAAATGAATAATGGTATTCATATTGTACATTTTATTAGTCTTGGAAAAAAATTCAAACTGTCATTAGAAAAATATGATCAATATTTTTTGCAAATTAATATTGGCGCTGTTAAATGTTTGCAATTTGAAAAAAAAATTGATTTTGTAATCTGTTCAATTGAAAATATTTGCGATTTGTGCTTTCACCATAGTAAAGTAAATTTAGGAGCATTGAAACATTTAACAGAATGTGTATCAGCTATAACAAAAGAACACTGGACAATTTGTTCAAAATTCATATATAAGGTCATAATGGGTCTAATGAATCATCAGTTACCGCCAATTCATGATCAATGCATTCTACTATTTAAAAATTGTGTAGACCTCGAAGATTTGGATTTTATATTGGAAATTATCATGACAGAAATATCATGGTCTTTGAGGATTAAGTTTTATATGTTAACTGTTATTTGTTCTAAATATGGTGTCAAGAAGGTACAAATTAATCGTATTATAGTATACTCTAGCTCAAAAATTATAACGTGATTTTTTTTATACTTTTACTATTGTAGATTTTAGAGAAGTATAATATTCTATCAATTTCAATGTGGAAATGTTTAAACGAACCATATTTACTGTCCCCTTGTATTGATCTCTACAAAGTATTTATTAAAGATTTAGGCGAAGATGATTATTCTACTTTGGTTATGAAACCAATTATTCATTATTTGACTACAAATAACAATATTTCTGAGTAAGTATTTTTTTTATTATTATTATTTACAGTTGTAAATCAATCAAACCAGTCAATAAATTCTAATTTATAATTTCGAAATAATTATTAGTTTAATGTTTCATTAACATGTACCTATACAAATAATAATTATTATGAATGTCTTTCAAAAATAATTTAAACAAAACATGCGAGTATAAGATAAAACCGATTTACTAGCCACAGTTATATCATCAAATTTTTAATTAAAATTAAAACTGTATACCTACTAATAAATATTCCTTTTAAGTCCTGGACAATGATAAACTTCTAAAAAATTAAAAAAGACTTGACTAGTATGTTAAAACAGTATGTAAAATCATGACTAGTATGTTTTTTTTTTTATATATAACCAATGAATACAATTGTATTTCCTAAAGGTTTAAAAACAAAATTCAATACATTTTGAGGCACAGTGAAAAGAGTATGATTTTGTGTGTGTACATTGTACACAATGCATTTTTTGTACGCAAAAATTAAACTAACGTAATCGTTTTATCCCACAAAAAATATAAAACGTTATATAATGTAAATAGTGGTGTTAGGTTTATTATTATTATAAGATTATCTATTTTTTAATAAATTCAATTTTTATGTTTTAGGTTAACAAGATACAATTTTGTAACTTACCTTTTACCCGAAATGAAATCTAAACACGATAGCAGTTTGTTAATATTATTTGAAACACTCAATGATCGATTGAAATTAGATTTATATCTTCAAGTATCTGTATTGAGAATGATTTATAATCATACTACTGAAGTGAAAAACTGTGCGGAAATACTGGATTTATCCTTGAAATCTGGCGACACTAAAATAAGATCCGAAGCTTTTTCTATCTTGTGTTGTGCAAAAATAACACCCTATACGTTAAATTTAATTTACAATTTTATCATTGACAATATAAACAGCGATTGTTCAACTTTAAGAGTAAAGCTCATCTCTAGATTAGAATGTATGTTACGCAAATGTAAAATGACCAATGATTTAATATTACAGTTCTTAAACAGACTGCATTTATTTATCTTAAAAAATATAGCGCCGGGTTCAAATTACCAACGGAAAATTACATCATTAAAAATATATTCAGTTATACTCAGGTTCAGTAAGCATCAAGATTACATTTCTTATTCTTGTAGAAATTTACTTTTCATAAACTTATTAGACTCTGAAGACATAAGAAAAAAATGTAGTGAAATACTTATATCACATTTTTTTATTGTAAATGATGACAAACCTTATTTAAATAGTTGGATGAAACTTGGTTTGAACCTTTGTTATGATCCTTTATTTTATAAAAATGAAAGTGGTTCAACTATAATAACCACAATAACCACATTAGTTTATAAATGTGGGCTTACAATAGACATATTTGACATAAATAGTTCGTCTATGTCCGCACATATATTGAATTTAGCACAAACACAAGGCAACAAATTAACAGATAATTTGGTTAGTAATGTTACGAATGGTACACTTTATGGTCTGTTAAGTACATTAAGTAATTTATCTTTCGAAAAAAACTCCCCAGAACCAAATATACTAAATAAAAGTGAGATCGAGACAATGTTAAATTTAATTGAAAACAATTTGAATCTAATGCTTGATACGTTGGCTTCTAGAATGGATAATGGAGGTAAATATATAATTTCACACATCTGTATTTTCTATTATTGTTAATATTTTTTAGATAAAAGCGAGGCACCATCTTTCGCTCAAATGGATAATGCGCTGAGTAGTTTACGTAAATCAAATCTGGATGATTGTCAAATGCCAACAAACCAATTTCTTTTAAATTTTATTTGGATAAATATAAAAGTATGTATTGTTATCATAATTTAAGAGTTTTTCAATTGTGTAAATTAAACAATAATTAATTTTTATAGGTTTGTTGTGATGCCGCCAGTAAATATGCAGCAATGTTAGCAACTAGAGGTGATTCAGACAAACAATATCAAAATACTCAAATAAAAAGATGTGCTGACATAACGGCAGATGTGTTAATCAGGTGTAGACATAAAGGAGCGATGGAAGCTACTTGCAGATCGTTAGGGATATTGATAAAGCATTGGAAAGAATCACAAAACTGGTGTGAAAATATACTAACCGATCATATTAGTTGTATGAAACCTGAAAACGAAATATCCAGAAGATCAGCTGGAGTAAGATATCTTATACATGCAATTGTGACAAATAATAAGGTAATAAATTATACAGTATATTAGTACTTTGAATAACACTGTTTAATATGTATTGTACATATAAATTGATTACAATTGAAACTTTATACTACTTAATAACTTGAATGAATTTTATTGTTAAATAATAAAATATTTAAAATCTCAAATGAAAACTTGAACAAATTTGTTTTTAAAATTCTAGAACTCTGTTGAAAATTGCATTAAACAATTATTCAATATAGCAAAAGAAAATCAATGCACTGGTACCGATGATACAGTTGTTGATTTGCCACAAGCAAGAGCACAACACTTATTAACTGCAATTGTATCAAATGCATCAATCTCCACAGATAGTTTGTATCCTTTTATGGAAGATATGATTATGCTCTGTATTGACAAATTGAACTCCTCTCTTTGGACTATTAGGTAAGGATTATTGATAATTGAAGGTTATTAAATAAGATTGTTGTTAAAATATCTGTATTGTTATTTACCTATGAGTATATTATATTAATTTGAACAATTTTGTTGCAGGAATGCCGCTCTCCAATTCTTCAGTTCACTACAAGTGAGGTTGATTGGTCAAAATCGTTTAAATAATGCATCTTGGCTATCACATTTACCACTAGAACCTTTATTATACCATTTCCCACGATTAATGCAACGTTTACAATTTCTATGGTCTCAAACTAACCGTAAACTATCAAGTCAAGCTCGATTAATCCCGTTTATGTCTTTATTAAAGGGTGTCAAGCTACAGTCATGGACTTTGTTGCCCTCAGAACAACAAGAATTTTTAAAAAGTCTCCGTTGCGATTTATGGTCTACTGGATTTGCTCTTGAAATATACACTGTCAGAAATATGGCAGCCCAAGCTTATGCAAACACAATCCAAATTAATGAACTGTCAACAACTCTGAATAAAATTAGCGAGGAAATAATAAAAAGTGAAAGAGGAATCGATTTTTCAGAATTTAAAGGTTTTAATCATTTACATGGGTTGATGTCACTGTATAAATATCTAATAGATGTATATTTTATGGAATTCAACCAGGAGTTTCTTGTTTTCAATATTGCCCATGAAAATTTACCACCATTATGTAAATCAATATACATTTCAATGAACCATGAAGTATTGGGTCCAATGCCTTCAAATTTAACCATTGATCATATTAACGTTAAAAACTTAATGATAGAAAATAATATAAACCAATCAACAGACTTATTGATTTTAATGGAGTGCTACATGAATGTTGCTGAAAAGCACACTGTTTTAAGTTTTCTTAAGTGTTTTAGAAATTGTAATAAGAGTAATAAAAATGTTTTAATCGATAGATTTGTCAATTATCTTGATGTCGATGACATGGATATATTCAAAGAAATTATGATAAATATTGATGCAATAGTTAATAGAAGCTTTGACGATAATAATAGAATAAAGGTAGACAATAATTGTTTTTCTGCAATTTTAAAAAAATGTGTTACTTGCTCAGAAAAAGATTTTATTGCTATGTTACCAGTCCTCAGTTGGTTATGTCCTAATGGAGCCCAAACGACTCTATTGCCGTTTGTTTGTAAATACATTGATTGTGATTTATATGACTCATCTGATAGGTGCAGATCTTCAAAATCTCTATATTACTTTACCAATTTGAAGGATGATGTTAGACTATGGAATGCAGTTATAGAGTTATTGCAAGATGAAGACACTGATGTAAGAGTAGAAATAACAAGATTTGTGAACCGTATTTGTTACAACTGTTCTTCCACACTCAATCCATACATGTGTTTAAGAAAAATGTTTGAAATGGACACAGTATGCTCAATAATAAACTCGAAGTTAGCATTTACCTGTTTTTGGAACATGTTGTCCGATATTAAACTAAGAACTGAATTAGGTGAAACAATAAATCCATTTTTTAATGAACAATCTAATGTGTATCAAGAACAATCAAACATCATGAAATTAGCTTATGAAGGTTTGAAATGTCTGATACATTCAAACGACAATCTTGATTTGTATAAAGAAGTAGTAGACAAATGCATAAACACATTAAGAAGTGAATGTCAATTTAAAGGAACGTTTATCGATGTAGATTTAATGATTTTAGATATGTATTCTAGTGTATATTTCTTAAAGTTATATTACAAAAGAGAAATTTTAGTTTTATTGAACTTAAAAGATCATTTGCATATATTTGTTCCCATATTGGAACTTATGTATTTACCTATAAAATCGCAATGCCTTACCGATTAGATTGAAATTTTGTTAAGTATAAAGATTATAATATTATGATAGTATTGTACAACTAAATTATAAATAAATTATTAACTTTTTTCTATTATTAATTGGACATATCTGTACATAATATATTGATACAATAAATTAATGTATATAATATTATTACTTGAAGAACATTTTTCTAGAGAAAATTTTGATACATTTTGTATACTTCACAAGGAAAAAAGGTTATATTTTATTTATTAAAATACAACAATATGAACGTAGAAGTCGCATTTATTTGTAGATATCAAGATTTGTAATTTATAAATACAAGTAATATAGAAATATATAATATAATAAATAAGTATAATCAACAAGTTTTCTTGTTTTAATAGAATAATATTAAAAATTTTGATTAAAATTTAAAAAATTTAAAAAAAGAAAACAAAAGTTAAAAGAAATTTAAACAGCTCTGTAAGAATAAATGTAAATGTTTATGCAATCAAAAACACAACCATGTATTAAACATGAAAAGCTAAAAAAAATTGACTAGACTGTTTACTTTTATTTTAAGTTGAATACTATTGGCACTTTAAAGTTTATACATATATATTGATTTAATATATATACAATTAATGTATGCTTAAAGCTATTGATTTTAGAAAGAATAATAAATTGATGAAAAGATAAATGTTATTCAATTTAATTTCCTTAAAAAGTTTTAGTAAGTATAATAAAAGAACAAATAATATTATTCTCTTCACAAAAGAAAATAATAGGTTTAAAATAATGATGTTTAAGTTTAACCAAATCATCAAATGGCCTATTAGTATTTCCATTGAACTATCAAATATTCAAAAATATAATAATAATAATAATAATAATAATAATATCAATAAAATAAAAATGGGAACACTATTATTAAAATTGGTTTTTTTTTTTTTTTTTTTTAACAAATTATTCAGTGCCAACTATTAATAATATTATTACGTGTTACGATTTTATGATCCACTCTGTTCAATCAACAGTAAACAGACTTCTTCATTAGCACTACTTTTTTCCTATGGCCCTCAACAGTTTTTGTACATTATTAACAACTCTTTCTCATCAGTCAAAAAATAATACATAGACACGATGCAGTTAAATTAATAATTTAACAATATTTATCAAGTTATATAGTAATATATATGTGAATGTGTGCAGCATGATGTATAATATAGTAAATGGTATAATATGTATGAATAATTAAACATAAAATATATGTGTATGTCAGTAGTATACTCACTTTTAGAAAATTGGAAGATATACATTGCTAATGTTTAAAATAAAAAGCAATAATTACTAGAATATTCAGTGACAAAAATGTAATGAGCGTACAATACGCTGGAAGATTACTAAAAGTTTTAAATATTTGAAGATGGGATAATTATATATTATGAATTATTTAAAGTTATTGTTTATTTTGACTTGAGTTAGATAAAACTTAAAACTTAGACATCAACAACCATCTTTTTGTGTATATCTGTGTTGCCAACCACAGAGCAGAACTCTTCAAAATTAATCTTTCCATCTTCATCTTTATCAGCAAACAATATTGTTTTATCAACAATTTGCTGAAGTTGAGTGTCTTTTAAGTTATTTCCAACCATCATTTTTAATACCTTAATAAACGAAATTATACAGTTTACAAATTATAAAGTATTTTTGAAACTAGATTTGACCTAAATAAAATTTGCATAATAAACTTTAAACTTTGGAGCTTGTACCTGGAATAATTCGCCATTTGATATGTATCCATCGTTGTCCATGTCATAGATTCTAAATGCGAAGCGCAATTTAGATTCTTTGTCTCCCTTAACACTGAATTGAGACACGCCTTGTATAAATTCTAAAGAAGAAAATAAACTGTAAAGAACATATTGAACATATTAGCTGACCTTAATCACCTTTGAAGTCAACTTCACCATTGCCGTCTTCATCGAATATGTCAATGACTCTTTGCACGAGTGGGTTTTGTTGAAGTTCGGGTAATGATAGAAACTCGTCCAAGCTCAATGCACCAGAGTTGTCCAGATCGAGTTTGCGGAACCGTTTGCCCAAACGTCTGATTTCGTCGGCATCGACTGTCGATGATTAATAAAAATCAATTAGTATATCGTATATAGGGTACAAGTGCGTATACACGAAGAGCAATACTCACAGTTTGAACACAGTTCCATTGGCAAGGAGTTTTCGTTACCCTGTGTTGTAAAACAAAAAAATACAAGTTTTGAGATTATTTCTTAACGAAATGCAATGGTCGGAGAACATAATGTATTACGTACCATTTCAAATGAATATCAAAAGAACGTCGGTGGAGAAGATTTCAGCGGCGTGTACGACGCGTACGAGTATTCGTTTTCTCTTGGGCAGAGTCCGAAAAATACGATTGCAGGAATATCGTACGAACGTAGTTTGTGTGTGAGTGAGTACAATGGCGCGTACACAACACAGTGGGTCAGCGAGTAGAATGTGTGTGTGTTTGTGTGTGTGTGTCTGTGTGTGTGTGTAATATGTTTGAGCGCACGCGTAAAGCGAGGAGAGCGTTTATTTTTCGTCGCTTTTCTCCGGGGAGCCAACCTGCCCCTTAAACATTACACGGAAACACTACACTACACAAAAAGGAGAGAAAAAAAAAAGAAGAAAATATTGATTTTTGATAACAGAGGTTAAAACAGCTGCCGCCGGACCAGATAAATAATGTATAGAACGGTAACGTTTTATGATAACGCGCCAGCATTGACCGCGGTTACCATGGTTTATCGCGGTGGTTGCGGCCCCACCATTACGCACACCGAAAAACCCGCCTTGTCCGTCTCTCTCCGACGTCCGTACAGGTGCCGGCCATTATCGTCACCTCTCCGTCGTTCCCTACTTCCATAGTAACCGACCGAACTGCATTTATCCGGTGCGTTTCTTTTATCTCTGTCCGGCCGCCGCGAACGCACGCCCGTACACGTCCACAATAATCGTTTACACAGACACTAGACGGAAAAAATGGCTTCAGGCGTAAGTTCGCGTTCCGTATCCGACATTATCCCGGTCATCCCGTCGTCATCTCTGTCACCGTGTTGTTTTTCAGACCCTGTACACGTATTCGAACAACTTCCGAGCATACAAGCCTCTGATAGCGGCCCAGTACAGCGGAGCCGATGTCAAGGTCGACCCGGCTTTCGAATTCGGCGTCACCAACAAACAACAGAGCTTCCTAGAGAAGTTCCCCCAAGGAAAGGTGAATGAAGTTACACTAAATAATCCGTATCGGCCGTTCTCGTCAATGTTAATAAACTAGTGAGTAACTGTCCAATGACCGTTATACTTTCGTTTGCAGGTGCCCGCGTTCGAGTCCAACAATAATGAATATTTGACCGAAAGCAATGCTATAGCTTATTTCGGTATGTTTCCTTATCATTACGCTAACTACTTTATTTTTGTTTTATGTATGGTACTTGTGCAATTGCTATATCATGGAAAGTTGCCCAACAGCTGGCCTTAACAATATTATTAGAAATACTGTTAAAATACATGTATTGCCTAGTTGAACTTGTTCGATGCTGACTGTGGACTATATTTTACTTTAATCCGCAATCGCATGGGCAATTTGCAAGAGATACCATAATACTTACGCTGCTCGAATAAAAATATAGTACACATTTTTGTGTATTTATCATGTATTAAACAGATTAACATAAAAACAAAAAGAAATTCAAATAGCTATAAATAACTCAATATACACCAGAATAATTTTTGGAGAACAAGACGTCATAAATATACTCGTATCGGATTAAAATTTCAGGTTCTCTAAGTATTTTTTTTTCAATGAAATACAAACAGTTTGCTACCAGAAAGAAGTTTACTGATTAAGAACTTGTTGAAGCGCTCATAGTAAACCTAATACGTTCCTCGTGTTGCTAAAAATCGTGATTACCAAAGCTTTAATGAATTTTAGTGATGAAATAATTTGCATTGATTCTTTATTTGTGTTAAATGTATATAACGTGATATGTTTATTTTTATATATTAACAATTCTTTTTATTCAATTTCTGTTGACTTTAGTATCCAGTGAACAACTAAAAGGATCTACCCCGTATGAAAAAGCTCTCGTCCAACAATTTACAAACTATGCTGACTCTGAAATCTTGCCAGCATCTTATGCTTGGGTTTATCCCTCTCTTAGTCTTGTCCAATTCAACAAATTAGTAATGTCAAATAAATATTTCACCTCGTGATGTTAGAATATTTAACATTAAATTATATTTTTACAGTCGGTTGATAGAGCTATTGAAGATGTTAAAGGAATTTTGGCTTACTTAGACAATTATCTATTGACAAAGACTTACTTGGTTGGTGAACGCATTACATTAGCTGATATCACTGTAGCCTGCTCACTGCTTCAACTGTATCAACATGTTTTGAATCCTGAATTTAGGTATAGTATATATTACATTTGTTGCATCCTCATTCAAAGGCAAACTAATCAATATAAATTTGTTTGGTTTGTAACAAAGCGAGGTATATTAACTTATTATGAGTATTGATCTGATAATTTGTAATCACTTATCAGGCGGGCTTTTGTAATAGATATTTTCCTATTATTCATAACTGAACGTATTACAATATCTGTTTACTTCTTCAATAACTGCCATTATAAATTTAAAACTTAGTTACTGACCGCCAAATTGTGCGTATTTGTACATGTTGTAAATTAAAAAGTAGTAAACAAATATTAAATGTGACCTGTGACCCACTGCACATCAGTATATAACGGTTATATAAAATTTAAATTTAATTCTGTATACATTACAACCTCAATCCAAGATAAACGTAACAATACGATGTATTCAACTTGCTACAAAATGTATTGATTTGATAATTTGTTATCAGGCGAGCTTTTGTAATAGAAATTGAAATATTAATAATAACTGGACACATTACAGTAGCTTGTTCATTACTCAATTGTTTCGGCGTGTTTTGAAAATTAAATTTCAATTAAAATATTAACTAAAAAATGTATACTTTACAACCTCAATCAAAGACGAACTATTTGTTATAAATTTGATTAGTTCGTAACAAAATGAGGAATATCAACTTATTACAAGTATTGATTTGATAATTTGTAATCACTTATCAGGCGGGCTTTTGTAATAGACATTAAAATATTAATTTTAAAAAATGTATATATTACAACCTTGATCAAAGACTAATTATTTGATAATTTGTAATCGCTTATCACACAAGCTCTTGTAATAGATGAGTATTTTAATATACCATAAGTTAATAATTATTATAAACCGTTTGCTAATTTTTTTTTTTTTTTCAATATGCCATAATAAATAATTATTTTTATGTTTCAGAAAACCATACACAAATGTAAGCAGATGGTTTGATACCATTATTAACCAACCAAAAGTAGTAAATGTTGTTGGAGTGTTCGAGTATTGTCAGAAAAGTGCTGAATTCAACCAAAAAACTTACTCTGAACTACAAGGTGGATCTGAAGAAAAAAAGAATCAAGCAAAAAAAGAAAAACCAAAAAAGGCTGTAGCACCCAAACCAAAAAAAGAGCCTAAAGAAGAAGAGGTTCCTGAGGAACTAGATGCATCTGAGCTAATTCTAGCCGCTGAACCCAAGTCCAGTAATCCCTTTGACGCCCTCCCCAAAGGGTATGTATTATCTAATTAAACTGTACATTTTGTTTATAGTGGTTTATTATAATATATTTTATTAGCACATTCAATATGGATGATTTCAAAAAAGTCTACAGTAATGAAGAAGAATCCAAATCAATTGCTTACTTCTGGGAGCACTTTGATAAGGAAAATTATTCAATCTGGTTTGGAGAATACAAGTATAATAATGAGCTACAAAAAGTATTCATGAGTTGTAATCTTATTTCTGGTAAGTTTATATGACACTATTCTGCGCTTTAAGATACCAATGAAAATTATGTCGATTTTTTAACACTTCTTAACAGGTATGTACCAGCGTTTAGATAAAATGAGGAAGCAAGCTTTTGCATCTGTTTGTCTCTTCGGTACCGAAGGGGATAGTACCATTTCTGGTGTTTGGATTTGGAGAGGCCAAGATCTTGCCTTTGAGGTATAAATACTATTTCACTTTTAATCGCCAAACAGAAAATTAATCATTGTATTATTTCAGATGAGTAATGACTGGAAAGTCGATTACGACGTCTACTCATGGAGTAAATTGGATGCCAACAGCGAAGAAACTAAGAAGATAGTCAATGAGTACTTGGCATGGACAGCAAGTGATAAGGAAGGCAGACCTTTCAATCAAGGAAAAATATTCAAATAATTACTACTGCTTTTTATAATATTAAATAATAAAAAACTACACAATTTAAAAAATGAAAAATTGATTTTTATTATGAAATGCCAAGTTGTAATTGTATCCTTGAAAAACCTCTCCTAAAAAATAAATTAATATATACATTTTTTTTTTCACATACAAATAGTCCATAAGTAATAATGAAACAAAATCCATTATTATTCATTATAACTGTCACACATCAAATAAAAATGAAAATATTTAAAAAGAATATACATTACCTTAGGGTAAAATCTAAACCAATACCTCTTTTCAATTCAACTTTTTCTATGTTCTCCATAAGTTTGGGTAGAAAACATGTCACAATTTCTGGTGAAACCTTAATCATATAGTCAATCAAATTAAATACTAATCTTGAAGAGAATGCTAAATGTTCTATACACAGAGCGTCCAATGAAGATATGATTTCATTTCTACACAACAAAAACAATGCATTCAAATTAATTATCATAAGTTTTGATCCTTTAATACAATTGCATAAATTATCCTACTTCATTTCATCGGTATCTTGTGACACGCTTATATTGGTTAATGTGTTTATTATGTCATTTGTAATTCGCTTACAAATATTGGCATCTTCGCAGAACATCGATACTGAATAGATACGAAATAATGAATGTCGAATAATTGATATTATAACCAACTTGTTATTACGATTTATTTTTATAATATTGTTAATGTATTCTAAGACCTATATATAAAAATGAATATCAAAAAATAAATATATTCCATAGTGATAAATAAAATTAATATCAAAAAAGTAAATATGTTACATCATACTTGTATAACACTGCTATCAGGTGATCGATTACGTTTAGTTAAGAAAATTGATGCAATTATTTCTAATAACATGGCGCGATCTGGCATATCATTGTCTGGTTTTTCTTCAAAGAACTTTAATAATGGCAACTCGTCCAATGATTTGACTCCAACTAAAATCTTAGGAAAATATATTGTAAGTAGGTCACGGAGGCAACGTGATATATATGGATCAGATTTTGGGTCTAAAAAATACAAAATACAAAATATAAATATACATTGAAATAGATACTTGTTAAGTTGTAACCAATATCCAAGTATAATAATATTAATCTATTGTAAGGGTACTAACTCAAATAGAACAATCCAATAATATAACGGTGTAGACTGGTTAGAAGGGCAGTTAGCACACTCGGGTGAATCTTGGAATTGGGATTCCGTACAGTTACGCCCAGCAGCATTGAATCCAATAACTCTTGTAGAATAGTATTCGATTTACCCTGGATGAAAATAGAAAATTAGGCTAATTATTTCCACACATTGAATGAAATATCATCAGAGGTGTATAGTTAGAGGCTAATTGTAACAGATCTCTAACTTTGATATAGATTAAAGGTGATATTTTTTCAAACATATAACCAACGACCATGTACAGTCTATATATCAAATCATTTTGCTTTTGTTGCTTTATTAAAACGTTCACCCAAACTTTAATACTGTAAAAATAATCAGATACTTTTTCACATAGCTTTTGGCGCAATTTTATATCCTGGAAATTATAAAAAATGTAAAATAAATCTATAAATTATTATTAATTACAAATGAAAATTGATAATATTCAAACAAGCGTGTAAACATGAAATATTAATTTTGTCAATTTATTAACTTCTGTACTAATAAATTACTATACATAAATAATAATGCTGGATAAAATACTATTTATGTCTATTTGCTAAAAACTACCTGAGTTTGATGATATTTTATAGACAATAGATCCAAAAAGGTAATAAATGGATCAACACTCGTCTCTAAATCATTTCCAGAATTTGTAAATAATTCTTTTATTTCACTTATAGTTGAAACAAATTGAGTAATAGTTATTGTTTCATTCAAATTCCAGTTAGTGATCAGCATAGAACTATGCAGCCACGCCTAATGAATACAAAAAATTAATATTTTATATTTGTATGTGGTAAATATGAATTTATTAAATAGTGTTTGCAAAAAAAAAAAATTTAGAGTAACAGAATATGATAATTACTTTAATTAAACCCAAACTGTTGTATCCAATAACATTTTTAATGACATTTTCTTTGATGAGTAACGATAAATATCTGTTAAGTAATCTGAAAATAAACACATTTTATGTAACTACTAAGTTAGTACCATTATTTTAATTTGAATCACGATTGGGGCATATCCTAAGATTTTAAATGTAACAATTTTCAAAAAAGACAAAAATACAAACTTTTGGTGACATTTATTATACTTTTGTTAGACATTTTCTAAACTGTTCTCAGAACACAAGAATGTTAATGTGATTCAATAATTTGATTCTTTAGTTTACAGTTAATATGAGGTTTTTCAAATATTATTAATTCTTAAGTGAAAAATTTGAATCATTAAGTTACTCTATATATATATTCAATAGTAAGTGCAAACAAAAAAAATAAAAATAATGGACACAAAAATGAATTGTAATTAAATACAACTTTAGTTTTAAAGAACACTTACGTAATACTTATTCCTTGGTTTACTACGAAAAAATTGAATAACATCACTTTAGTGTTTGAATATGCTGGTATAGATGAAAGAACCGTTAATCTCGCAGAAATGTCTGCTACGATTGTACCGCAGTCTATTGATACATAGGACTTTTTCAAAAATGGTAACATGTGAACGTACAGTGAATTGAAAAGGCAAAGTATTTCATTTTCTGTAAAAATAAAAACAAATAATTTTTCACACAAATAGTATGTAACATTAGCTATTGATTTTTGTAACTAAATGTTTATTTTGTAAATGTTGTTTTTTAATAATGGACCCGGATTCATTTTGAAGGGGAAGGGACTAAGAAATTATTTTCATTAGGATCGAAACGTTTAACGGAATTAATGGATTGACGAATCAACAAAAATAAGAAGCTTTGACATGGAGCCTGTGGCAATAATGTAAAAGGGATAATTTTACTACCTACGTAAAAAATTATATTTAAAAAAAAACACAGCAATATATGCACAGATGACATAAAATCCACGAGTACAGTAGTAATTGGGGCAAATACGTTTTTAGCACATAGCTGGCAAACCAAAGGAGCTCGGTTAAGCTATGTTTCAATATAGGCCTAATTATAAATAACAAAACGCTAAACCTTCGAAAGTCATTGATACATAGGCATAACTAAGATTCTTAAGTGACTAGGGCTTAAGTCCACTGGCGAATGGAATGGGAAAGCTCATATAAGTGACATAAAAATTATCGGCGGGGATCCAAAGTCCCCCACACCCGCCATAATTTTAAATTTTAAATAATTAACGAAAATGTATGCATCCATAAAAAGGTACAACTTGACTTTTTATTGTATTAGACAACTTTCTCCTGTAGCCTATATATATATAGTAGATAGATCTCAAATATGATACCCAACATGTACTGTTCCCATCTTACAAACGCACA
The DNA here is from genome assembly GCA_956483605.1 of Tuberolachnus salignus. NCBI lineage: Eukaryota > Metazoa > Arthropoda > Insecta > Hemiptera > Aphididae > Tuberolachnus > Tuberolachnus salignus. The sequence continues at coordinate 9,049,988 of OY101430.1, forward strand.
TATCAACATCATATCACATATTTGCGTTTAGTAGGAGAGTTTTTGCTGTTAGTTTTGATATATAGGTAAGAACATAATCTGTGTTTGTGCATTGGGTTTTTTTTTTTTTGTTTTTTTTTTTTTTTGTCGAGATTATAATTTTTAAACAAAATATATGAAATTGTATAAGATTTTAACATTTGAACGCCTTACAGCAACAGTACATATTGAACGTGCATGTCCGTCGGAGGTCACCGACTGGTAAGAATAAGAAAAAGAATTCATAGCAGAGCGCGATGACCGTATGATATTCGATTGTAGGCAAAATAATAGGGAAAAAGAGTGTAATACACTTAATTATAAAATAATATTTTCGTATTTATTATATTATTATATTTAATCGGTGGAATAGAGGTAGGCAATCGCTATAAAATGCGGAGCCGTAGCAAATGTATATTATCGAATTTCAATCGTCCCGTTTTTTTTTTACGAATCGACGACGGCGCGGAATATTACAAAATATTTCCCATAATTTCTGTATACGGTTTACATTTTAATTCGCATAACAATAATAATGATAATAATGCAAACATAATAATTAGTAAAACGCCTAGGCATCGTTTAGTTAGCCGGACGCCGGATTCGACTAGGCACGGCAGCATATTATTAATAGGCGGGTACGCGGAATACGCAGAGAAGCTCGACGTTTAACGATTTTGCATATAATTTCGTAGTTTTCGCATATATTATTAAAGATTTCATTTTTTTTTGTTTTATTTATTTTTTTTTTTTTTTTCAAGACATATTGATTTTTTACACGTTCGCCGTCCGTAATATTGACGACGACAACCCGCTGTGTAGCGCGACGGTCGCAGCTTTCGGGTGGACGACCTGCCGGCGATGACGCGAATGCGCGACGGGTAGGGCGTAGTCGTTGCCGGGGACTTGCGCCGTGACGCGAAGCCGGACGCGTGGAGGAAATGGCAGACTAAGTAAAAAAAAAAAAAAATAAAAAAATAAAAAATAATAAAAAAATAAAAAAAGTAAAAAATAAATATTATATTTTATAATCTAGTAGTGGCGTTGCCAAACGTACGGCGGCGGTCGAGCGGCGTTCGTAAACGATTACTTTAAAACGACAATTTCCAGTCCCTCTTGGAATATAAAATATTTATAGTCGACACGATTCGTACGGGAAAAATAAAATAAAAATATATTAATTATATTCGAATTTATTATTACGGTGTTTGGACTCGACGAAAACGATTTGTTTTTCTCTAGTAAGGCCGACGGTATATTAAATGAAGTTCAACGGCGTTTAAAACGAACTGGGTGCCTGCCTATAACTGTATAGAATATATAAATTGCAATTTATCGAAATAAAATTTTTAAAAATGAATGCGCATAATATCTACGCGTTGAGGTGAGTTACAAAATTGTATTACCGATGCCGTCGATAAGATATCGTCCGATTAAAAATATTTGAACGTTCGATAATTATTCAGCGCTCGTGTAAGTATTTTTTCGCGACCACCGTGTGCGTTTATTGTTTTAATTTATTTAATAGTTTTGACGTTAATCTACGTTTGCGCCATTGTCTCCGAAATGCCGAAAGAAAAACAATCGGTGTACGGACGCCTGAACAGCTACGTGACGAAATTCGGTCCCGACACGTTCGCCGCGACCGATAGCTGTTTATTCTGCAAAGTGTGCCAAATTACAATTAATTCGGAAAAAAAATTCAACGTGATCCAGCACATCCGTACGTACAAGCACACCAAAGGTCTGAAAAGAAGAGAATATCAGATACTGGAACCGAAACAGTCGCTGATGATCGGTTTGCCCACCACGAGATCGCCGTTCAACACGGATCTGTGCGAAGCACTGTTGGCCGCCAACATTCCTCTGAACAAACTCTCCAACAGTAAATTCCGTTCATTCTTGGAGAAATACACGGGTAAAAACATACCGTTCGAAACCACGCTCCGCAACGAATACATCGACGTTGTGTACTACATGGTCATCGAGAACATCAAAAACGACATCGGGAAAAATAAAATCTGGGTGTCCGTGGACGAGACGTGCGACGCCGACGGGCGCATTATCGCCAACGTCATCGTGGGCATTCTCAAGACGGACGTGGCCGGCAGTAGGTTTTTGGTGCATTCGGAAGAAACGGAAAAAACCAACCACACGACCATTTGCAAACTGTTCGAAAAAGCAATGGGCACCATATGGCCCGGAGACATCCTGTACGACAACGTCCTGTTGTTCTTAACCGACGCCGCGCCTTACATGGTAAAAGCCGGTTCCGTTTTGAAAAGCCTGTATACGAAAATGGTTCACGTCTCGTGTGCCGCACACGGGATTCACAGAGTGGCCGAGGAAATCCGCGCCCGGTTCGATACGGTGGACGATTTAATATCGTGTGTAAAAAAAACATTTCGCAAGGCGCCGTCCCGAGTTCTTTTTTTCAAAACCGAGGCGCCGGGCGTTAAACTGCCGCCGGAGCCCATAACGACGCGCTGGGGAACATGGCTAGACGCCGCGATATATTACTGCGATCATTTTGACACAATCGTCCGCATTATCACTTTACTAAACGAAAACGATGTCGTTAGTATACAAAAGGCTAAAACGTGTATATTGCAACCAAATTTACAGAACGACTTGATGTACATAAAATCTAATTTTGAAGTATTGACTATAGCGAATAAACAATTACAAGAACAAAATATTCCGTTGGCCGACTCACTCAGAGTCATTGAGAGTATTGAAACTAATTGTTCAAGTTTAAAAGGATCCCACGGCATAGCGGTGTTAAAAAAACTAGAAAATGTATTTGAAAAAAATGAAGGTTTAAATACTTTAAAAAAAATATCAAAAATAATAGCTCAAGAGGAAGAACCCACAAACCTTAGAGTGTTGGCAGAAGATATTACTAGTAATGATTTGGTATACTTCAAGCATGCTCCAATTACCTCGGTTCATGTAGAGCGATCATTTTCGCCCTACAAGTCTATCTTGGCTGATAACAGAAGAACTTTCATATTTGAACATGTTCGAAAACAGCTTATTGTTCAATGCAATTACAGAGGTAACTTTTTTGTCAAACAAAAAACAATTTTTTTTAAATTAGATTTTAATACATTTTTTTTTTTTTTTTTTTCAGAACGTTTGGTAACCAGTTTTTAAAGGAATTTATTTTAACCTTATCCGGTGCCATTCACAAACATGTATCTCCAATAAGTACCTAATAATTCATTTTTTATAAATAAAAAACATTGGTATAGGTCTGACGTGCAAACTATCATTTGTTCTACGGATCAATATGCAATCTACCGATTATCAAAACTACTATTCGGCTAACATTATGTACGTTTAAGTAAAGGTAATAATAAAAGTTTAATATCCCTATTAAAATATGGACTTTTATTTTAGTTTAACCACGGCTATGAATTATTCTTTTTTTGTATAATTTTATTATTTTTATTTAGTAATTATAGCTAAAATGATTAGACCAATAATACATGTCGAAACAATGTGTGTGAATTATTTAAAAGAATGTTGTAGCATTCAATTTGTAGAGAAAATATTTTTGAAAACTTTTTAGAATATACGAGAACAGTATTTTGTATGTAGAGGTACATTCTTCTATTTTTGATTATATATTAAATATGTTTAAAATGTCAGTAGATTGCATATTTTAGTGATCAATAGTAACCAGTAGAACACATGTTAGACCAGTGCAAATTTAATACATTAGTTACTTAGATACTTAATTTTTAAATAAATTTTAAAACTTATTAATTATTGTTTTTTAATAATTTTGATTGATGAAATTCATATATTTTATAGTTCAGATGTTTTAAAAAATTAATAAACTATTTAATTACTGTTTAGTAATTTTCACAGTAAAGTTATATTTCATTAATTATATTAATAAATAATAATATTACCTTGTGGGAAAGGCATAGGTTGAACATTTGCTACATTTTGAAGTTTCTCCAGAATGAATAAAGTTGTTTGCAAAACTTCATTCTCATCTAATGGTTTTATTGTATTAAGGTAATTTTCAAACCAAGAACCTGTAAAAATAATAAAATATGCTATCCTAATAGTTTTAATAACATTTGTTTTAAATTACCAATAAGACTATGTTGACCGAGAGCTAAAGATTCGCTGAATGTAAATATGTCTCTGAGACCACCCAAAAAAACAATAATATATTCTTGAGATGTAGTACTTAATGTATCTGATAGCGCTGATCCATATGTAGTCATTGAAGTATTACGCTGTGAATGCAATATTAAAAATGCCACAGTACCTTTCCAATATGTTAATCTAACATTAGGATCCAATTTTTGTTCGGAGATTGTGTTTACAAGATGTTGATATTTAAGTGCCTAAAATTATAATTTAAAAATATATATATTGGAATAATTCCTATCATATTATTTATTACTATTTGTGACGTATCATCTGACATTAAAGCCAATGTTAAGAACAATGTTGTAAAATTGTAAAATCCAATATCATTAAATGACATGAGTTTACTTGGTGAGAATTTTGAATAAATTCTTCCTTTTAATTGATTCCAGTCTTTTGAGTTATATTTGATGTTTTGTAAATGAAGACCTGAAAATAGAATTATTAAAATAGTTAATAGACAGAATAGTTTTACATTCAATTTTATAATATAATTATGTATTTTTATTTAGTTAAACTCATTTAAATTGTGAGAATTAAAATTTGTAAATAATCTAAAAATAGTTACATACCAAGTAATCTTTGAAATAACTGAAAGCTATTGTAGTTTGATAATAGTTCAGATTGTTGAGCAGAAAACAAATTTGTCATTTGAATAAGAAGTTCAGATCCATTTTTACTTAAAAGACAAGACATTTTAAACAAATGATATTTTGTTGAATACACAGATAATAACAATAATGCATTATTATTATAATTATTTATTACCTGATACAAGCAATATTCTGAATCTTCATATCAGACGAATAGAACGTGGAGTTTAATCTTTTATGAAAATATTCCCATAATGTAAAAACCGGTTCAGTAATAGATGAAGTTAATACAGAATTTTCCAATAAACAAATGGCCAATTTTAGTTGAACTTCATTAGGTTCGTTATTAAGAAGTTCTTTGATAATAGATACTAAACTGCTATCTTTTAGGTCCTTATTAACATCATAAGTAATTTTAAGTTTATTTTGATAGTTAAATAAGGATCAAGTATGTGAGTATTTTTATGATAATAAATTGTATAATATCCACAATATTTAAGTAAAATAAATAAATTTGATATAGGTACCATTAGCTAACACATAGAAATAGAGAACTACATGGCTATTATAATTTATAAAGTTAGTAAAAATTTAATGTTACTTGTATATATTTGTAATAGAACATTGTTATTGTCCGGATAATAAAAATAAAGTTTTTAATGCATTTTTGACAACAATTATACTATTAATTTGTTGTTGTTCATTTTTTGTTATTATACTATGTGAAATAATTAAACCTGCATTTTTGACATAACATTTACATTATGTATCCTATTTGTAATACAATTATTTACTACGAGATAATTAAGTGAAAATTTGAATAATTTTTTTTTTTGTTCTTTTCAGAATCTAAAATAATCATTCTCGCTAACCTATTATATAGGTTATATCTGATAAATCAATTTAGATTATTTATAGTATTTATAAACAATATGTTCTAACACATGCAAAAAGTAACTTACTATAGATACTGATGTATTAGACCTGTGTAAACTATTTAAAAACCATAATCGAAATATTAATTCTTCGCAATCTACTACATTGACACACGTGAAAATTGTATTGAAAAACTGCCAAAAGTTCTAGTACAAATCAAAAAATGTAATCATTAATAAGTTAAAACTGATTGAAATCATAATATTTTTCAATTGATGAAATTACCTCAGAATTGTGTAATACTTGTTGTTTATTAATAAGATACTGTATGAGAACCAAATAATCATAAGAACATTCACAAAGTAATGCATTTTTGGAATTAAGGTCCTTGGGTTTTAACTATAATTTAATAATAAATAAAATTAACAAAATAATAACTATACATAAATGTGTATAATATTAAAGAATAAATAATTTACTTTTTTAAATATATTTCTGGACAATTGTACTATATCATTTAAAGCATTGTGCAAGGAACCTTTTAAAGCATCTCTACTTTTAGATAGTTCAGAAAGCAATGATAATTGAAACCAACGTACATCCAAATGACAATGATACAGGTGATAATAAATATTGTTCTGTAAATTTAAAAAAGTAATTTTTAATAATAGTAATTTTAAACTAGTACTGTAACATCTGTATTGAAATTAGACAACAAAAGTTATAAAATTACTAATCTAAACTTTCATCATTCAATATATCAACAGCTACATGCTAAAACCTTGTAACTTGATATTTTTCAAATTTCATCTTTATGTTTTTATGATTTTAGTAGCTTATGTTGTACATATTGTACAAATAATAAAGTGTATACTAAAACGAATTATATAATTAAATTGTAATTTCATATCATATTGAACCTATTAAATATTTTTATCTTTCCTGAATTGTCACAATTGACAATGTGAACAAATCGAATTACGAGCTTTTGTCACGTTGCTGTCATTATACATTATGATATATTAATAATAGTATTATAAAGTAAACCAATTTACCTTGATATCAGATAAAGACAATGCATGCTGTATGACAGTTTCAGATAAATTATGAAACAGTCCAAGAGCTGAATATAAATTGTCCAGTTCTGATACAATTTTTATTTCATGAGATTCCATTAACCAATTATAATCCTCACGTGAATTTATTCTATGAATATAGAATAATTACTATAATAAATTATTTTATATTTAAAAACCAACTATTTAAATTTATTACCTTTTAAAATTGTTTCGTAAAAATAAAAGAAACTCAGCAACTTTCTGTCTAACATCAGTATAATTCATTTTTTTACAATTACTTTGATCCTGAGATCTAAATGATTTATATTGATCTCGTGTAACAGAACTTAAAGTTAATAAATGTTTTCTAGACATAAAAATAAAAATGTAAAAATGACCTCTATAATGTACTAAAATGGATAATGAAAAAAGTATTAAAAACTAGGTATACACACTTTGCCATTTTAAATAATATAGGAATATCGTACACCAAACTATGGCCATTGTGAAATGAATAACCAAATAACGTACAACGGTCATATTGATCTATTTCATCATTTATTATAAAACTGTTGTAATTTTGTTCGTTTCTGACAAATTCTTCATTTGAAATATTTGTCCGACCTTTACAATTAAAACAAGAAGACGACGACATTGACTGATCTATAAGTAAGTGCAGGTACATTGTGTTTACTAGGAATTTTATATTAACACTCGGAAAATAACATCAATGTAAATCTAAAACAACTCAATGTAATTCTTTTTTAAATTCACTTACCGTTGACATTTTCTAAATTTTGTTCAGCAGTGAATAAATGCATATTGAAGTAATATTCAGTAGAAAAATTCACCGACAGCACAATGCACTTTTTAAAAATCAAAAATATTATGTTTATCCAAATTCAGAAATATTATCACTTTAAAATCATTTGTGTGTACAAACGTTTTGGCGGGAACTACCATGGGCATAAGATATTATCTCGTTTAGAAAATTTCATTTCGTTAAGTTGGCGTAACCTTTTTTTTTTTTTTCTTCCAAGATTTCGCGAATTTCAAATAGTATATATTCCAAGATCTCGCTAAAAATGGCACCCTTGAATTTCGAATTTTTTTCTAAACATACATTTTTCAACCATTTCAGATTGAAAAATACAAATGAAATGTTGGTGATTTTACGTTTTTTGTCAAAATAGCATACCAATAAAATAATCCTGAATACGGATTTTGGATATTTTTATTACATCATAAGATTACTTAACCTAACCTAACTTATGAATAATCGTGTATCAAATTTTCAAATGTTTATATGAAACCAATAAAATTGTATAGACATAAAACCAAAAAACTAAGAAATTTCAAGGGGCAAGAGAATTTTGAACATTTTACCGCGTTTATTGCGCAAGTATCCCCGTTTTATTCCTTATTAAAAAAGTACAAACAAAATCCAAGAATGACCTCCCCAGACGCCATTGTATCAACTAGACAATATTTACTACTAGAAACCATGATTATTAGAGCATGTCTTCTAGTCAAAAAGTTGTTCATAGACAGAAAAAAAAGCACATATAATAAAACTAATACATTTCCCACTTCACCTCATGATAATAAATATTAATAATTGAAATAGAAAAAATAAAATTAGTTGATACATTTTCAACATAAGTATATAAATTACAAACTACTATCAAAATAATCTGTATTTAATGTTGACAAAAACAATTTTACAAATAATTTAATAATACAAAAATTGCTAATAAACTGTTTATTTATTAACGCTTTAATACTTTTGTTCACTTTTATATGTTCTTATGAATTATGCTAATAATTGGTTATAATAATAAACCTTGGTAAAATATTGTTACATTTAATATATAAAAAAAAAGTATAAAAATTCAATGAAAAATAATTATAAAATATTTTTCAAATTAATTTATGTCGCCCAATTGGGCATAATTGTTCTGAATACCCACTGTTGATTTGCATTGTTTGTATCACATGGTGTTAGAATTAATTGGTTTGATGACGGATGAACACTTAGACACTTCCTCGTTATTGTGTGCAGTAACAATTTGTTGGTCTAAAAAAAGTAATTGAATGTAATTATAACTGTAAAACTAGTATACACAAAATAAATTCATAAAAAAATATTTATTAATTACATATTTAACCATGTACTTGTTAATAATTTGCTAATGTATCTATGATTTTAATAGAAAATGATTAATAACATTGTTAATAAAAGTAAATTCAGTTTTTTTTTTTAAACCACCAGTACGGATTTGTATGTATTATAAACAATTTTTGTAATATCTATATTGTATACTTTGAGTTACATATAGTATACTACCAAAATTTAATCTATTAACCAAATAATAATGTATAAAATGATTTATAAATCATACATACTGATTCATATTGCCATGGGCCATCAACAGTTCCCAGTGGACATGCAACTAATTTTACGTTCTGCCGATCTGCAGCAATACATCGTTCACCGACAGCTAATTGTCCTTTTGTATTTAATCTAAAGAGCTGTAAAAATATAAAATTTAAAAAATAATTTTTATAAGACCGAAGGTCAACTCATTTCACAATGTTGTTTTGTTTTTTTTTTTTTTAATTATAAATTGGTCTCACTTCTTTGTTAATGGTTAGTAGTTACTATGTGTTATTATATCTGGTTAGGTTAATCTATGGTAAAAAAATTATTATATTATTATACAATTTATTACTACTATTATTTCTCACCTGATTATTTCCCTGTCCATGACATAATTCTAAACCAACTAATGATGGTGGTTGGTGACCTCTGGTATCTAAGCAAGTTGATTTCCCAATATTGCGTAGCTAAATATAAAATTTATATAAACTTTAAATATTTTATATGTATATAATCAAATAAATAAATGTCTAACTTCTCCCCAGTGTAAATTTGGAGGAAGTTCGGGAAACTTTGTATACACATCATATGCAACATTTTCCATAAACCATGAAAAATCTTTACATTCCAGTTTATCCTTCAATTCCAATTGTTTGGTTATATCACCCATGTCTAAGAAGCGTGCTAATGGTTCACGAGTATAAAAAAATTCCTTATGTTTATCATCGAACCATGTTTCAATTACACGCTTGTAATTCTATAAAATTAAATATAATACATTTGCAAAAATTATACTTAAAATAATAATATTAAGAAAAATTTAATTCATACATATGTTATTAAAGGTCCTTTAACTTTTTTGCCAAGTTCTCCAAAATTATAAGGCATAAATCCACGGTAAACATGCCCTACACGTGAACAAGGTACCCATTCAATACTACCACCACACTGCCAAATCTAATAATTAAACATTGCCATGAATAAAATCAAAAATAAATATTAAAACAATAACAAAAAAACCAAATATCATTTTAGAGATTAATAAAACAAGAATCAAATAAAATAAAAAATATATATATATTTAAAATAGAAGAATAACATAGGAATATTATTTGTTTGTCTTTGTTATTCTAATACATGATGATTTTTAACATTTTTATTACATATATTTATATATGTAATAAATTATAAAAATTTATACATTGACATTAATTTGATTGTTGAACATTATACATTAATAACAACAATAATAATAAACACAAAGTCAGAACAAAATATTTGAAAATTTCAAATTTTTGATTATTCTGCATATTAAATATTTGAATACATTTTCTTTATCTTACTTTAAATGACAGCTCAAAATTTTCTCCTCCCCATACAAGAAGGCCAGGATCATATGCTCCGAGTTCTAGAAAATAACTTCTATCCATTGCAAAAAGACCACCTGCATGTGTCGGCGATCTAGATATTTTTACAATACACACATATTAAATTAATAATTTTTTTTTTTAATAGAAACCTAATCAGAATATAAATATTACTTATAAGGTTCACTTTTGTAAGTTCGTCTTTTTTCTTCTTGAGCAGGTATTTCAATTTCTTTATACAACATGCCCCATTCAAATATACCACGGAAGGAATCATCTTTCCCATAAACCGGACGGAACTCCCAATTATTATGATCAACGCCATCAATCAGCGGTACAGTCATAATTTTTCTTTTAACAAAACCAATTTTTAAATATTAAAAAAAAACTGGAAAGTTAGTTGTCTATCAGATAGCATTAATTTTTTTTTTTACAAACAGGGCACAGATACTTATTTTTATTTTAAATATATAAATTTGATCTGCTTTAATATTTATGCCTGTAAATAGTAACTTGCAAAATAGTTAAGATTTTAGTGATGGCAAGGGTATTTTAGAGTTGTAATCTCTTATGTTGTGTAACCAGAATATAAGATAAACAGGCGTCTACAAATTTGTCTCAAATTTGTAATAGAAAAGCACTTATTACAACATTTGATGTAGTGTTATCTTTCAACCACTTATATTGACTATTCAAAATGAAAAGAGAGAAAGAAATGTTTTAGAACATCTGCTGGATATAATTAATTTTGTATGTTTTCCTTACAAAACAAATAATAATCAATTAAATTACCTTTTGATCTTAGTGAGCTATATTTAACCTGGTAAAATTAAGTTTTTAAATTTATATATCATATAAAAATAATAAACATATATTTTATGTAATACTTGTCTCGTGCAATAGGAGCTATTAAAGGTGGTAACCAATTGTATCCAACTTCACAATGTGCATCCAAAAATAATATTATTTCTCCCTTAGCATTTTTAGCACCCTTTGATCGTGTTCTAATTAGTCCTTCACGTTCTAAATTTCTGATAAGTCTTACTTTACCATTAAATTGTTCAATATAATATTCTAATTTTTTTTTTAAATTTTCTGGAAACAATTTAATATTTTTAAGTTGGAATTTTACCATTCAAGATTATTTTATAAATTACCTTTATTACTAAAGTCATCAACTAATAGAATCTCTTCTAAAAATTGAGGCGGAGTTCTATTAAGAATACTGTGTACAGTTCTTAATAAAGATGACCACCCTTCATTATGAAATACTATTATTACACTAGTACGTGGTAACTGTTCTGGATACGTCCAATATTTACATCTAGAAAAAGTACAAAACTATTAATATTTAAAAATTAAATTTATAATTTAATAAAAATGTATAAGTGGGCTTATTAATATCTATGTATATAAAAATATAAATGTATAAAATTTAACATTACTCTTCCATGCGGAGATCTGGAATTGATCTATTGAGAGAGATATCGTCTGAGCAAGCCATATTCATACCGTATTCAGATAGAGATTGTAATGCTTCGTTTTCTCTATCACTTGATACATGATGAGGTTGACCATTTTCACCTGGACCGGGTTTATTAACGGGAGGGAAATATTCAAAATTACCATTGACTTTATCATGATAAACTGGTATCTAAAAATTAGGTGAAGTTTAAAATATGTATTTGAATTAGAGTAAGGAAAATTACTTTATTAAGTAAATTCTTACCAGATTTGAAAATCTTGAATGTCCGGAAAGCAATGATTCACGCGAGTTGTGTATACTTTCTGAACGATTATATAATGCAAACAGTAATAACAAAATAACAAATGCGCCAATACTGATTTTGGCAAATCTATTGCGTTTGAGCTGAATAATTCTAAACCGTAGAGACATATTTGATGTTATAAAATGAATACCTAAAACACAATTAGCGATAAAACATTATTTGTTCTAAAGAATATAATGAATTGTAATTTTTGTAAATAAAACTAATAATTCGAAACTAGGAAACGCATGTATTGCGATGGATAATATAAATTTCACTTGAGTTAATTTATTAAGGTAGTTACTTACATTAGCAATGCAAAAACAATCCCTATGTAGAATATCGTTAGGTGATGTCCGAATACATATAATAATTTGGTTAGGAATCTTATTTACGTAAGCAGCAAATATATATTAAAAGACGGTATTTTTTATAATACCTCATAGAATTGATTAAAAATCATATTCCATGTTATAATGGTGTGAAAAATTGTTGACGTATTAAATTTTGAAATTTAGTTGTTTGCATTTGAATGATAACGGAGTAGGCGATAAGAAAAAATATTATCAACATTAATCACTGATACCACGTATAATGTTTTGTGATACCACGTCGCTGGTCCAAGAAGTTATTAGTTTGAATACGAGTGCTGCGCTCTTTCGGTAGATTTATCTTCAGAAATAACTGTGGTCAAATCTATTTTACGCGGGACATTTATACTCTTTACGTATTTACAGTAGAGTTACCAAAATTTCACAGCACATTAATAAGAACATTTGTCTATATTGGTCGCTGTTGTTATTCATTAAGTCGTCTGTAAGTATTTGTTTCCGACAAAATCGGAATTTGTCATGTACAACCTACTCTGATTATTATCCACAAAACATTAAACCACGACTAACTTCTCAGAAGCTGCAAGATCCTTATAGTTTTAACATCTGAAGTAAGTCAACTATACACCTCATGTATTATTCCCGCACGTTTAGCAAGCCGGGGGACCACCCATATGTTGTGTTCCATTAGTAAGTATTTGTACGAGTAATTCCGAAACGTGTATATTGATATTTTCAAAGTTTTCAGAACTTAAAATTAAGGTCATAAATAAGTCATAAATATGCATAAAAACAGAAGAGGGCACAATGCGTATTAAGTACATATAATATAAAAAACTGTGCAAGTGTTGTTCACGTAAAACGTTTTGTTAGCTAATATACGTAGAACCAATGGAACAAATAATATGAGCTTATCTCAATTGTTACAATTTTAAGTCCTATCTGATCTTGGTCGAATTGCACTTTTTATATAAATTACTGGTTTTTTACACGGATCATGTGATTTTTCTGATCAACGATCCCTTTTTATAATTGATTTCAGGAAACTTTCGCGTCTGATTATATGTCTAACACACGACAGATTTAATTAACTAAACGATATTTTTATATATATATATATATATAACACAATGGAATAAATTATTACTGAAAATATTTTATGCAATTTCATAGGATCTGAATATTTATAGTATTGTTACGGATTCTATACTAACCTCGCGTATTTATTGGGTAATAATAAGTAATGATGGACTTGTAACAAGGACGCTATATAAGGACATAGTATAGGTATGCGCGTACATAATTCGTTATACGAAAATTAAGTCAAAACAAGGCCGACAAGCCGATTAGAATAAGAACTTGACATGCGAATGAATTACACACGTGTAATCAGCAAACAGGGCACGAACGGCAAGCGGACACCGCAAGTCCGAGGGCCACGCAACAAGGATATGACAAGAACCAAACACTACGGCCACCACCAACAGCGGACCCGTCGAATCCGACTATATAAGAGCCCCGGCCGAGAGCAGGAGGAGGTTCGGGTTCAGATTCAGTCAATCAGCCAATCAGTCAGAGTAAAGTCCAGAGAGGGACGTCGACATCGTGCCAACCAGTCGTGTCATTCCGAAACTTCTTAAAGAGCTATACGAATTGACCGGGGTTTGGTAGCTCATTATATTAAATTGTAAAATATCCTAAATTCAAACAACGTAAAATAAATCATTGAGTTAAGTCTCATTGAGTTTACATTTTCTACCCGTCTTAGTACTGTCTCTAACTGGCACGCAACAGAAATGGTTGTAAACATAATTATTGCATTACGATTATAAGTTAGGACTTATTATGTTTTTTTTATGAAATACAATAATAAAATGTTTGAAGGCAGGACAACGTAACCACATTTAAACTATCGATAATGATTTTTTTTTTTTTTTTCATTGTTATATTGAAAATAAAAATTCTTTCGAATTAATTATAACTAATTAATAGACATGAATAACGTTTTGATATTATTACGAATTTTCCTTTTTTTGTAAAAAATTGTTATTATTATTACGGGCTTGTAACGATTGGGCTAAGTTGAAATCAGTTATTTTGTTTATTGCTTCTCGATTAGATTAGAACTAGAAATCCAAAGATATCTATGTACACTTTTTGTTTAAGTCGTCGTAGAGCATTTTTTAATTGGCATTTAATAGTTTTGCTAATATTATTTAAAATACCATTTTTTTTCCGTCTGCTGGTTTGTAAATGTTATTCGTATTAACGATAAATATTATTTTTGTTAGCCAGACACCTTAAATAAATATTGATAAATTGCATCTATGACGCCGTTTATTTGGGTGGATACCGTTAGCACAGCATCTATTTATTATTCATCCTAGCTTGGAAAATATTTAAATGTTACTTAAATGTCAACACTTCGAACCGTATGCATTCTTCAGTAAGTACTAAAAACAATATTATCATCTAAATAATAGACGTCGGCAAATTTATTTTTACCTTTGCCGACAAAAACACATGTTAAGTACCTTTAAACTTAGGTCCACAATAATAACGTTAAACATTTTTTTTTTTTTTTTTACATTTTGATACCTTTTAATGCGATTCTTTTTAAACGTTAACGATGCGTTCGTCCATTTAGAGTCTAAATTCGTAGCCCGCCGAAGTATTCCAACCGGCCGCGAAAATATCATAAAATTAGAAATTTGTATAGGTAATGAATGTGATTAAAAATAAAAATAATAATTTAAAACAAATGTTACTTCAATAAGCTATTAAAAATTATAAAATATTACGATAATTTTTTATTTAAAAGTAAAATAAATAATACTTTAAAATATTTAATACAAATAAATTAGTATGAAATTTGTATTTGTTTTTCTTAAATCAATTTTTCAATATTTGGAGTGAAATGTGTAACACCAATTTTTAATAAGGAGTGAAAAATGTTTATCAGTTAAACGAGACCTTTCTGAACATTTTGCGTAAATCATACGGGAAAACGTTTGTTCGCAAATATAAGTAGAACCAAATAATGTAAATATACGCACTTTTAATTTATACGTTTTTTTTTTTTTTTTTGAACTGGTCTAGTTTCTAGGGATAACGAATGAATAATCTTTGTCCGTAATTTATTGCACGTACATTTTAAAAGATCTGTTAAAAATGAATAAGCACATTATTATTATTAAGCACAATAATAATTGTGTTTTGATTGGGACAACACATCTTATTAAAATGCGGCATTTTTAGTTGTATAGGTTACAGTTATATATATTAGGAGTACCCCTATAGATTATTAAGTTCAAAATAATGTGAGCAAATATTAAAATAAAAAAACTACATTGCGTGTAAAACAAAAACAATAAATGTAACTATTATATTAGTAAAGTAGATAACTTTTTTTTTTTTTTAATATTTACATCTACAATTTATACAATTCTTTGTACAATATAATAATTAGATTTGATAAAAAAAAGAAGAGAATATAAAATAACGGTTAATAATAAGGATGGGAAGTTATCCATTGATAACACCCGGAACGTGCATTGGTTATTGAATAATGACTATTAATGTAAAAGATCCCTACACCATTTTCTTTTAAGTCTACGTCGAGGTTTATCGGGTAGTGTTTTAGATGATAATTTTTTGATTGGTGGATTAGCGTGCGATTGGAGTTTGTTATGGAATCTGGTGTAGTATGTTTTGGAGATTTGATTTAGGGTTTGGATTTTTAAGTCTTTATGGAGGTTGGCGTTTGTTAAGTACCAAGGAGCCGAGGAAACTAGACGGAGACAGATGGACTGGAAGGCCTGTATTGATCTGGTGTTGGAGGGTTTTGCGGCTCCCCATAGTTGGATGCCGTATGTCCATAGTGGCCTGAGTAGAGACTTGTAAATTAGTAATTTGGTGTCAATGTTCATTTTAGATCTCAATAGTGGTTTTAGGAGGTGTAGACGGGAATTAAGGGCTTTTCGTTTAGTAACTATGTGAGGATTCGCGACACTAGCGACATTAGCGTTTGTTTGTGTCAACGTTTTGCCAGTCGAATTCATTATCTGATCCGTCGGTTGAAGATGATAATTTCGTCGCGTGTTTAATTAGTATCGTAATGACTAGCGGCAATAAGCCTGCTTTTATTTTACTGCTTGTCTTACTTGGTGGCTTGGTGTTAGAGCTCATGGCGTGGTAGGATGGACCCTTGTCTCGAGTTGAGGCCGGTGGCCGACGAATCGATATAGACCCACGTTATGTGAATTTAATAACCAAAATACTCAGAAGATTTGCGCAAGCCGAGGCTTTGTTTGTGAAGTTAAATTTATAATAGGTAGAAAAATAATTAAGCATGGAATACTCATTAAATTTTATAAAAGTCACGATAAGCGATAACGCACATGTGCTCCGAACAGCTGTCACAGCATAACAACTAAATTATAACTTATAAACGCTACTCTTTCTCAATGGTTCATCAACTGGAAAATAAAAATCAACGAATCGAAGTCCTCCTTTGTCACTTTCTCGCTCAGACCCCATAACTGTCCAGCTGTAACTATCAACAGCATCATCATTCCTCACTCGAATGAAGTTAAATACCTTAGTCTCACTTTTGACAGGCGCTTAACCTGGTCTCTTCATCTTAAAGACAAGAGTAAGAAACTTAATTCCAGACTCTTTCTGTTAAGGCCACTCCTTCGTTCCAACCTAACCATACCCATCAAAATCATTTTATATAAAACCCTTCTTCAACCAATATGGACATACGGTATCGTAATATGGGGCTCTATCAAGACCTCAAATAAAAGGACTATTCAAGCTTTTCAAAATATCTCTAAACGTCTAATAACTGGTGCACCCTGGTTTGTTTCAAATGTCACCTTAAATTCCGACCTAAAATTACCTTCCGTCAATGAAATTGCTGCTATCTACTAAAAACGCTTCCACGCCAAACTTCAACATATTCCAAACCAATTAATCAATGAGTTAGCTTCATTAACACTTCCTGGCAACCCAAACAGACGCCTCAAAAGGAACTGGTGCCGTGATTTGAAATCATAATTATCAACAAATTATCAAATTATTAATAATATTATTATGAGGTATCACAACTGTGTGATTCCTCTTCATGTGTATATAAATCTTAATTGTCTTTAAATTATTATTAGTATTACTTATTGTACAAACTGTACAGATTGTAATTTTTCAAATAAAGTCAAATTTTAAAAAAAAAAAATAAAAACTTATAAATGCAACGATGTCACATTTATATTCGATTGCCATCAATGTAGGGCCGCGTTAACTATAGTTTTTTGTTCGAAAATACTATTCCGGACCGTATTTTAGACAAAAATATTTCATCCAAACTGTATTTCATTCGAAAATGTTTTGTGTTCGAGTGGGTAGGCTCATATTAATTATTCAATGAATGTAACGCTTTATTGCGGTAGGTGCCAACTATACTCTGTTCAATTTAAGAGTGCCCAAACTCGCGCATGCGTACTGAGCAGCCGACAACTGTCGGACCCCGGGGGCGAGATCAAACGCTCTGCGATTGGTCGGCATTTGTATGACCGCGGCGGCCGTTATCTATCGGAGTCGTCGGCGCGCCGCCGTGTGTATACGCATGGTAATAAAAACAAAACATATTTTCTCCGTCGCGTAACATATTATATATTATAATAGATTTATTTCTTTTCAACCGGAGATGGTCCTGCTTGCTCGTCTTCGTCGTCGTTGTTGTAATTATCCATATTAAAAAAATAATACAAAACGATTGAAACAACGGACGGCGCGAGAAACAATAACAAAAATGTTCAATTTATTACAACCACGGTGCGTCGTGAAAACGTTGTGATACTATACTCACTACGTATAAACGCGCGTCGGCATACCCACAGCGTTCCCCGTAGCAAGATAAGCAAGACACGTGCGCGAACAGAACTAGTTTTCGTCCCAGCGATTGGGGCGCTCTTAACTTGAACAGAGTATACTTGTTTGCATTTTGTCTTCAATTTTTCGATTTTATTATATTTTTAGATTATCACCTATACTGCTATTATGGTTAAAAAAATTGCCCATTTATTGTAAAATCAAACAAAAAAAAAATCCGTAAACGAAAAAAAAAAACTGCAAAAAGTATAAACATGATAACAGGGTCTCGAACAATCATTTTATTTATTTATTCATGAGCCGTCTTGCACAGTTACATAACGAAATATTTTCTACCAAAATATGGTTAAAAATGTTTATACTAAAATAATTATCAAAAGAAATACGATTCTGATAAAATATTCTAATATTTATTGGATATGCAAAGTATGTTTCTATTGCAAATACTTTTCAGATAAATATTTTTCGTAAATATTATTTTCGGACATTTAAAGACCTCCGCCAACGTTACACTATCGATTACGATTTTTATAGAAAATTAATTAAGTAATTCGTTTTTAACAAATTACTTTTTCCATAAAACTATTATAAAACATACATCATATTATACACATCATTTGTTTAAATCTTATTCTAATTTTGTAATAGTAGGTGCTGATTTATTATAATACAGAATTGAAATAAATACGCAATAATGAAAATAGTAGTTTAATTAATTTATAATGTTTTTGTTTTTTAATTTATATTTATTTATATTATTATGTCTTTGAAATAAAATTTTAAAACTGAATATAAACGGTATGTTCTTACCGTAGAATTAAATATGTATTGTAATTTTTTTAGATCATTTTTGGTATATGAAATACAATCAGATAAACATTGTTGATACCCACAAAAAAAAAAAACTCTTGTGGATTAGATTTTCTTCATGTCTAGGTGGTGAGTACTAATATATACGTAATGGTTCTACGTCAAAAGAGTGAATGCGAAAGAGTGAACGCAAAAGAACGTACGAAATTATGATAGATCTTGTATTTAACTTTTTATATGAAGTAGAACATTAACTTTGCACCACGACATAACACAATTAAATGATACAAATAGTATAAACTTAAATATTTTATTCTAGTCTATTCTGATTTCCGATATAGTTACCTATTTTACCGGTCATCAAAGTCGATTAAATTGAATGTGTTACTGCTCTTTTGACAGTATACCATATAATATAATGTATATTATATTTTTATTTTTACAATAACTATGTTTTTATAAATAAGTTAACTATTCAATTTTTCAACTTGGATATTATAGGTGAAATGAATTCAAAACAGAAATTCATAAGTAATACTACTACTGAAGTAAAAAGAACCGAAAGGCTTTTTCGAAAATGTAATTTTCTAAATAAATCAATTATCAAAGACGATTCGGATGATTTCAATCAATCGAATATCACGAACACGAGGAGAAAGATTAAAATTTCTGACTTTCATGAAATCAAACCGGAAAAACTAGCGATTCGCAGCAATAGAACTAAAATATCAATTACCAATGACGATTCGGATGATTCTAATCAATCGAATACCGCGAACAAGAGAAAAAAGATTACAATTTCTGACTCTAATAAAACCAAACCGGAAAAACCAGTGATTCTCATTAATAGTGCTAAAAAATTAAATAATCGAATTTCAGTTCCTGAAACTTCTGTAAAAATTGGTCCGTGTAATATTGATGTCAGTAAAGCGTCCAATATTGAACTTTCTTTAATCACTATTATAGAGAACGAGGCTACAAACGCGTTTACAACGAATTCATCAAAAACTACTAAAAATAAAATATCTCACGAATCTATAAGTTTATCTAAAAATACGTCTGCGGCACATTTGATTGTAAATAAAAACCATGAAGTGGTACCTAATGGACTCCAAGAGATCAACGGTGATTTTGCGTTTATTCGGAAACATAGTCGCCCCTCGTTGAAAAGAACAAAATTACAAAAACCCTATGACGTAGTCAATCCTTGTGACGACAAAGTCAATCAACAAAGAACTAAGAATCTGTTGAAAATTGTTGAAGAACTACACAATGACAATAAATCAACGTTGTCGAAAGAGCTCGATGATAATACCGCGGAAGTTATTAACGACAATGCCAATAACAACCCGCAAAAAGTGACAACTTATGAAAATCAATTACCAATGAATATTAAAATCGAAACTGATGAGGCGTGTAGCGCAAAGGCTATAATCAAACTTGAAGTTGCTGTAGATAAGGAACGTATTGCACCCACGGAAACTGCCCCGAGCGTCTATTTGTCTCCTGAAAACTATGGCGCGAGTGATCTACAATCACAACTATTAAACGATTTAGGCGCACTTGAACGTGAAATTTGTCATCTTTCGAAATCTTTGATGGTTCCATCTAATACGGTTACAAATATGGCCGTAGAAAAATATTCAGATTCGATAACGCCGTCTATGCTAACAGTATCGCCAATTGTTACTGACGATTTTGAAGTCAATTTGACACATGACGAAAATTCTTCGTCTCATTGTAATGTAGACGATGAGTACATAATAGACTCTATTAGAGAGAGTGTAGTTTACGAAAAGACCAACTTGAATAACCTAATGGGCGAGCTTTCGAAAACAATGCCCTCGTGGAACATAAGCATCATCAATGATCCATCGCCGAGATACGTTATCTCTCAAATGTCAATTGGTATGAACGGTTTACCAATTGTGAATAAGTCAATTGTGTTGGATAGATACTTCAGGGCTTCTGTTTACGTTAATCAGTGTTTAGAGATAAAATACTGTAAACATTACAGATCGGTGGCTGAGATCTTCAAACTTATAAAAGCGTTAAATAATAACATGTCATAGATATTTACCATATATAAAAATTGTTTTTCACATTTTTTTTTTTTTGTTAACTACCTTTTTGTTAATTACCTTTTGTTATAAACCATTTTTGGAATAGAAATAAACGCGTACATTTGTTCGTAAATGTATAGATTTATATATATTTTTTTTTCATGTTATGGGCATCAGCGTAACTAGTGGTAGGAGGTAAACGTTGATGATCTTGGGTGTTTTAGAAAACCCTAATTAATATATATGTATATATATATATTACTAACTACCATCACTTGGCTTTGCTCGGGTCAAGTTTGTTGGTTATCCAGAATCGTCTAGCTGTCCCACACGGCTTTGCCCGTGTATAGTATTGAACGAAAATCATTTTTAAATTCAGAGCGAAGTGTTGAATGTATTGGTTTT
Source organism: Tuberolachnus salignus (assembly GCA_956483605.1). NCBI lineage: Eukaryota > Metazoa > Arthropoda > Insecta > Hemiptera > Aphididae > Tuberolachnus > Tuberolachnus salignus. The sequence continues at coordinate 9,071,721 of OY101430.1, forward strand.
AATGTGATTTGTGCTTTTTTTAAATTTTTTTTCTGTCTTAATCTAATTAAATTGGTTTTTTTTAAAAAAAAATTTAATTTAAGTTTCAATTGGCCTTTTCTGGATACGCTACGTTAAATGTCTCCCTTTCCAGGGCCAGCACAAATAGATTTTGTTTGTATGACACACGTGACAGAACCACGTACAATTGACAATGGGAAAAACATTGGACGATTAGGTTTAAACCTGCAATGTTTTATATTTGGTTTTATATTATGTGCTTTATTTATGGTCGTTGAAAAATTGTACCGGAAATCGGAACCGTCTTAACCAAAATGATAGATTATCATTGACATCATTGGTATTCTGGAGATCAAAACCGTTTCCCCAGCTCCACGGCAAAGAAGTATCGTACACTCAAACAGATAGTTTTTTTTAAAGATTTTATTCCTCGATTCCTTGCAAAGGAAATCGGACCTTTGATCTCGTGGAGCAACATTCTCAAGTATAATTCGGATGAACTACATAATATATTTCGTCAAAGGCATCCGTTTTTTTTTACTCCGGGATAACCTTCGACGGTGGTTCCTAGTTTTCTCTGTTGGAATTATTTGGTAGATGGTCTATTATACTATAATATTATACTAACTCAAAGAAAAAGAAATTAAGCAACCACTTGAAATGTCTATAATTACTGTATTTTTTTTAGCAGTATAATAAAACCGAAGGCATAGGCCTTCGGTTTTATTTTATTATATTATTATATTATTTATTTATTTTATTTTATTTTTTTTCTATTTTATTACCGAAGCATTGTAATTTATCATGGCATTGTGTATCAACTCAATAAGAGGATATTTAGCACCGCAGAGTCCGTGAAAGTCATCTAAATCTAAGGCCCAAATCATTGCTCCAGCGTAACCTTTGGATTTGAGATAATCCAATTTGTACGTTAAACTTTTTGTATTATCATAGCCGACCCACTGATCGCCTGTAACACGTCACATTTTATCGACTGCATATTAAAAGTCATATTCTATATTCGTATACCACAAAGCTGGGCGAGTTAACCAATTTGTTAAACTAGTTGAAGTTATAAGTTATCTAAAAAAAAAATAATAATAACTAGGTAAGCTACTATACAAGACTCATGTGGGTATATCACAGGCCACAAGTTCTATGTCTATAATTTTCGTCGAAAAATAAATGCAAAAAACATACGAGGTTTTTTTTACAAAAAATTCGTAAGCAACTTAAATTTTAACAACCATTCTGACATTCAAACATTCTATTGTGTTTTACATAGTTAAATTAAAAGTTATCAAAAAAAAAATAACTATGTATCATTTGCCTTTTTAACTATAGCCATATAGGTACTGCCCAGCTTTGATACCTATCCATATATATATAATACGTATGTAAAAAAAATACCTTTATACATATACGGACACAGTCCTACGGAGTCCCACATTTCGGTCCAAGCATTCTTTTCGCATTGCAAATTCATACATATCTCGTAATAAGCCAAGAATCCGGCCTCCCTAGTGTACGTCCCCGGTTCGCCGCCCACCGATCCGGGTTTAACGGGAGAATTGATACTGTGACTTTGATTATTGATCACAGTAAATGATCTTCCGTAGAACGGCATTCCCATTACTAATTTATCCGGCGAACAGCCGAGGTTCACCCACAATTGCATCCCGTCGGCCTGTACGAAACCACACAATATCCATGAAATTTATTCACGTCTGATAAAAATTGATCACAAATATATTTAATTGTTTTGATTACGCACAACATTATATGAGTTCGGTATTGAAACTGAAGGATTTCGGAACAACGGACTATGAACGCCAACAAATCCGTCCGTGCTCACTCGTAGATCGTAAGCCATTACGTGAATAGCGTCGACTGATCTTAAATTAAATTACTATATTTATATATATATTTAATAGGTATAATTTCCAATTGAAATATTCACGTGGGATAAATTATATAGATACAGAATAATACATAATATTATGTAAGGGCATTTCCATGTTTTTTTTCTCCCGAAAGTCAAATTAATTGGTATCAATTGTCGTTCTAAATTTAATAGAACAATATTTGTTTTGCGTACTTTTTTTATATATATAAAAACGCATATAATTGTTTAGGGAATTTAAGTTTTCGAGCATTTCTTTGAAAAAAAAAAAACGAATGTAAAATCCTATTTATGAACATAAATAAATTTTTTTTCTAATTACGTACCTATGCTATTGATTGGCAAAAAGTGAAGGTATCAAATAATACATTAATATCTCAATACATCGGACAAACCAAGAGCATTTGTATGAGAATTTTCTAGCCGAGTTTTCAAAACTGCAGATGGTAAAGTTTAACATTTAATAGCATTTATACAAAAAATAAAAATAAAAACGATTTAAGCCAATTCTAAACAATTATGAACATGATGAATACATATTTAAAAAAAGAAAGGTAGGACAATGACGTACACACAGTCCGCTGTTCGCACCATGGTAGGTCACTGGTTTATGTTAAATACCACCGAATAGAAATTTCGCATATTTTATAAGGTCACAAAACTTTTCATAATACCCTTTATAATAAGTAGAGCGTAGATTGTTACCTAAAAACATATTTGTATTGGTTATTTGTAACTACCATATTCAAACAAAACTAATTTGTTTTGCATATAAGTGCATATTTTGTTAATATTTTTTTAGAGAATACAGTATGTTCAACGATAAAAGTAACATGAAATATTTCGACCGCATGACCATGAAATTTAATTAGAATTTTTTTTTTTTTTTTTTACTACATGTAAGACTTAGTATTATTATACCTATTTTTGCAAAGTTTAAATTTTTTAAAAATAATTCCTGAATAAAAAGAAACAAAATTTGTTTGAATTTCATTTCCTCTTTTTGAGTTCGAATTGAAATGACATTAATATTTTTTTATACAACTTTGACTAAGACAGTTTTTTTCTACCTTAAAAATTTACTAATTGAAAGCGAGTTAAAGTCTTGCTACAATTTTGCAAAGATCCAATGTGATTTCGTATGATTTTTCGAAACTTAAAATCACTTTCAAATAGTAAATTTGTATTGTAGAAAAAACTTTACAATCAAAGTTGTTTAAAAAAAAATGAATGTAATTCAAATTCAAACAAAAAAACTTAAAATTTGACAAAAATAACTGTGATATTAAGTCCTTTATGCAGTAACCCCCCCCCTCCCCCCGAGTTAAATTCAAAGTCACGCGTTCGAAATATTTCGTGTCACCTTTAATCATTGAACACACTGATATTATGTATACATTTATGAAATAATATATTTTCAAATTTTTTAAGTGAATATAATTTCCATACTCTAATTAGTTTTCAAACCTACGGCCAGAATCAGAATTAGGTTTAGGTATAATAATTCATAGAAACTTACCGACATAGTTCTGGAACGTTATAACCCTCTCTCACTCGGTATTCCGCCAAGGGCGCCGCTATAGTAATCTGCCACGATTTATTCTCGGCGTCAAACGCCTTCCGTAGTTCGTTTACGAAAAGACTAAAGTTAATGTAATCCGACGGATTGCCGTCACGATCCTTGGCAACAGGATATTCCCAATCAAGATCAACTCCATAAAAGCAGAACTTCTTGAGGAACTCTGCATATAATGTGAATATAATATAGATATAATAATATATAAGTACAATTCAAAAATATTATATTATATTATAAATGATGAAAAATATTATACTCGCCTATTAGGCTTTTGATAAACGTTTGCCGTCTGTCCGGGTAGGACACTAAATCAGAATACTTTTTGCCACCTTCATTCCAACCGCCGATACTCACCAAAAACGTAACTTGCGGATAATTTTTTCCAAGATCTGTAAATTTCTTGAATCCGTTCTGGGATATATCAATCTGAATAATAATAAAAATTAACATAATATTAAAATCATACCTATAATTGGCAACAAAAAAAATGTAAAAAGTGTAATAATAAAAATTACATCAGGATCCAGAACTTTTACAGACCAAGTCGTGTTGTCTAAGCCGATGAAAGCATAACAAATATGGGTACAATCTTTAACTGGTATATCGTCAATGGTAAATTTTCCTACACCGGGACGATAAATGGACCAACTGGTAAAATAGCAAACAACTTTCCCACAGTCTATACATGCAAATTACACGAACAATTTCACAATTAATATGTTTAATATGTTTTATAAAAAGATAATTATGAATAATTGTATTACATGAATTGAATAATCAATTTATGCAAATTAAACCTAAAAAATAACCTGTAGCGGAAATCCAGCAAAACAACACAAACACCAAAATAGGATAATGCCTTCCCCAAATCATAATTATAGAATTAAAAATATTTTTCGACTGGGTATTTGACGTGATAGGTTTGGTGCCTTTTGACAATTATTCTGCGGACAACGAACTGCTCAGTGCAAATGTTTGAAAAAACTGAACAAATAGTTTTTGTTTTAGTAAAACACTGTGCAAATATTAATGTTGTTTGGTTTTCTGTTTGGCCTTCTACATACTGTGCATTAAGCGCCCGTGCATTCGCAACAGTTAATAGGCTTACCTACGCAGTCGAAATAGTAGTAATATTGAAACATATAATATTATACACGCCTAGATATATTATATAGCTGAATTTTTAGGTGAAATGTTTGTACAGCCGTTTGATGGTGTTTAAAATTACTGTACAGTTACGCACTTGAGTTTTTATCTCGGAAGGGAACGGATTGCACACTAATTTATGCATATTAAAGTCATAACTGGGGTCGGGGGTTTTAAAAACCTTTCGATTTTTAAAACAAAAGATAGCAAAATGTCGGGAAAACGCTAACATAATTTAACAAGCAAAACACAAATTATATAATATACTCATTAGATAATTATGTGCGCATATGACTAAAAAATGTAACACTATTTTATTTATTATGAAAATGTATATATATATTTTTTTTTATTCCAGCAAATCTATTTATAACACCGTCACATTATAGTTTTAATAATTCAATTTATAGATTTTCAGCGTAACGAGGACTGTATTGGTTTTATTATATCTATGCTTTCTTTTCTCAATCTGTAAACAACTTTTCTACCGAAAATGTTCTGCATGTTACCCAGATCCATGTCCATGTCCAGTTCAGTCAGGACCGGTGCTGGGCAAAACCTGATGGGACTTTGTCATACATTTTTTTTAAACATTTTTACTAACTTAAAAAATAAATTCTGGTACAAAAATTATTTTAAATGATGGTACAGAGGTATATAGATAATGATGAGAAAAAATATAAAACACTAAACATTACAATGTAATTCCACCGAAGTTGGAAGTATTTTAGAACATAATAACAGAGAATCCTTCAGGTTTGATGCAAGCGGACGCTACAATCGGACACCTCCTCATCTTAGCAATATTTGCTACTCGAAAGGTCTCAGTATTCTGGTAACGGCGGTCCACTTTACCCGCCTCCCGAATTCGCGGACCCCGTCTGCGTCAGGGCCGCTGTCATCAGGTCGGTCACCACTTAAAATAATCTTAACTAGCGAAAACCACGAATCCAACCACACGCCGCAGTCACGGGCAGCGGTGAGGCTATACACGACTCGCGGCGAGGATTACTTTTCGATACCGTGCGTGACCGACTTCGTGGGCCAGTAATCACCTGTACTACCCGTCGTTAAAGTTAAGGGTTGGACATTTTGCGTTCCCAAGGCCCTGACGTAAATTAGCGAAAAGAGATTCGTCTGAATCCGAATGAACCCGGGGAATTACTGACTCGTCATTGTAAACGATGTCCGGTCTCTCGAGTGGACCGGTATTACCGAGAGGTATCTGCGGTCGATTACTCGAGCGCGAAAAGACCTTCAGTAAACCAGGCGGGAGATTCAGCTCGTAATCTATCGTCCCCACCCTCATAAGTTTGATGGGTAAGCCAGGGTACTGACTGCAACTCCAGAATTTGCATAATCTCGGTTTCATTACCCGGGTAATTACTTACATCTAGCACCGCAAGATCTAACATTAATTAGACATTTTTTTATTTGAAAGAAAAATCAATACGCAATTATAGGGCACTTCTTAACGGATTTATGTACTGTAAAATAACATCAAACTTCAGAATCATACTGCTTTGATAATTGTTTATAATTTTAGATTCTGAATGATGCGAGGAATGTATTTTGGCTTTACTATATATGATGTGGTTTTTTTTTCGTTCGTACAATTTTTAACCGGAAAACTCGTCCCAATCATTAATAAATTTGTTTCTTATAACAAATGTTGTTCAGTCGGTACATTGGCGATGCCGCCATTTTATAGGTCGTATAGAATATAATATGTAATTTTAAATATAATTTTACTACACCCGCAGTAGTATCGCATTATATAAAGTTTAAACTTTAAATTGTAGTACCTATACAAAGCACTTACCTGTTGTCTAGTTAATAGTTTATACTGTATTATAAATAAAAATAAGTTAAAAAAAAAAAAACATTTATTAATTATTAATAGTTTCGGTTTTCATAAAATGTATGGATACATATACACTTAGATATTATATTTATATTTTATTACATTTATTTAACGAATATAATTTATAAATTATCTAAGCATCTGCAGAACATCTGTCTCATGTTATATTGTTTATATAATTTTAAAATAACATAAATGTCCGTGGTTGTCAACCGGTATTACCGCAATACGTGTCACAAAAAAAAATTGGTTTTGAAATATGATAATTATTTTTTGTACTATTTAAATACCAATTAAGTATTGCTCAATTTATATTGTGCGTGTTTAAATATAAATATATATATATATATATATATATATATATATTATATTATTATGGCGTTATGAAACGATGGTAAAAACGACAAGGAAAATTTATCATGCTTTTCTTCATTCGAAGTATGAATAATGTATTTGTGCATAAATCAAAAAAATGGAATTAAAAATATAATAAACAAAGCACTTTCTCTAGTTATTGGTTCCAATTTAATATTTATGCATGTTTTTCAACCAGAGAAAAAAAAATACCTAGGCATGTTTTAGTGTTATAAAAACAAAACAATTGAAATAATATTAATTTATTAACAAAAAATATTATCAAACATAAAATAACATTTAATTCAATTCTCATTACTGGGAAGTCTAAAGAATTTACTCCCTAGAAATATGGTAGTTTATAACAAGTGATAAAAATGTAAATAATTAAAAATACATTACCTACATAACAATTCAAAATAGTTTAATTTTTTCATAGACACCTTCTGTAACGTGTTTGCCGATTTTCTGGAACGGTATATCAATGACCAACGTGAGGAATATCGACAACCCAGCAATCAGTACCATTTGACCAACATCAAACTAAAAACACGGGTAAACACACATTATATATTTATGAAGGTACATAACTACAAGAAACAAACCATTTTTAAATTTAAATGAAAATATATTTGAATATTTCCGAGTCGATAAAATCTCAACTTTTCCAAAATTATGTTAAAGTTGTCCCCCCCTAAATATTAATAGTGTGACTTGATCTTAACCTTCGGGACGGGCGCGGAATTTACACCGCCCTAGTTTTCAACCGTATTTAATGCTTATTTACGTACAAAACAACTTATTTAAACACATATATGCAACACATACATTTTTAAGATGTTGAGAACCTCAGCTATCAGTACAAAAAAATATTTAACTAATAAGACTTTTTTTAAAGTATATCGTAAATTCCACACGCGCGCCCGCCTGAAGATTAAGTAAAAATAATTTAATTGATCCTGACCATTGTTGATATAGTGTGCATGGATGGACCCCTTGCTGATCCAACAAAATAGAAAAATACTGGATACTGTACTAAGTAAACAGCATATGAAATTTTAGATAGGAACGTAAACGAATTCCAGCATAACAACTTCCCAAACCAACCTAAAAAAAAAAAAAAAAAAATAATAGCCATTAGGAAGTATAATATAATATCTTTGCTTGTTATGGCACTTTACCTCCATGTCCATTATCAGTAGCTATAATACACCAAAGTATAAAAATAGACCATAGTATGGGCGCAGCCGCATTATAAATTGCCAAATGTATGTTATTGTATTCATAGTTGATGTTGGAAAGCTGATAGGGCGCAAAAACTGCTAATAATCCACAGACAGTAGCTACGAGCCAAATTTTTTTGACTTGTGCCTATATTCACAAAAAATAATGAATTATTTTAAAATACTTTAATGGAAATAACAATAACATGTGTATTGTGGATACACAATATACATACATTGGAAATATTCAGACTACCCTTTTGTTGCATCCAATAACTAACCAAAAAGCCCATTAAATAGACAGTAGCTCGGTGAGAGGGTAAGGTGTATGTCATGTCAAAGGTACGATTCAATTGTGAAATACTAATTAAATAATAATTATTAATTTGGTTCAAATACGTTACTGTTAAAACAATTTGGGTGCTTACTTTGATCCAAAATAAACAACCGTACTCAAATTATTATTTTTAACGGACAGATAACGAAGTATTGTGGATACAGAAATTATGAACGCAATAATAGACAATGCGATCACTTTACTTTTGCGTAACAAATACATTAATGGAATGGCCATAATGAATAATTGAAAGTCAATTGCAAGTTGGTGAGTATGCGTCAAACACTGAATATAAAAAGTATTCATTTAAATTAAATACTAATATGTTATAAAGGCTAGATACTGCTGAACTATTTATCACCATATTTTTAAAACCAAATAGATTTTGAATATACAGTAAATTTCTCCACCAGTTTTTGTAACAAAGGTCAGAATGCCTTGTGATAACCATATTCCACATAGGACCATAGCTCATTTCCGGCAAGTACTTGGCGCAAATAAGCATTACAGTAACCAGAGTTGCTGTCAATCTAAAATAAAGATAAATAAATTAGTGAAGTATTTAGGTATCAAAATTTAAAACAAAATATATAATAAAGTTCTCCGATTTTCCCTATACCAACCGTATATAGCGTGAAATAATACTCTTTACTGGTGAAAATCGATTTAACGTATATGCTGCTAAAAATCCACTAATTATTAAAAAAGAATCCGTGTATAAATAAGCTACTCTTCCTATGACCAACCACGGTTTTGACATATTCTGCAAATTACTTTATATATAAAATAGGCAATTAATAAAAACAAAATAGATAATATTTATATTTACTTCAGACATCTCAGTCTTATTTAAGTACGGCAAAAACATTTTTGCCATATTCATGTGACACAAAAGTAGAGCAATCATATTCAAAGCTCGAATACCTTGCAGACTCTTAAATCCATTTTTAGTAGGAGAAATAAACAGAGATTTATAGTTCTTCCTAATTGAAAACGAATTCCTCAGAACTCGTGTTATTCGAAGTACAAGGTGTGCAGATTCCTCTACATCAGCTATTAGCAAAATATATATAAACAAAATATTTTATTTTACAAATCAAAATGTAGTTTTTTATTCGTAAACGAGCACATGTTTCCAATTAAAATATTTTGACTCTCAAGTTAACTCTTAATTTAATATTTTCTCCACTAGTCCCCCACTAAATATGTCACATGTTAATATATTGGATACATTTATGGTGGAAAAATAGCTTTAAAATCATAATTGTTTATGGACGATATATGGTATATTTTAATTTATAAATTAAATCTTAATATAATACGTATCGTACTATAAATAGATTTTTTGATTGCAATGATTTGGACATGTTCTCTGTTTCAAAAACAAAAATGATTCGTGTATAGAAAAACAGTAACTTACGGTCAAGTTCGTCTGGGGTGCAAATTGTTCCTTGCCCAATCATACCCATAACCAACAAAAAAATTGCCGCCCAAAACCGTACCCAATCAAAATCTGTTGATTTTTTCGGTATACGTTTCATTTGACACATATCATTTTCAACAAGTACTTCAACATCGTGGAATCGTAGAGCTACAGAACTTACTGCAGAAGAAACATCATCCGGATCACATGTTGCGGGTACACAAACACCCCAGTACACAGTAGACATTTTAGGTAAACGATGACCAGGCTAAAAAAATTATTAACATACGATGATATTATTTTATTTAAATTTAAAAATACTGATGTGATTTGTTGTTAATTTATTTAATCAAACCAAATAACCAAATAGATAAATTCGACAGAAGAACTAAGAAAAAAATATCTAAATTCAATTTATTATTAATAACTATTAAACATAACTAACTATTTATCCTATATATTATAATTATTTCGAGTATGGGAACAATATGCATAATGTAAAAAATAAAATTGTTCTATTATTTCCTGACTGATTAACGGTAAAATCCAAAATATATCTGCGTGCATATTAACATGATATTTGAGACTCGATTTGTTTTTAATTAATTGTATGCCTTTTTTTTTTCATATTCTAAATTTGTTCATCGTTTCACAGAATAAATAGAAGTATTATAATTTTAGTTAAGTTATTATAATATAATTAACACGGTTACGGAGTACGATAACCGGAAAGTTTTATTTGAATTTGTATTACTCAATAATAATTATTATTCCGTCAGACCTTTAAATACCCACCGTAGATTATATTATAAATAGGGCCGACATTTGTACGCATTTACATATTTTCATCGGTTGGTCAAAAAAATGGCTCGTTTATACCAATATTTTGTTTCATGACCTAGCTGATTCTGTATACGAAATTTTACATTTTTAGATCATATTTCAAAAATCTTGTGCATTTTTAAGATATTATTTATCGACATTTTCAACTTGACAAAAATCACAAAAGAATTGTTCAAGATTTGTACATATGAGAGGTACATCGGGCGAGCTGATCATATACTAGGAGGTATCACAGTTTTAGATAAAATATTATTTAATATTTAAGTTGTTACTGGTTTTATTTGGATTGAATCGGTTAGGTTAGATTAGCAATCGGTATCGCATAGCATTATCACATAATATCCTCATCTATATATTTGATCGTACCTATGTGTACGACTTTGATTTTAATTTAGTCATCATCAGTCGTCGTTTTTTTTTTTTTTTTAGATCAAATTTGGATCGTTTTTTTTTAGGACATGACTGCGTACATATGCATATAGTTGTCGGTCCTAACTATGCGCAATCGACAAAACATATGAACTCACGTCGGTTAAATTGTTTTTCACTTGGTGGTAGGCGTTGATGCGGTCGCCAAAGACGGTATTGTGGTTCAGCTGTACGGCGGCAAGACAATATTTCGCCGGTTCCCCGTTATCGTGGACCGCGTTGACGCACTCGTCGAAATCGCCGAACTGGTTCAAATTGCCGCGGAGTATTCCAGACGGAAACTTGGCCGACGAGTCTACCACTGGAAATTATTGTTTAAAAAATAGAGAACATAAATAATATTGTTAACGACCGCGGTAGATATCCGGGTGTACAACATGGGAACGACCTAAAATCTCAACCAACTTTCCAACGCCCATCCGTCGAGGTCTTTCACACCGTCTAACATTCGGCCCACGTCCCGGCCGCATTGCCGTCCGTCCGTTCGGTCTTTGAGCTTTTCGTAAAATTCGAGCGGAATCGATTCGTATCCGGCCCGCGCGTAGCCGGCCAGTAGCGAGACCGCGACGATGAACGTTGTTGATCCTTTCATGGTCGGCTATTACCGCGGTATGTGATAGGATATTTACGGTTGGTACACCGGACATGGAACTGGCCGGCCGGTTACGGAAATATTTAATTTAATAATAAACATAATTTAAAAAAAAAAAAAAAAAAAAAAAAAAAAAAAAAAAACACGGAATGTTGTTAATGGACGGTAAAAAAAAAAAAAAATACAACACGTGTTACCTGTAACAATGCAACTTCCGTTTAATGTAAATTCGAATAGGTAGGTAGGTAGATTGTTACATATTTTTTCTTTTTAATTTCTAATTACTAATACGACACACAAATGTACTATACAAATCTATAATTGATCGGGTAGATAGGAATGGTTATTCATAAATATTATTACACTAGTATACACTTTGACGGAGCGGCTCTGAAAGGCCAATCGCACACGAATTCCTTTTGGTTCCAAACGGTGTTCGGCTGGCAGGTGAACGTCATTAGTTTCCCGTGATTACACATGAAATACTAAAACACACAACACGCAATCATAAACGATAGATAATGGATACTGTGCTCGTGGGCATAAGCGGAAATATTATTGAAATATTAAAACTGAACTTAATCTAATTCACCACCTAATAATTAATTACCAAGTAAGTAAGTAATATTATATTGCATCTCCAGACTCCTTGAAATGGATGCTATTCTAAAGAAAATGTAATGCAATTCGAAATGTAATCAACTAAAATTGAGTTTGCAATCGCAGACAATTTATACAAATTAAGAAAAACACAAAGAAATATTAATTATCTGTCTAATTTAAAATTAGTTAGAACTCACCAATGATCCGTTTATAATTTTAGTTCACAATATTTTGCAAATAATTATAATTATTCATGTAGTTTTAACTTTTACAAATACACGGAATAGATTATTTCTTTAATATAATATAATTATAAACAACTTAGCAAAATGAATTCAAGTCTGATTAATTTTTTAAATGTGCTAACGTTGAGCCATTTATTAGAATGGCAAATTCTACCAGTAAGAGGAAAGGGGGAAGGTACTTCTTAGGAAACAATTAAAAGACAATAATGCAATTAAAATTGCTGATTTCTGGGAGAAGAAAGGATTTTAAAATTTAAATATCAGATCACTCAAATAATAATAATAATTTCTTAAAAATATATATACTTTTTTTTCTTTTTACTAGACAGTAGAACCTCATTTAACATGTGCTAAATAGTCCCATTCTTCTGTGAAAAAGAGTAAAGAATAACTAACAAGTACTAGAAACTTCAGCAATTTAGTCTACATATTTTATGAATTCTACTAGTTTAATTAATATATTTGTATGTTACAGTATATTATGCGTTTGTGTTAAAAATGTCAAATTTCTTTGTAATAATCACAAAATAATACACACAAACTTTATGTACTTAAATAACTTGACTGAAATACCCAAAATATAATCTTTTGAAGTTATTCTAAAATTATGATTCACTAGCTTACTTTATTACAATATGTATGTGGTAAGTATTTTCCTTCGAGGCATCCAATTCTTTGTTCAGAATCTGTAAGTGGGACTACTACGACTTCATCTATTTCTTTTACTGGATCAGTTGATTCAGTAACTGTTTCAGTGAAAACATCTTTCATTTTGGGAGTAGTTTTCACAGGAGGTATCAACCAGTCAGGCTATTGAAATAGTCGAATAGCAAATACAATTTAGAATATTTTAAATAATGAGACATGTTAAATTTTAATTTGCTTACCGTCGGGGTTGTGGTTAATTCTACAACTGGAGGAATGTAATTCTCCATAGCATCCCTTAGAACTTGAATAAGAGGATTTTTAGGACCACAAATACCATTAAAATCATCCATATCTATAGCCCAAGTCATTGCACCACCGTAGCCTTTACTTTTAATATGGTCCATTTTGAACGATAAACTTGTAGCATTTTCATAGCCAACCCATTGATTACCTAGTAATCACCATAATTCATAGTAAAAATTACATTAAAAATACATTTGATAAACTCAATAAATACCTTTATATATATATGGACATAATCCTATGGAATCCCACTTTTCAGTCCAACCGTTGTCTTCACCTTGTAAGTTTTCACATATCTCATAATAGGACAAAACTCCAATTGCCCGAGTGTAATTTCCGGCTTCACCACCTCCAGCTTCTTTATTGATATAGGTACCAATATTATAATTTTTATTGCTAGCACTCAATGCAAATGATCTACCATAGAATGGCACTCCCATTATCAATTTACTTGGTGGACAACCAAGATCTACCCACAATTGCATTCCATCGGCCTGTCATCAACCATATAATGCATACCATAAATACTTTCTGTATATGTTTAAAATTTGCCTTTATTAAATAATTTGATTGATTACATACCACATTTAGCTTTTCGTAAGCGTATTGATCGGTAGGTCTCTTAAACAATGGACTGTGGACATCTGCAAATCCAGCCCAGTTTCCTCTTAAATCGTAAGCCATTACGTGTACAGCATCCATTAAACTTAAAAACAAAAGCAATATATTGAATATCTTTTTTTTTATATATATAAATTCCGTGTTTAAAAATAAACAAATAGGATGCACATTTTAAATTACCATTCCATTATTCCGTTAGACCTTTGAAAAGTCAAACGTTTTCTTATTTATGTTTTGACATATCTAATTTAAATAATTTCTTTAGTCTTTAAAATAACGAGTTTACTGTAGGTTAGGTTAGGTTAACTACTAAATTATTAAACATAAATTTAACTCAAATGTTCTAGTTCTACTCAACTTTTCTTAATTATATTATTTTTCGTTGTATAATTTAACATTTATACGAATTATTTTAAAGATGCATATTTTTAATAAATATACAATATGGAGTGTGTTTCGCTTTTCATTATTTTGTTAGCACAAAAATGATTTTATTAGAACTTAATTGGTAACTAATTCGGTCAGAACGAAAAAATCGAAAACAGTATTCAAATAAATGCGTATAATGTTTATCCTAATAAATGATTCATTCTATCTATACTTGTATTAGCCGATTTTACTATACCTACTAAATAAATGTCAATAATAGAACATATTTTATTTTTTTTAAATAACAAACAAACTTACTTGCATAATCCTGGAACGTAATAACCTTCCATTAATCTGAATTTTGCCAAGGGCACCGCCATGGTAAGCTCCCAAGAGGTATTTTGTTTTAAAAATTCGGCTCTTAGTTCTTGCACGAAATAATAAAAGTTATTGCGATCTGAATATGCTCCTTCTCGGTCTGTTGCTCCGGGATATTCCCAATCGAGATCGAGCCCGTCAAAGTTGTACTTCTTCAAGAATTCTAAGGGCGTAAAAAGTAGACCAGTAAATGAAATACGCGTAAACATAATAACAGACAGTTATATTAATTATGAATATTATTATTATCCTAACCTATTACACTGTCGATAAATACAGCACGTTTTATCGGAGAAGACACCAAAGTCGAATATTTTTTGCCCCCTTCTCCCCATCCACCGAGAGCTACCATAAACTTAACGTCCTTGGCGGTTTCCCGGAGATCCGTGAAATTCTTGAATCCGTTTCTGTTCACGTCGATCTATGAAATATTATTTTAATTATTAATACAATTAACGTTGTGTGACAGAAAATTACTTCGGGGTCGAGAACGCTCGGGGTCCATGTCTTGTTGTCCACTCCGATAAACGAATAAATGACGTGTGTGCAGTCATCGACTGGAATGTCTTCCACGGTGTACTTGCCAATACCGGGCCGGTAAATAGCCCAGTTACTGAAATAGCAAACCACTCTGGCACTGTCTATTAGACGAAGAAATAGAACGGTTATTGAGAACAATACGGAGGACGTTAAATAAAGAAAAGTCAAATAAAAAGAGAAACCCAGTCTTACCCAGCGTGGAAATTCGGACGAAGACCGTCAACGCCAGAAGCGGAAAGACGCGTATTGCCGACGTCATATCAAAAAAAATTGTCTTCCGACCTCAGTAGGCAGGTAAAAATCGTGTCGATGTTGTCGTGTAGTGCGATTTCGTATCGACGGCTTTCCCGGCAATGAAGTCTCCGGGCAGTGTCGAAAACCAATTTATAGTCCGGCCGATACGTGACGGCTCAAAAACGAATTCCGATGTCCGACGAAGTGTATATAAATATGTTATTATTATTCGACGCTCGCGGGTTTTACTACTATCTTTTGTCCCCCGCGCGACTCGTCTTTCGACGAGCATACGCACGCGGACGTGCGCTCGTACACATATTAAATACCTATATATATATATATATATATACACGTGTATAGGTACCGGTGGTAATTTGTCGACTATTTCTTCTTCTTCTTCTTCTTCTTTAGCCGGCTTAAGGTCGTCGCGTGAGGTTACGGTCGGATACGGCGATTAGGGACGGCTACGGAATGATTAACGAATTTCGACCGCGGAGAAAGCCTTCCGGGGGGGAACACAATACCAATTTACTACCGCCCGAACCGATAATATACATACAACAATAATAGAAGAAGGTCTTTATATACGCGTGTGCCGTGTGCACAACATAAATTAAATACAATCGTTTACTCGGTTAGCGTATTTTTTTTTAAATTCTGAACGAAAACTATGTGATTTTTTTTCTGTCCGCAAACAACTTTATACCAGACATCCAAGTCTTGCATTTTTTTTTTTTTTTATCTAGTCGGTGCACGCCGCAATAGTTAGGAAAATGTACGGCAACGGTTTCATTATTTTCGATTTTTTTTCAATATGTTGTAACTCGGTGAAAAATAATCGTAGGGACGTTTTTATGTGTGGACCTTTGTACCTGTGCGAAGCATCATTGATTTTATAATATAATAGTTATCTTGATAGTCTCTCCTCCAGTGGCGTGGGGGACATTGGCTTATAACAAACGGCATTTTTACTAACTAATCGTCAAAAACAATTTTCATTATTTTAATTTTTGAAAAGACAGGATACTGCTCACGGCTCCAAATGTCCTCCGCATAAAACAAAATAGCTCAATATTATTAAGAAAACTACAGGGAATATCAACAAGTGGTCTCCCCAACTAGACAAAAGTTACCAGAAATCACCCCTGAAGTTGATGATCGGAGTAATATTTCTGGTAGAAAAGATGTTTGCAGAAAAAAAAAACAACATATGTATCATAATAAAACCAATGCATTCCTTGCTATGCTCAGAATTCGTATTTGGAGCAGTTTTTATAAGTAACACAAATTCAAACTATAATAGAAATTACCGAATAAATAGAATAAATTATGTTTGGTTACGCATAGCAGTATTCAAATTGCCGCGAGTAATACTATTTAGAGTACTTTTACTTGATTCGCGGTCTATTTTAAAATAATTAACTTATACTGCGGTAAACTACTACTCTGAAACTCGATATTTCTTTGTCATGTGTCCGATTTCAATATTTCCGAAACTGCAATTTTCAAATAGATTAATTTAAGTAAAAACTGTCATAATTCAACAACGTGAAATAACACGAGAAAAACTATTGAAAACACTATAAAATAAAATAAAAACTTCTTTAGATCAATATATTTAATATAGGGAAGCATTCCATCGTTGCAGTAAATGAAAATTATCTACCTAGAACACGTTTTCGTTATTAAAACAATTGTTAAGGTTAAACACACCTAATGGGTAATTGTTTGTAACAAACGATAATTGTTCGGAAACAATAAACCCGTAAATAGATACTTAGGGATATACTTTCAAGTGTTTGTCATATTGAATAGCCTATACCAGTGGCGTTGATTTCTCGATGTTGGAGGAGGAGGAGAAGGACAAACCCAAATTGTAACATTTATTTTCTTAGTTGCATTTAAAAATAAATTATTTATTTATTCAATAACATATGAATATAATATATAAACCACATAAACCAAACAATAAGTCAGTAATATAAACATGAAACGATTATGAACAAAATATTTTAAAAATAAGGCCAATTTGTATTACTACAATAATTATTAAGCGTCATCGGAGTATCATTAGGTATGTTATTCATTCAACACAATTATTATTTTTCATTTGCAAGACAAAAAATTATAATAATATAATATTTCTTCCACTACAGACATTATTGTACTGCAATATTTCGATTGGTTTTCTCTATTATTTATAGATAATTGAATAAATGACAATAAACACAGTGTAGGAGTAGTAGTGTTCATAACTTATGTCTGTAAGCAATTATTGTATTTTATTCTACTCGAGATGGTTTGACTAGTCCTTGTTGTACTAGATTCAACACTGACTTTGCTATGATGTTTGCGGTCGTTTTCTGGTAACCGCCAGATGTCAACATCACCAGCGGTATATTATTTTGCCGGGCCAATTTGAAAACCATTTCGTCTCTGTGTATTATTCCCTGAAAATAACCAATCACAAATTATGTACATTTAGGTTTAAATAATAGAACCAAGAAACTCTTAATTTTTTATCCTAAGTTTATCAAAAATAAAACACAATACCCAATTGGTTAAAAACAAATATAAAATAATAATACTTTTACACACAAATATTACGATAAAAATGTAAAATGATTATATACGACATACTCTTTCTAGTAGAGGTCACTAAAAATTGTGAACTCCATACAAAGCAACCAGTGAGAATTCAAAACCGATTTTATGATATTTTCCGATACTATTGAAAATCCGGTCTGCGATACATACTAATATTCATATTGTGTAGCATGCTACATAATTATTCCGGTATAATAGTATTGTAGGTCACTGGGCATAAAATACAATTTTGTGAGCTTCATATACCATATCCAGTGCAATGCACACCACCCACGCATAACCCATACTTCCGTAAAATCACAACTATAGTAAATTTTGTTAAAAATATTATGACTCTTTACAACCCAATAGAAAAGTAAATAGTATGCATTGTACCATTACAAAAAAACTGATACTCGTAGGGATAGTATTTTGTTCAGTTTACCTTGAAAATGAAAATTATAATTTTATACTATAGTATTTAAAATACTTTAATGAGTTTTAGAATATAATAATATCATAAACCATCATTAAATATTAAGTATTAACAAAACAAAATCCGTAACACATGCAAAGATATATAAAATTAAATTATCAGTACGATGAAAGCTACTATCATATTACAATTCTATGTTTTATTATTTCCAATACGAATATGAAAAAAACAATTAAATCCCAACCCTGGTCATTAAATCTGAAATTAATACTAACTATTGGACAGCTGACCTTCAATAATTATTACTTTTTGTTATGTTTACTGTTATTAAAATTATTAAATACAACAAAATTCAATAATTAAAATAATTCAAACATGGTTAGTACTATGTTCTATTTGTAAAATTAAAAAAAAAACATAAAACCGTTATACTTTATAGCTCTGTTATTAACATTTAAAAATATTGCTAATGATTAATGACTTCAATTCCTAGCATTTAGTGTTAATCATATAGTATTCAGATTATACAGTTAGTATATTACGCATATTCGCACAGAATAAATTATAAGCAAAATAGTAAACATGATTTGTATACATAACATAAATTAAAGGCGTGAAGTAAGTAATAAATTTAAACAGAATTGAGCATACTCATACATATATGTGCAAACCTTTATCATGCTATTGTACTATAAACAGCATAATTAATACAATTTTTTTTAAATTAAAATAATATTTAAAACTTATGTATAAATTATTTACTATAATTAAAATGTACAATTGTATACTTAATACATATACTTACATAGTGGAATAATAATATAAATATTAAATGATTATTATTAATACTATTTCGGTACATACAAGTTATAATTATATTATTAGATAAAAAAATACAGACATACTTTGCACAATTTCAATGAACTTTGCAATGTTTTCCTAAGCTCGCCGTGCAATAGTTGTTTAGTTACAAAGTTTTTTCAATTATTTTTGAATGAGAATAAGACATTTTGTTATACATTTCTTAATTACTCAATGTAATATTTGATTATAAGTCATTTTTTTGAGCTTCTTAGTGTTTTTGAGGTTTTTAGATTTAAAATCCTAATTTGAAATTCAACGCAAACAAGATGTCTATATAAAAAACTATAGAGTATCACATTATATTGATGAACAATAGTATTGTCAAAACTCAAATAACGTATGGTGATGTCTACAATAAAACCAATGTGGTATATTTTCAATTACTAGATTTCTTGTTTAATAATCAGCTAAATCAATAAAATTGATTGAACCAATGATGTATATAGAAATCATTTTTTTTTTTTTTTTAAATACTATTTGTTCCAAATTTATTAAAAATAAATTATATTTAATTCATTTTATAGGTGCATTATTTTGAACTTTTAGGGAATAAATATAAGTATATATTTTTAAATAAATATATATATATATATTATTATAACTCGCTCTGAGGGGGGGAGGGTTGCTGACATCCCTGAGTCCAACCCCTTAGTGGTGCCACTGATACCAATGAATTGATGATTAAAAAGTAATAATATACCACTGATTATGTCAAAGTAAAGCTCACAAATTAAGATATTTTAACTAATAATAATTAAGCTATTAATTTATGGTAAAGCCTAACAGCTAATCTCTATATTTTATCTTTGTTAATTTTAAAACTAGTGATATTAGGTATACATTATGTAATCTATTATTTGTTGTATTGATTAACTAAAAAATATATAAAATGTGACATTACTCACTTGAAATTATAAAAAAAAAACTTATAAAATATGCTATTATAATGCAATGCAACTAATTTAAAACTTGCCTCTGGAGAAATGGAGAGCATCCCCAATTCATCACCTTTTAAAATATCTGTTCCCGCATTATAAACTATGAAGTCAGGTTTAACTTTCAGAAGGGAATCAGTCAGAGCTCTAAAAAAAATAAATGAAGTCTATAAATAGTATAAATTATTGATTGAAATGTTAAATAAGTAGTTGAAAAGTATAAGTTAACATTGTTTCCATCAATTCTATTAAACCACACATTTTAAGCAAAGTGGGTACTGTTAAAAACAAAACGCTACAAAAGTTTCTTTATAATTTGAACAGCACACCACATCTATGATTAGTAAGTACTAATTTGTCATTTATAGAATTACTTATAATACATTTTATTTTTGCCAAATATTATATTATATTATATTGATGGATCTATTTAATAATATTATCACTATTAATTATATTAATTTCAAAGTGCCTAGTAATTTTAGAGTTGAATTGTATTAAGTGAAAGTTGCATCCGATAATGATAAAAATCATTATCCAAGGTAACAGTGTTAACTATGCAGAATTAAAACAAAGCTAAACTTCAATGCTAATTTACATTTCTCATTTTAATGAGAAATGCAAATTATATATTAATAGAGTTGCTAACATTTTTACAAGGTTTTCAGAAACAGGAAGGGTAAGAGTGCAACATAAAACATATAAACATTACCTGCAATGTTTGTATTAATGTAATGTTAGGTTATAGTTTAATCAAATTCAACTAGGTACCTACTTATAAAACAACTATGTGGTCAAAATACTCAAAAGATAAACAAACAATTTATCAATTTATTTATTTTCAATTTAATGTTATCTATTAGGACATTTTTAAATAACTTTTTTTTAATTTCAATTTGCTGTAAATGTTTACCTCTCAATTAAGGTCAAATATTCATAGTCTTGTACAAAGTAATCTAATTTCACAGCCTGTGAAATAGCACTTTCAGCGTATACATCTTTTGGGTATATATTTTTATTAAATACATCAATAATAAATACTTTTGAGTTGCCAATAAAGTCTCTTTCATATCCATTACCCTTTGAAAGATTAATTAGATTTGTTGAAAACAAATTTAAGATTTTAAATGTTTTGACTAACCTGATGAGCATCTAAATCAATAATCATCACCATTTTACAGCCTTCCTCTTGTAAAGCATCATTAACAGTTAATGTTATATCTGCATATGGACAAAACCCTCCACCACGATCTTTACTACAATGATGAAAACCTCCTCCTAAATTTATAGCAACTCCTTTTTTCCGAGCTATTCTGCCAGCTAATCTTGTACCTCCAACCTGAAATCTAAATAATTAAAAAATAATGACCACAAAATTATTGAAATCTAAAATTATTTACCTCAACGGTTTTAAATATTGTCTTTGAACCAAAAAGTTTGGAAGTACAGCAACCACAGGAATTTCTGATATACGTGCAGCAACATAACTCCACTATTAATTTAACATAATAGATTATAAATTATTTTTAAGAAGATATAATACGCGCATGTGCTGTCTCATTCTCACAAACACACAAAATAAACAATTTGTGACCAGTAGGACCAATTTTGTGCTATTTTTATTATTTGAGTAAATACACCTAATATCAAACTTAAAGTATAGGTAAAAACATTGTCTATGTTTGTAATGTTTGTACGGCTTTTTTTTTTAGAATATTTTTATGCAAGATGGGTATGTGAAATATCACAATTTTAAAAGCTTATTTCTTGATTTAAAATTGCATTTTCAAGTAAAAAAACCCGATGTACAAACAGATAATGTACATTATACATATATACTGTATGTATAATAATAATAGATCAACTCACTCTAATATTAAGTCTAACAGCACAAAATTAATCCTGCTGAAAGCAAATTTGCTATGCTGTGCATTTTTAAGACATAGATACAGGTATTAAATCCTTATAATATTTAAAAATAAAAAAAATAAACATATTTATGAGGGTATTACTAATATTGTGATCAAAATGTAATATTTTTATTTAACTATAATATTTACTTTTAAACTTCTAAGATATTTTTTACTGTGAATTGTAAGCAATTCATCTTTGGTGATTTCATTAGGAACATAGATATTGCATTTATTTAGGCCCAGTGTATTCTCTAATATCTAAAAAAAAATTGGTATAAGTTGACAAATAATAAGTACTAATACTTAATATTTATACATATATATATATATATATATATATAATTAGTTTAACCCGTTTAATAAGAAAGGGAAACACATTTTTAACTCAATAAATAAATAATGACGAAAGAGGTCAGAACAGAATGATTTTAAATAAAAATTGGGAGAAAGAACAGGCATCGAGTAACAGGCAAGTGTGGAGAATTGTTGATAACCAATCGCAGGATTGACTACAAAAAGAAGAAATAAAATTATACCAATAGAATACGATTTAATATTGTTCTCTAAAATAACGCTTACTTTGTATATGTGTCCCCACTTTTTTGAATCAAAGGGATGCAACTTTTCAAGTCCAAAAAATTTAACGTTATATTCGTCTCTATACACAATTGGCCAAAATTCATTAGATTTAATTTCCACCATATTTCAACTTGCTGATTTCGACGCCCACGTAGGTTAATACCAATATCTGTACAATTTTTATTGATTTCTGATTAAAATATTGGAAGTATTAAAATATTATGAATAGAAATCGATTCCAAAAGACACCGACACCAATAGGTAATGCGGCAATATTATCGTACCTTCGGCAGTACACCGTTGGTTGTTCGTAATGTGATCAATTAGATAAACGATCAAACGTATTCTAAAAATGTAAAATAATAGGATTTTCAAGCGATTATGAACGGAAATGCAGGGCATTTATGCATGTTGACGCATTGGAACAGCGTAAATTCAATAGGAAATTGAGATTGTTACTGATAAGAGATAAATACAATTGTGAATAATCGTTATCACATACATATAACCATAGAGTCTATCGACAATCGTGAGCATACATTAAATATTTATCCTATGTCTTTGAATCTATAGTCGTATTTAAAAAGTTAAAAACATTTAATAAGCTAAAGAAAACGTGTACAAAGCTAGAAAGAAGAAAATAATATCAGAAAATATAGACATGACTTTATATGGGTTGTCTAAGAACTGTACTATCAAACAATAAAACTATTAATATCCTAATGGGTACCTAATATTTTAAAAATTAGTGAACAAAAAACCATAGACATATTTATAATATGTATATTGTTTATTAATATGTCTATAGCAAAAACCAATAAATGGTGTTCTGTAACTCATGCATTTAATTCAAATTAATTTATTGTATTTAGACTTGCTAAAAAAAAAAAATGAAAAAATCAATTTATAAGTTAATCCTGTCACATAGGGGTTGCACGGTATGCGGTGGCACACCTATTCGCTAATACCTAACTCATTGCAAACAAAAATTAAACAATGTATGTTATTTACATGGCAAAAAACTATACGTTCACAATTTAATATTAATAAAATTAATAGGCACCTACAAAAAAACTGTATATTAATATTTTTATAAGATAGATTAAATCCATTAATACTTTGAATTATATGTAAATATTAGTAAGTATAAAAAACAATTGAATACTATTACTATTACTCGGATTTATATAAGTTGTGTATAATATTTTACGTTATGACATACTACCAAATGTCATATGTATAATTAAATTTATCAAAAGGAATATATAATACAATATAACAAAAAAAAAATTGCGCTGGGGAGGTGAATTGCTCTCCAGAAATATTTGCACCCCTGAACATAAAAGCTGGCTCCATCTTTGATGAGGCATTAACTACTTCATATTTTTAGTTAATTTGATATTATTATAGAAGGGGAGCAGAGTTTGGATAGGAGTCCACCTCCTTTGGTGCGCCACAAGGTTGATGTAGCCTATGAACAACCGCAAGATTTATTAATTTGTACTGAATCATGTTAACTTATTCCACATTAATGTTTAATAGTTCCCGATAAACGTCCTCTTAACTTGAATGAACAAATCAATCGTATTGAAATTCCTTACCTAGTCCAAAACTTTTATAATCAAAATAAAACGCTATTAAACAGTTCAACATTCAATTTTTTGGATCATTTTACTGACCATGTCATGTAAAATGATAAAACCGTAGATCAGATGCATAATTAGGTAGGTATTCTATTATTTTACAATACTAACCACCATCTTGGAAGATAAAACAGATATCTTCTAAGATCATATGATACTAAGATAAATGACATAAATTGTTTTAATCATACATGCTATATACAATAATCGTACATAAGCATCTGTATAGTATATTATATATTTATGTACTAATAGGTATATAGTACACTCACATTTGTTAAAAAAATAAATGTGTTCATTAGGCTGCTCCGAGGCAGGGCGTACTACGTGGTGGTGCGTTGGCAAGTTTGTAGCTATTTATTTTCAATAAATAGGTTGCATAAAATTAACATTGAATGACCAAAAAAAGTTGTCCACTTTTATATAATAATTGAACGTGTTCTTTCCAGACACTGATCTATGGATCAATTGATTGTTTAGACATTTCTAAAAATAAAATTAATTCTTCAAATCTTATAATATTGATCTTTAAAAGTAATTCTACTAAAAATTAACTACATAAAATAATCGTTATACAATTTGGTTTAAATTATGACATATATAAAAAGATACAATTTCTACAATTTTAGTTTTCATTTTATAATATAAAGTAATACAAATAATAATATAATATAATTAAAAAAAAAAAAAAAAAAACAATATTGTTAAATTAAATTTTACCGTAGTTTAACTGATTTTTTTCAATATAAAACATTCCAAAATATTATAAACATTTAATTAGTTATCTCCTTTGCCATCATTAATTTCACTGCAAGTGGTCCACTGTCCAGCTTTATTCTCTTTCCATAAGGATACTTTATTACTTTCAGCAGATACTGCTAGTACATTTCCAATTTTTGACCAGCTTACTGTCCAGACACGGCTTTCAAACGTATGCATTACAGTAGAAGTCCATTTAGCATAATCACCACTATGTGAGACCACTACAGTTTTATCTTCAGAACAACTTGCAATTAATTGTCGATTATCACCAATTGTGCAAGTCCAATCAATATCTCGAACCCAATCTTTGTGACAATTTATTTCACCAATTTGAACCCACTGATCATTTTCAATAGTCCATATTTTAACTAAATTATCACAACCACCACTCGCCAATACTAACTTTTTACCAAATTCAGGTTGATCAGACCCAAATAATTGTTCTTTGTAGGGAGCCCAAGCTACAGTATTGCACCCATTGTGATGTGCGTTTATTGTAATTGAGGACCATTCTTTGTTGAACACGTGTATTCCAATTGATCCGTCTGAGCTAGCACTAGCTAAAATACTGCCATGTTGATGAGGTGCCCAAGCAACAGCGTTGACTGATGATTCATGAGTAAATTCAAATATATTAAACCAATCATTCGATTCTTTCCAAACTACAACACGCTTATCATATGAGCAGGAGGCTAATAAATGTCCAGAAACAGGATGAGACCAAGAAATTTGCCACACAGGTCCTAGGTGACCTTTTATGTCGGCTAATAAAGTTTTAGTACCATTCTGTATATTATATATCTTGATTGTTTTATCACTAGAACATGTGGCTAAACGTTGGCCAAAGTAATCCAATTCAGCATCGTGAACTTCGCCTTCATGTTCATTTAAAATTAAATCAGACATTGGTACCATTTTCATTATGAACTGCTGAGTATGAACAAATTTAAACCTGAAACAATATTTAAAATCATATTTTTATTTTTCATAGACAAAAAATTGGTCTGCTACACAATATTATACGTTTTAATAATGTGAACATAATAGAAGATAATAATTTGAGAATAAATAATTTATAAAACAAAAAAATCATACACATAGGCTATCAATATTTAACATTAATAAATTGTAATGATTAATAAATAAATGGGTTTTTGTCATAAAGACATAAATTCATCAAAACGAAGGTCAATTAAATTCACTTTAGTATTTTTATAAAAGAATATTGTAAAATTAGTGAACCAGAATAATCATGTTACAAAATTAAAAAAACAATTATACTTGTAATGTTAGTTACTTTGTTAATATTAGTTTCAAAAGTTACAATATAAAATTAGAAAACGACAGATAAATAAACTTTAAATAATGTTAAATAATATTTACCTTCATAAATATGAATTTACCATACAATCTTGATAAACTCAAATAGAATATTGGATGTAGATCAAATTTTATTTAAATAATTTGTTTTATCAACCTGGAAGACGACTCGGACTATCGGACTAATATATCTATTTTGCAATATTAAATAATACGTGTTTGATATTTGTGGTTTTTGCCAATTTGTCAATGCACCTAGATAATTCGTGTTTCATTGACTATCATGTCAACGCGGCAATCAACAGGGAAGTGATTGCACTGATAACAATATTTTGTTATCTCCATCAGCCGATCGTTGTGGAAAAGTCTTGCGAATTGTGATAAACACATGGCACATGTATATGCATATCGTATAACGTGGAAAGTGGTGCTAATTCAAACTAAAGTTTCATTTAATTTTAATTTGTAGGTAAACAATTTAATAGTAAAAAAAAAAAAAAAATTATCGTTTTATTGTGTAGTATTCAATATCAGTGTTTAAAATTAGTATTATTTCGATATATACCATTTTTTTGTAAGTACCTACTTTGAAACCCAATACTCACTAGTTACCGGTTGCGCAATTTAATAGGGGACAATATGAGGAATCCGCCCTCGTAAGAGCTTTTTCACAAAAAATATATATATATATACAAAGATAAGTTTGTAATAATTAACGCAGATTTTCAACGCGTAGAAGGTTTGGTGCATTATGATACAATTAATGCACAGCTAATATTAGATTAATTTAGATAATTCTAAATTAATTAAAACAATAGAATAATGTAGTTCTTTCTCTGTAAAAAAAAAAAAAATATATATATATATAAATTTTATATCATAAATAAAATTGTATTAATTTTAGACATATGCCTACGTAATTATCTAACGAGTATATAGTATATTATACAATTTGTTTTAATTGTAAAACTATGTTAGTATTTTCCTGACATTTTGCTATCTTTTGTTTTAAAAATTGTGGGGTTCTCGACCCCCGGTTATGACTTTGATATGTATATATCCGTGTGAATTAAATTGCCTACCCCCCCAAAAAAAAGATGAACACTTAAAAGTGCGCCACTACTAGTTCTAAAAAACTATTTGTTATATTTACTTTTACAGTGTGTTTGTAAAGATCCCATTGTCACACAAACACTTTAAAGTGGGACTATAAATATTTAATTAGAGTGTCTACCTTTTGTATTAAGTTTTATTTCATTGCAGATAAGTGTATGCGTGATGGCTACTGCAAAACGAACTCAGCCAATCTGGTCACAGGGAAACATTTCTGAAACACCCTGTTTAAAGCTGTTCAACAGCTTGACCAGGAAAAAAGAGACATTTGTGCCAAAACATGGTAATAAAGTAAACTGGTATAGCTGTGGACCTACTGTATACGATGCATCCCACATGGGTCATGCTCGGTAAGTATAAACAAAATGTATTAATTTTGTCAAACTGTTTATAATTATGATTTTTCAGGAGTTACATTACATTTGATATACTACGTCGAGTACTAATGGACTATTTTCATTATGATGTTGAATATGTTATGAATATCACAGATATTGATGATAAAATAATCAAACGAGCTCGACAAATACATTTGTTTGATGAGTATCTAAAGACTGTCACCGATAAAAAAACAATAAAAAATGATATTCTTTTGACTTTAAACGACCTAAAAAAAAATGTTGAACAAATGGATGATGACAAAAAAGCAATGACTTTAAAGGCTATAGAAAAATTGACTACAGCTCTTGAATTAGTGGAGAGTTCATCCTTGGAAAACATAAATGTATGTACCTAAGTTTTAATATTTTCCATAACTTATAACTAATATAAAGTTTAATTTCAGTCAGTCTTAAATAATATCAAAGATCCTTTTGGCGCTTACTTAGACAAAATCAATAGTGCAGATATTACTGACAACAATATATTTGTGGCATTACCAAGATTTTGGGAAACCGATTTCCATTCGAATATGACTTCTTTAAATGTTGAGTATAAATTTATGTTATGTTATACATTATAATTTTGATTTTAAAATTTAGGAATGAAATATTTTACAGATTTTACCACCTGATAAACTTTCTAGGGTGAGCGAATATATTCCCGAGATCATTGATTACATATCATCAATAATTAAAAATGGTTATGCTTATGAATCCAATGGATCAGTATATTTCGACGTTGCTGAATTTGATTCTAAACCTATTCATCATTATGCAAAGTTAGTCCCAGAAGCATATGGAGATTCTAAATCACTTTTAGATGGGGAAGGTAATTAATATTATTTTTTAATGTTCATAAATATCTTAGAAAAATATTAGTTTTTGGTACTAATTCAATATAGTATATGTTATAGTATATTATGTTTACTGATAAACATACATTATCTACAATACATAAAAATAATAACTTAATACTTATTTTATTCCAATAAATAAATATAATTTATTATTATACCTACAGAAATCCCTTAATGTTTCTACATTTAATTAGCTGCTAGATCTTTAAGTTTACTATTTTTTGTCTTTTTCTTATATCGATAATACACTACCTGTTCAAATGTCATGTAGTATGACTTAAAATTTATTTTGGATTTTGTGCATATATATTTACATCAATAAATTATTCAGAATTATTTACTGCTTTATTCATAAAAAACATTATTATATTTTATTGTCTTATACACTTTTCATTTGCTTAGAAGAATAATATTTGAAACCTGATCTATTTGTTTAAAATAATAGACTAATGTATTACTGTATTTGTCAATCTTTGATAAAAATATAATACTTCTGTTGTTACCGTTGGTAAAAACAAATAATATATAAATGACATACTATTTATAAGCTTATGTCTTAGTTCATAGATCAATTTTTTTTATATATATTTATGTATAAGGTGATTTTTTAAATATTCATCTCATTTTTATGGTTTAATTATGCATATATTCAAACTCTGATTTTTTACATTTTTAAGTGTAGTTGAAGACAATATTTTCAAATACTTAAAATTTTTCACAATTATTTGTGGCAATATCAACTTAAGTTTTTCAAATGAGGACCTACATTTTTTAATGCAAATTGTGAAACAATTCTTCTGAAAATGTTCATGTTTTGTAATTGAAATTTGAAAGAAAAGTCTAAGTTATTCTACAATAAATACTAAGGATACATTAAAACATGTAACATGGTTCTCATTTGAAAAACCAAAGTTGGTATTGTCACAGGATACTACTTAAATGTTATAAAAAATCAAAGTATTCAAAAATATTATCTTTAACTACACTTAAAAATTCCAAAATCCAGTATTTGAATATATGATTATATACATAATTTAATCGTAAAAATGGGGCGAGCATGCTTAAAATATCACGCGGTAAATATACATTAACAAATTTAATTTCTAAAATTTTAGGTGACTTATCAACTAGTGCAGTTAGTGAAAAACATTCACCTAATGATTTTGCCCTATGGAAACAGTCTAAAAATGGCGAACCATGCTGGGAATCACCCTGGGGAAAAGGAAGACCTGGCTGGCATATTGAATGTTCTGTTATGGCTTCTTCTATATTAGGTCAAACATTAGATATTCATACTGGTGGCATTGATCTAAAATTCCCACATCATGACAATGAAATTGCACAAGCCGAAGTAATTGATATTATTATAAGGTTTTAATATTAATACAGACATTATTGATTTAATAGGCCTATTACAACAAAGAAGAATGGGTTAGATACTTCTTGCATTCTGGTCACTTAACTATTTCAGGATGTAAAATGTCAAAGTCTCTGAAAAACTTTATTACTATTAGTGATGCTCTTAAAAACAATACATCAAGGCAACTAAGGCTTGCCTTTTTACTGCATTCGTGGAAGGACACTCTAGATTATAGCGAAAGCACTATGGAATCAGCAATATCTTGTGAAAAAGTTCTCAATGTTAGACTAATATGATAATGATAGTGCTTAATTCATATTTTTTAATACAAGTCAATTGTTTAGGAATTTTTTTTGAATGTTAAAAGTTTATTAAGAAGAAACAATGTTGTTAAATTGGCTGTTTGTTATTCAAAGTGGTTACCTTCTGAAACAGAATTGGATAAAAAGTTCAATTTATGCAAATCAAATGTTCATGCAGCATTATGTGGTAAACTTGTAAATTAAAAATTGTAATTAGCTTGGTTATTCATATTAATATACATTTTGTTTAGATAATGTTGATACTAAAACAGCATTAGAAGCAATAAAAGAATGTATATTCGCCTGCAACATATATTTAAGAGACTGTAGTTCTACTGATATAAATCATAATTTATTGTCAAACATTGCTAAATACATTACTGGAATATTAAAAATATTTGGTATTCAAACTTCTGCTGAAATTGGATTCCCAGTATCCGAAGGAAGTTCTTCTAATGATGTGAGTAATACATTTATTCATTGCTAACTATTAATGAAAGTAGATATAATTTACTATGAAGAAATTAATATAATCAAAAATGTCTAGGTTGAGACCATTATCACTCCATACCTGAACATTTTATCAGATTTTCGTGATTCGGTACGTTCTATTGCTCGTGCAGATGGTTCTAAGGATATATTAGTCTTGTGTGATAAACTCAGAGATGAAATCCTTCCTGATAATGGTGTACGACTAGAAGATGTTGATGGGAAACCGACTGCAATTAAATTTGTAGGACGAGAAGCAATTTTACGTGAGAAAAAAGCAAAAGCTAAAGCTGAAGCAGAGAAACTCGCTGAAAAAGAAAAAAAGAAAATGGAACAAGAACTGGCACGTGCCAAAAAGGAAGAACTTAAAAAAATACATCCTAAAGATTTGTTTAAATTAGAAACAGACAAATACTCAGAATTTGATGAAAATGTAAATTTTTAAATTGAATTGTATGTAGCAGTTAATTAATTTAATTAATATTATTTTTTTTTTTTTTTTTTTTTTTTTTTTTTTTTATATAGGGGCTACCAACTGTTGATTGTCAGGGTAACAAAATTAGTAAAGGATTAAATAAGAAATTACAGAAAATTCAATTGGCTCATGCTACTCAGTATAATGAATATTTAAAAAGTATAGACAAAATTTAATTTATTTAATATAAAAATAAAAGTTTTAATTTTATATTGTGTTACATTTATATTAAAATGAAAATGTATTGATCCACATTTCAACTGTCTATTCATATTTTAAATGTAGAGTGTCTAAATGGTAAACAAGCTTTATGCATCATTTTGTTCATTTGCTTTTATACTTTTTGGACATTTTTATAAAGACAATTATTACATAAAGTATTATTTTAAACTATTGGTATCATTATTATATATACAACACAAAAATATACTAATTTTATAATTAATGCATTAATATTTTTTTTTCTCTTTATAATTAAATTTAAAAAAAAAAAATTGTTAAAAAAACAAATTAAACAATTTGTCTAATTTATTAAAAACATTTAATTGTGTAAATAATGGTGAACAACAAATTATACAAATTAATTATTCCTAATTTAATGTGTTATAATTATATATGTGTGTGTGCAGGAGATATATAGAATAATTAGCTGCATACCTGTTGGGGAAATTAGTCAATTTATTATTATTCCCGGATAGCTAAAAACTTAATTATTTTTTTTTACCCATTTATACCTGATTAACACCTTGAAAAAAAAAAACATTAAATATTGGTTTTAAAAAGAATATGATTAAATAATAGCGATTTAAATGAAGTGGGAATATTGTTTCTCTTCCAGTTTTTAGAGTCATCTCAGTGTGTTAAATAAATCATTTGCGAATCAATGACTATATATATATATATATATATATATATATATATATATATTAATCAAATCATTCAAAACTATAACATAATTAAAATGTATTAGTATTTTATGGACTTCCTAACAATGTTAAATAGGTTTTTGAGAGTTAAAAATAAAAATGTCTCAAATAGATAAATATTATTCAACTATTAACACTATATTAAACTTGATAGTTTCAAATAATATTAAATGAAAAAACAGTTTTAACTATAATTTTTTTATTGTTTTATTAAGTCTCTTTGTAAAATATTTGTTTACGTTGTGATGGCATTAGGTTTACAACTGATGTGTATCTAAAACAAAATTATTATCAATTGATTACTTATTAGTTATTACATATAACTCATTAAAGTAAAAAAAATAATATGTACCTGTGTTATTTCTAAACTAATTTTCAATATTAAAATTGTTGATTTTTTTTAACATACTAGCATTGATTACATACAGTATGTTTTCATAGCACTCCAAATTCAGTTTTAATATTATTTGTGTGTCAAACTTAATAAAATAACGAATAGGTAATTCTATAATATCCACTACCTTTTTTTCTTGATATTACTATCTCCTGTTTTTGCAATCAATTATTTTTGTTTGTATTATTTCTTTATACTAATTTGAATGTTTTAACAAACTTTCTAAGTAAAAACATGTTTAATATATATAATATCACATTTGTATTTAATGTACGTTGATATTAAGTAAAATATTGCGTTTCCTAGGAATATTTTAAAAATTATATTCAAAAGTTATTAATTAAATAAAATAGTGTCAGTGTATTTGTTTTTATTTTAATACACAGTAGAATAGTTGTTAGTTTTGTGCGATTTGGTAATACATTAAATATCACATACTTTTTTTCCCTCAAAGCTTTTACATAATCAAACAATTTCCAGAAAGAAAACAAAATACTAATATTAATTAAAATGATAACTAGTTCTATATAACTTAAAAAGTTGGTTAAATTATTAAAACTATGTAGGCAGTATTAAAAGAGTATGGACAATATGGGTTATTTTTATTTAAACAAAAAACGTGCATAGTGCAAGTGTGATACTTACATAAAAACTAAATGAATTGTATAAAATATAAGTATAAGTTTTTATTAAGTTCCATGATGAACAAAAAAAAAAAAAATATCTATAGGGTCAAAATTGAATGTCTACATAGACTTCATAGAGTTATTAAGTTTTTGCACCGAATGTATTGAATTTACTCATGGTTCTTGCCGTTAGCATAATTGAATAGTATTATTTAGTGCTTAATTACGTACCTATATGAGTAGCTATAAACAATTAGTTTACTGCAGTTATAATTTTAAAATCAGTTAATATAAAAACTAATAATTATATAATATTTTAAGTTAGGTCCAGTGAAATAATAATTTAAATTTGTTTAGAGTTTGTTTTTTGAATAAAAAAAAAATATATATATAACCTAATTGGCACACTCCTGCCGTAATAGTTTTTTGTTTATAAAATATTAAAACGTCATAAAAGAAAAAAAACACATATATATATTCTACGATTTCCGCTACTGGGTCGACTAAAAAAACTTTGGTAATTTATTTTTATGCCAAATGCCTTTTGAAACTTAATTTGCATAAATTAACATAGACTATCATTTTTCTATTCAATATTCACACCCGATATTATTTTTAAATGTTTAAGTATAATATAAATAATACTGATGTTAATTATACATTACACAGTTGGGACAATAAATGTCTTATTCAAAAACTGGTTATTTTATTTATTTAAAGAAAACTGTACTGCGTTAAGGAACCTCATATGAAGGCCTAGGGTTATTACAATTAATTAAAAAAAAAAGGAATATAACTATCGATATACAGATTATATATGTGTATTGTAAGTGAGGTGATAGAAACGTAGGACATTTGCCCCCGAAAATTCTTTTCTTGCGTTCGCCCCTGATCGATATTCACGGAATTGTGTTTTTTCCAACGTTTGTGTGGCGAACAAACAATACCTATAGAGTTGAAGAATACCGCTCGTTTACCTAGATCAATTAAGATGAGTATCAGGAGTTTGAATTTCAAAAAAAATAATTACCATCTCTATACACCGGACTAGGGAAAATTGTCTACCAAAAATCATCCATCGGAATCGTTTAACATTAGAAATAAAGCACACAATATTTTGTTTTATATATATAATAAAACCAATACAAGTTAAACTAAATCACTTATATGGCATTGACAATCCATTGGACCATCCGTTGTAAATCGTTTATTCTTTTAATTATCTAACTTGCGATTACGAAACGGCAGCGACTATTTCTTGGGGGGGGGGGATAGAATTTTTCGCTAATATATATTTTAGCCGTTTATAAGATTGTCGAGGAGCAATCGTCTTTCTCAGACCGTAGGTATACTACATTCAATAATATTTTCTACTTAAACATTGACTTGAATTATGGTGGGTCCTACCTAGTACCCGTCCACCGCCAAATTGTGTGGGGGGATGGCTAGGGGTACATGTGCCCCCCAAGATTCCTTACCCGTGTCGGTATACGTACGATAATATGTTAATATTATTATTATATAGTAGTTGATGACCACCGCTATGTGTATACCTTGGTCGTGTTCTCACAGTCATAAATTATTTTAGGCGTCCGTGTAAAAATCGCAACAAAACGTTTTGTATCGGTGTGGGGCGGGGAAAAGAAAAGAAATGCAATCGCGCGAACGAGACGGTATCGCAAAAACGATTTGTCCGCGTTTATAATAAAAAAAAAAATAAAATAAAGCGTACATTTACCTAAACGTTGAGTACAACAATAATAACTGTTCTACATATAAATAATAATACGACGCGGTTTGTCTAGGGGAAGATGTACGGTCGGGGGCACGTACGAGGACGTTTTTCCGCGGAGTTCGGAGGTCGTCGGTGCCGGGCGATAAAACACAAATTCGTCGCGGACCGCGCGGAATTTGAATACTCGGCGGCAAAAATTTAAATGCGCAATATTATCGGCAATTAGTAACGGTACGCGTGTGCGTCCATTATTATTTCATATAGAATTGTAGTATACGATAATAAATACATGTCCGGGCGACGTTTCGGTAATCGCGGGGTGTCCGTTCGTAGGAAAAAAAAAATAATAATAATAATATATCGGAAACAGTCGTCGTTCCCATCGATCGGTGTGCATGGAAAAAAAAAAAAATACACTTTTAATGTCGCGCCGTTTCCGCAACAATGTGCGACTATTAATTCGTTGACGTGTGTGCACGATAGATACGCGACCCTTGTATACAGGGTGTATTGGAATATATATATATATATATATAATATACAGTGTGCACACGTACTTATACGGATCTCTCACCTGGATACGGATTTTATCATTATTATTATTATTATTATCGGGCGATGATTGACAACCACCTCGTACCGACGAGAGAGGAACGGGCGCGCGCGCGCGCGCTTAGCCGCTAAAAGTCACGGTCGGATAAATCGTAAAATAAAAAAAAAAAAAGGTGTCGTATATAATAGTGATATAATATAATATATATAGACAAAAGGGAATTCCCGGGAGGCCATTGTCACCGCGTTACGTACGTCCGGATAGACTTGTTGCTAAAATAACGATTGTTTTGCGGTTATATATATATATATATAAGAATTTTCTTTTTCGATCGGTTATTATTTTTACAATCGATAGTTATTATATACACTTTTTTTTTTTACCGTTTTCGAGACCGCCGCCCGGGAATCGGTTATACGCGACAAAGACAAATAACAATAATATAATTCAATTAGGTTGTGTGTCTGCGGCAGTAGTGCTTACCGGTTGCTTTACTTCGGCGGACGTCCCGGCGGAGGAGTCGTCAATCGCTGTAATCCGGCCCCGGTACACAATAATAGATCGGTGATTGGAGGTAGTAGTTTATCGATTACAGATATGACGCGAGGACGTCACCGTAAACGTTGGTTTTCCGTCGACGTTAACGAGCAGATTGTCGTCGTGTGTGATGGGCGATTCCTGTGTACGTCCGTTAGGAGATCAAATTATACACGATATAGAAAACGCTGGTTTCGTAACGAATTTCTCGTGTACGTAACAAACCGCGTACCGTACCGGTGGTGAATTTTTCCGATTCGCGATCTGCGGAGGACCACCGTGTTCGCCCGTTCCGTGAAACGGCCCGGATCCCGTATAGAATGGGTGGCATTAGATGGCTCCAACGGTGAATTGACAATGTTGCGAATCGAACAAAACTTAGTAATATACAATAAAAATAAAAAATTCAACGTAGGTTTTTTTCTTTTTTTTTTTTCTGACGTGTCACAACTGTGTGTATTTCCTCTTCATGTGTATATAAATGTTAATTGTCTGTAAATTATGATTATTATTACTTATCGTATACACTGTACAGATTGTAATTTTATTCAAATAGTCAATTTTTTTTTTTACACGACTCTTTATTTCAACAACAAATTACCCGGTTTGATTATATACACGTGTATGTTTTTGTTTTTGAAATTCAGTCCTAAAAAATAAAAAATACTTCACGTTTCAGATATTGGGTTAGATTTGTAATTTTTATATTTAGTAAAAATTATATGTATTACATAAATTCGAAAAAACCTATTTGTTTACGATTTTCTTTTCTCATTATTTCGAGTGCCTATCTAAATAAAATATAATCAAATATTTTTTTTATAATTAAAATTACATGTAAATTATATTTTCAAACTGTTGATAATAATATATTTATAATGCGTTGGTGTACTTTGCGCGACGATAACATAGACAAATTAATACACTATACTTATTTTTCGTGTGTAATTTAATAATATGAGAATTTTATAAATACGTCCGCGATAAAATAATCATAGCACCACAATTGTCTATTTATAATTTATATTCCCTTTTTTTTTATTTTTTATTTTATTGTTAGTTTAAATTATAAATGTATTTTTCCGTTTATTAGGGATACGGTATAAAACGTATTTAATTGTGTTTTATAAGTACGTATAATACGCGTTTTATACTATACTATATTATACGTTTCAACCCTGAAAATAACAAAGAATGACATTTCACGCACCAAAATGATTTTATAAAAAATATCATTATTAGTTAAAAAAAAAAAAAAATCATCAACTACCCATAGTGTAATTGATATCTTGTATATATATATATGATATCGTTCAATTAGTCAATAAATACAGAACGCTACCCTCTTAGTGTAATTCGAGTCTCTCGTAACCCTTTTTTTATTCAATTCTTGTGCTGTAACATCAGATTGAAACTGAAACTCTGTTTCAGACCATCAGATCAGATTTATTAGTTTTTATAGGTTTATTTAACAACGGTAGAAATTGATTAAACACAGGACTTAAATTTGCCACCAAAATAGCAATACCTGTATTAAATGTAATATGCAGGGTACTAATGCTTCTTATTGAAATTTGTACATCTGCACAACTGTTTCGGTATAGATGTCAAAATGGTCTATTTAAAAACGTTATAGATAAGGAAATTAATATTTTTTTTTCGTCTGTGAACAACTTTTCTATCAAAAATCTTGTTCTGATTTTCAAATGTAGCATTTTTTCTGAAAGTATTTTTTGTGATTTCTGTTGTAATTTTCGAGAAAAACGGACAAATTTACAGCAATAATGGATTCAGTATATTCTTTTTTGCTGTAACTCGGTTAAAACAATCGTCGAGACATGAAATTTTCACTGAATATTTATATCAGCCCTTTCTAAACGGGAAAAATTTCAAAACTTTCTGGCGATTTTTGAACTATTTATAGGCATTTTTAGCATGTTCTAGTTGTTTCAGTATTGTATTGGTCAAGCAGAAACGCCTGCAAATTTTACACGATGTTCGTCATGAGTTATACTTAGTAGGAAAAAAAAAAAAAAAACAGTCGTTCGTAATAGTTTTTCTTAACAAGGATTAAAGTTAAAACTTTAATAAAAATTGTAAAAATCACGGCATTTCAAAACATGTTTAACCGAACTTCGCTCAACATCGTATTTCGTTAGCTAGCAATGATTTATCGTTGCGTACAGTTATAAATTATATTTCTCTATTCTTTCACAACTTCCCACCTACAACAGTGGCACATCCGTGAGCAGTATCCGCGACGTGTATTTTACTTTGGTTAAAGTTTTTCGTCGATAAAGGTATTAAATCAAAAAGTTTGCAATTTTCTTTTTTTAATAGAAGTTATACATATAATTGAGTAATGACCAAAACATGTAAAGCCAGAATTTTTAGTAGGTCAAAAATGAATTTACTACAAGTTTTGATTTTCTATGAAAAGATCTGAATAGGTAGAATTAAGTATAGTCGAAATAATCATTAAATTACTGCATACAAGACGTAAACATATAATACATATTTAGGACAAATTATCTTAAACTTCTATAACATGAGTAGCATTTAGATCTTTATCTATAATTGCTTCCATATCACAAAACTTTTTTTGTTCTATAGTTATTAAAAATACAAAAATGTTATTTTATTTATACAAATTCACGAAACAAAATTAAAAATATACTAATTTAATATGATTATATGGGTCGCCAACCCCAAAAACTTATTTTGTAATAAATTTCATAAAACTATTATTGTTAGGTTGTTAGGTTGTTGTATATTGTTATATTTTTGTATTGAGACTGTAGAAAACTGTTTTATTATTTTAGTGGGTAGGTGGCATTAAAAATATTAAGATTCAAAACTTTTTTTTATTATTTTTACGGTTACAATAACCTCTTAAAACTCGAACACAATTTTATTTTAATTAGACAGTAAAAACTAAAGTTATTGTGTAAAACAAACGACTTAAATATAATTCATCCAACTGACACAAAATAAAATAGGCTGTGACATGGCACACACTTGAACCAGAATAGACAATAATATTATGTTATTTTAATTTGTACATTACGATATAGTCAAATTTTAATTGATGTAATTTGTAAAAGTAAAATTAAAAATTAAGGTACTTAATTTTTCTGACGTCGATGTCGTTAAAACAATTTTTTAACTCATTGAATTTTTCATAACCGAATAAAACTATACGCAATCACGGTGACGTCCGTTTAGTTTCAGTAAACCCTTTAATTTGTCTAATGCGTTCGTTTACTTTCGATTCCACGTTCAACTTATTTTGACAATAGTTGAAAACTGCTGTTATTTTTCTGGCACGCATTAAGTTGACAAGTTCTTGTAGATTCCCCCCCCCCCCAAAAAAAAAAAACACCTGTTGTAGAAAATACTGAATGTATCGACAATAACGATATTGAGTTGTTGTGCAAAACATAAAACGCGCCCATAGGGTTTTCTGACTGACCTAGTGTACGTGATCCTGAGTATTGTCCTTGGATACATGACAAAACAATTTCCTTAAATTCCAGTTTCCTAATCGACTAAAACCGATACGTTTTTAAGTACTTACCGAAGTTCTAATAATGGCTTTTACAGGTGTAACTTCATTTTTGATCGATTATAATATAATAGTCACGCCGCCTTTAATTTTAATTATACTTTCCAACACTAATAGTTCTACAATATAATATTAGTATTATCACCTAACCTAACCAGACCCGTAATAAATTATATACGATTTTGTTATTTTATCATATTTCGAACAATGTCGTTTTATAAATTATTGTTTAATGGTAATATAGACATATATATATATATATGTTATATACCCGCGGTTTTTTTTTTGCCCGTGCATAAAAACGAATATGAAATTTTTTAACTATTCAGTTAAATATATTATTATATTTATAAATCCCGTATAGTCGTATCCTTTCCATCTGGTGATAATTGTAATGCCTATGTAACAAACGTAAACCCAATTGATATTATTACCTCGCAACAGTAAATAGAAATAAGAATAAAATAAATTCTTCCTGAATCCCGTCTATGTATTATCACAGAACAATATAACCTCGTAGGTATTATTGTATAGTGAAATTTTGTGTTTATTGTTGATAACGGTTTATATAGTTATATAATAAGCTACTAGTTTGAATACATAAGCAATTTGTTGGTTTTTTTTTTTCGTTTTTTTTTTTTTTTTTTTTAATGCAAAACCCGCAGATCGGCTCATTGTTATAG
The DNA here is from genome assembly GCA_956483605.1 of Tuberolachnus salignus. Taxonomy (NCBI): domain Eukaryota; kingdom Metazoa; phylum Arthropoda; class Insecta; order Hemiptera; family Aphididae; genus Tuberolachnus; species Tuberolachnus salignus. The sequence goes on from OY101430.1 coordinate 9,112,391, forward strand.
TATTGAACAAAACGCGTTTTTGATTGACACTTTAGGTTTCAATAAATAAATCACATTTAATGCACGCCATACGAAATTGAATAAAATCATTTGAACGCATACCATCACCACCCCTCTTAGTGAGTTGTATGTTTTCAGTAAAATTATAACGGAATACGGTCAATGAATAAAAAAATAATATGTTCTTATTTATTTGAATGGACATTTATTGAATTTAAAAAAAAAAAATCGTTTTAAATGCACGTAGATAAAATATTATTATTTTTTTCTCTATTTATTATACTTAATTTTACGACTTAAAATTTTTCGTAATTTTATTCATTCAGTGTTAGTCAATTTTTATGCAAATATTGCAATAGGAGTATGAGAGATTTCCATTTTTCACAAAGCTATAGAAAATACAAATTTCCATCTATATAATTGAATTGTAAATTTCGAAATTGTCTTTTCCAATTTGTTGCCGTATATACGCATATATTAAACAATATTTTTTGAGCGAGAGTAGTGATAAAAAAAAAACACATGACTTCTTGAATTATGTTACGAAAAATTAATAGAAAATCAGTTATTGTGTTTTCTGAAAAATGTTAATTTTCAGAGATGAGCCCTTTTCGTTATTTGCAACTCAAATTGTATCGCAGTACTTTAATTTAAATGTGTATACATTTTAAACACGTAAAAACATTAAAAACACATTTTAATGCAGTAATTTTGAATATAAATGAAAATATAATGTACCTATCTGTACAGTCTACACCTACACAATTTAATCTGAATGAGATTACGTTTTAATACTGTATATAATCATAATATTTTTTAAAATTATTTATCCATTTAGAGAAACATTAATTCTATTAATTAATTATATCTTTATGTAAAATGTTAATGCATTTTTTTCTAAAAAAAACGACGAGTCAAATAATAATAAGTACAAATGGTTCGTAAAATAATATCATCTGCTCGTGACGTTAGTAGGTTTTTAAATAACTTACATTTGTTTTTTTTTAGTTTACTTAATTATAACGCGTAGCTTTTTAGTAATATTGAAGAGATACACTTTTACGTTGGACAAAAAAAAAAGCAGAGAAAAAATACACGATGAATAATAAAAGCACCCAGAGATACTGCAGCAGTGCTCGTCATCCCTTTCCACCACTTTTCCCTCATCTTATAACAGCGAGTTCCATTAGCGATAGGGCTTTTTTTTTTGTTTTTTTTTTTTTTTTTTTTGTTTCTACGCTGGAAATTAATTTAGCCACCCGAGAGGGTTGAAAGAAAAACCACCCCTCTGACGATGCTTTGCATACACAACGACCCTCGGGGAAGTTATCCTTTCCTCTCTCCGTCTCTTTCTGTTTCGCCTTTTTTTTTCTGCAGCCGCTATGGATATGGAAGGTTTTTTTACCGCTTTTGTTGCCAGAACTTTCTTACATTTTTTACTGCACCCTCAGGCTTTTCAAAAGAGAATGGCTAATTAAAGTGAGCCGAGCCGTGGCGGGGAAAAGGAGACGGTTCGCTGTACCGGAATTTTCCAACGGGTTATAAATCACGAAGAGGGAGAGTTTTTAATAAAATATATCTCTGTTGTTTGGGAAAGCAAAAAAAAAAAAAAAAAAAAACGAAAAACCATGGAAGCACAGTTTTAATCGGCACACCCACTTTGTTACTAAAGTACCTCGAGGACTATACAGATCTTAACGATTTCCAAGTTCTTATACGCTTAAACTTCTCCCGGCTATCATTCATTAAAGCCAAACTTATTATTTATTCAAATGGTATTATAATATAAATACAAAATGTGTAAAAAATAAAAAAAATAAATTTCAATGTGATTAATTTTTAAATTCATCTAAATCGTTAAGTTTCAACTAAAATTAGGTTTTTACGTGGAAATTGTGTACGAAATAATTGTTGTCTTAAAATCGATAAATATACTGTTCAGAATTGAAGAATTTAATAAACATCAATAATATTATTATACTATGTTATAACATCACAAATTTTCCAATTTGGAATAATACTATTTGGAAAGTATATAATTTCATAAAAATAAAATTTAAAATAAAACCCCATTATAATTGTTACCAAATTCAATTTTATAGGTTAGGTTATGCCTAATGAAAGTATACAATATATTAAAATAACTCTTTTGTTTTGCTAATTAATCCACATGGTACGGGTTTTTTTTATTATGCGTATATACTTCATAATATGAATAACTTTTTTTTTTGTATTCATAAACATTACTCTAATAAAGTATATATTCATAAATAATAATTTTTAAATAAGTATCTACAATAATAGAATTTCAAAACGTTATAAATTAAATTTCAATATTATAATAAATCATACATTGAATTTTTTTTTCAGCTATAAATTGACAAAGTGTATTAATTAAAGGTTAATTATTATAAAGTTTTGACTGTAGTAAAATAGTGATGAGTATAGATTACTAAATGTATAGCTATTTTAAAATAATATGTCTAATAGCACCAAAAATCGATTTATTTTATTTAAAATTTGCATTAAGAGGGATGGGTAATTTAGGTAATTGTACCAATTTAATTTAATTTTTAGATATTTTATTTTTAAAAGAAGATAATTTTTTAAAAATTGTACAAGGAGTACATGTTTACTACAGAAGGAAGACATGTCCTTGACTTAAGAAACTTAATTTAAAACCACTATTGAACTTTGGTTTTTCTTATTAGGTTTACATTTTGATATTGTCTATTCAAAATTAATGCCATGTTTTCAAAATCATATGTTTACTATTTCATTCAATATTTAGTTTTTTTGTTTCTCCTAAACAATTAAAAAAGTAGATCCTTTTCTGTAGTTAGCGATTCATATATATATATATATATTTCATAATTTTTTTTTTTTTTTTTTAATCTTTAAATCGTTACCCACCCGAGAACCTCAATGCGATCTTTAGTCATGACTGCTTTAGATAATCGCTTGTTATCACTGATTTTAGATCAATGATCCAGTCATAACTAAAATTGTGAGTTATATGAATCACTATAACATTATCGAATGAAATAATAATAAAGATATGGTTTTAAGGACTCGACATTAATTGTTATTATAGCCTATATCAAAATGTCAATTTGATTAAAACAAAAAAAAAAAAAATCCACTAGTTTGTTTTAAAATTTATATTTTCATGTCAATCATACACGGATGTCTCATGGACATGTAATTTCCGAACGATTTGTTCGAACGTCTGATTGGTTTCCTTTGAACAGTAAACGACGTAATTGTGCGTGTTAAATACAAAACTATCATAAATTCAAAAAATGGTTAAAAATGGATTTGCCTCATTTCTGCCGTTTTCGATTGGTGTATAAAATATGTATAGGTACATGCTGCACGTGCAGATATACAAACACCTATAATTGTATGATATATGTTCACATATAAATGCGTATATACGAGTGTAATACGTAAATACGTGCCGGTGTGCATCAGCAGTGCATTTCTTTGTAATATTTTCGAAAGCCCTTCGGACCCGAGGCGTTTCCGGGTTGTTTGGCGGCCGCGTGTGCGGCGCTCGCAGGTTCGCAATTGCACTCGGGTATATAATAGTAACCCGTAATAAAAAAACTAAAAAAAAAAAAAAAAACTAACGGGCACGCTTTTTTTTTTTTTTTTATTCGTATCTCTTATTATTGTAAATGTATATACATATACAGAAGGGTTCGGGAGGGTGCTCCAGGTGTTGTTTCTTATTTTATTTTTTTAACACTGTTATTACGTATAGCCCCTTCGTTTTTTTTTTTTTTTATTTTTTTTTACTTTTTCGCTATACCGCTTCAACCCCGTCGCCACTGTATGCTTACACGCACACATACACACATTACCGAAAGAGTAGAGTGCAGGGGGCGGCGGCGGCGGCGGTGAGGGTCGGGCGTAGCACACGTCGTCGTCGTCGTTAAAAAAACGCACGCGACTAGCACGAGCTCGTCCCGGGTCTCGTGCTCCCGTCGCGTAAAGGGGTTTTGGTGCAACAACCGGTTCCCCCATCGCGTTACAGTACGCCTCGTATACCGTACACCCCGTACAATATAATTTTCGTGTGTGTGCGTGTGTGTGTGTAATCTGTGTGTATATGTGTAAGTATATAATGTACCGATATCATTACTATTTATTATTATTATTATTATATACGGGACGCGATGAACCGGTTGCACGCGTGCGCGCCGGAGAAGGCGTGACCCAGAAAAGCTACCGACCGCGGCGAACGGTTCGAGACGACGGAATTATATTATACGCCGCCGCGTACGGAAAGAGATAGGGGGGGAAGGCGTGTCTATGCACCTACTAAAAAAAAAAAAAAAAATACGTAAAAAAACGCGATCTACCTCCTTATATACTGTAGTTTTTAACCGTAATATTTACGTACCGTTTCCCCTTCCGCCGTTGGTTTTGCAATTACAGTCGCTGCGGGTTTAGCGCCTACAAATATACGCATAGCAAAATTACGTACGAAATATATTATTATGTCGTAAAAAGTTACGTGTATGCACCGTTTTTTAACGTGTATAGTTCGTCTCGTATCGACTGTATATATATTTTTTTGAATAAATCATAAACTTTTCGATTCGCGTAAAGAGTCGAATTATTGTAGAAACCCCTTCCCTCGTTAGTATAGGTACCTATTACGCGTTAAAAAAAAAAAACAAAAATTAATATCTAAAATACGTCTTGAAAATGCTGTACAATGTGCGTATATGCTACTTCCGGTTACGGTTAAACGGAAATTTAACACAACAAATATTCGAACGCCGGTGTAGGAAATCGGGTTGTAATAAGTAAGCCATTTTTTACATATTTTTTTTTTATGGGCCGGTTAAAGCAGGTCTGTGCTAGAGATTACACCATGTTTAAATGTTCAGGGGAAATGTTATTCGTGTAACCGTATAGGTTAGGTTACACGTGGCCGATAAAACAAAAATTAATATAAAAGCGCATTGTATAACGAATATATGGTCCGTCCTAGTTATTACAAATCCGTATTTACGTTACCGTCGGAATATTTTATGCGAATGTCGGTCGGCGAAATCGAATTCACTATATACGGATATATAACAATAATAATTATTCCCTAACGGAATTTTATTATATTTTTGTGGCGGTTTAAAGAACTAAAATCTGTGCGCATTTGCTATATACAATATATATAATTCGAATCGCCATTTTCCGGAACGACGAAACGTTTATTTTATAGGGTTTTTATTCGATCTAATAATAATACGTCATGTTTTGTAAACGACATCCGAACGGTGGCCGTATCGCAGGGCCACGCACTGGTTATGCGCTGTACAGTTTGTATTATACACAATGTCTATGTAGTATTTCATATTTTTTCACTTTTTTTTTTTTTATTGCGATCACGGGGGCTTTCCTTGCGACGGTTCTTCTTGTTGCGTATATAAAACGGAAATCACCATAATAACATTGTTATGTCGCGGTATCCGATAGGGGACGGGATTCCGTACGTATATCCAACCTGCACCTCGAACAACAATATTATTATAGAACTTCGGCAACTATACGCGTATTGCATTGTTATGCACGATGTTATAAATCGTATAGAGCATACGAAACATATATTGCTGAATACCATATATATAAAGAATACGTAATAATATAGGAGGTATACGACGCGAGGCCTGTTCAAAAAGTTCCCGAATTTTTCAATTTTTTTATTTATAGTGCTTACCTACAAGCTATTGTGACTTATCACCCTCGTAGTATTCTCCCTCTTGGTGTATACGCTTTTGCCAACGACGTTTCCATTGTTGAAAGCAATCCTGGACAGCAGTTTCTGGAATTGCTCGTAGCTCCGGTAGCGAATTTTCTTTTATTTCGACTATCGTAGGAAACCGTTGTCCTTTTAACGGAGACTTTAGTTTTGGAAATGAAAAAAAAGTCCGCTGGTGCCAAGTCGGGAGAATATGGTGGATGAGGAAGCGCGGTCGTGTGATTTTTCACGCATTATACTCGAATTAACAGGGAAGTGTGTGCCGGAGCATTGTCGTGGTTAGGTTAGTTACCAAACCATGAGTCTTGCGATATCAACCGAGGCACGCATTTTGCTGCAACGCGGTGCATTCCAAGTTTTTCTATCAGGATTTCACGACATGAACCAACCGATATGTTACAATCTTTCGCAATTTCTCGAACAGTTAGACGTGTCTATTAGACCGCACAATTTCATTGACTTTTGTCACACGAGCATCGTCTGTCGATGTCAACGGACGTCCTGAACGTGGGTCGTCATCAACTGATTCCCGACCGTCTTTAAAACGTTTAAACCAGTCGTAACACTGAGTACGTCCTGAACACTGATCACCATAAGCATTTTGCAACGTTTTATGAGCCTCAGTAAAAGATTTACAAAGTTTAACACAAAATTTAATATTAATACGTTGTTCGTGAATGTTATTCATTTTAAAAATCGCACAATACACACGACTCGTCTACTTTGAACGCGCACAGTTAATGGTTAGATAGCATGAAACATTTGGGATTTAATTGAAAAAATAGCTGCTTATCTCTATTTTATTTTAATCTAATAACATTTACGATACTATAAATTTCCTATTTTTAGGAATTATAGTTCGGGAACTTTTTGAACAGACCTCGTATATAAATAATAAATATAATATTGTAGTTTTTTTTTTTTTGTTTTTATTATTATGTGTGCAAACGTTAAATCGTAGAACGGATCGCTTCTGGCGACTTTGATGGGGATGGAGCAGGCAGTGTCGGCGCCAGGATGTGTTTTTATTGGTAGGGCCAAAAGGAGGAGGCCAACGATTATTAAGTCGGACCATGCAAAAGTAACATTTCGGCCCTGTTCCGAAAAAAAAAAAAAAAATAACAATATAATTTTTAAAATTGTTTCGTTACTTACATTAACATTATTTTACGACAATAATAAAAACTACTATAAAATAATTCGGCAATTTTCATGTGCTATTGAAATCGTTTGTTTTAGCTTATGAAACACGAGCAATTTATTATCATTAAGGTCGTGCCATCCACTAATGGTATAGGGCCAAACATTTTCAGGTTAGGGCCGTGATCCTAACTGGCCCGCCACTGTGCGATAGGTTGGCCATCTCGAAGAAATCGAAAAGTATAAATTTCGCGGGCCCTGCCGGCGGAGAAACGTCTACTAGTAGCAGTAGCCATTTTAGAACCATCGGCATCTGGGGGTACGACCTAATAGCCTATGCAACTGCCCTGTAGTATATTGCATTACCCTTACTCATTTGGGTATATAACTCATACAAATATGTAATAATAAAACAAAGAGGAATATTCATCTCTATTATAGGTACTTATTTAATTGCCCTATTGAAATTTTCGAACTCAAAAATGGTAATATTCCCATAACACTTACGATGTGATGAGCTTTGAATTGATAGGCCTGTACGCTATTTGTACACGCGTTACATAATTCGAGTTTAAAACGGGGGAAAAAAAAACGATTTAAAATAATCTTTTTCGTGTCAAGTACACCCGTCCCCGGTGTATCTAACACAATATAATGACAAAATGTGTATTTTATATTATAGGTTATTGTTAATCCGAAGAATAACTATATATTCTTTATATATATATATATATATATATATATATATATATAGTGCAGCGTATACGAGCGATATTTTACAGGCGTGGAACATGAATAATATATATTAATAAATCATTAATCAATAATATTTTTTTTTTTTTTACTATAGTCATCGTCACTTCTGTGTATTATTATTACGCGTAACGAGTATAAAGATTTACGGAAATGGGCATTGTGCCGAGGGATTCAAAGCAAAACTCTTCATTTCACAAATGTTCAGATGTTTTTGAATAACAATATATGTGTTGTTTGATTAACGATAAAATTATTTTTAAAACACTTTTTTTTTTTTTTTTTTAATTCAAATGTTTTATAATTATTTTATAACCGAGAACAGACACTCGGTATATGTGTATATATAAC